>CM038709.1:3840965-4048566 GCA_021613375.1 Megaleporinus macrocephalus
CACCACCATACTAACCACTACACCACCATACTAACCACTACACCACCGTACTAACCACTACACCACCATACTGACCACTATACCACCTTACTAACCACTACACCACCATACTAACCACTACACCACCATACTAACCACTACACCACCATACTAACCACTACAACACCATACTAACCACTACACCACCATACTAACCACTACACCACCATACTAACCACTACACCACCATACTAACCACTACACCACCGTACTAACCACTACACCACCGTACTAACCACTACACCACCATACTGACCACTACACCACCATACTAACCACTACACCACCGTACTAACCACTACACCACCGTACTAACCACTACACCACTATACTAACCACTACACCACCGTACTAACCACTACACCACCATACTGACCACTACACCACCATACTAACCACTACACCACCATACTAACCACTACACCACCATACTGACCACTACACCACCACACTAACCACTACAACACCATACTAACCACTACACCACCGTACTAACCACTACACCACCATACTAACCACTACACCACCGTACTAACCACTACACCACCGTACTAACCACTACACCACCATACTAACCACTACACCATCATACTAACCACTACACCACCATACTAACCACTACATCACCATACTAACCACTACACCACCGTACTGACCACTACACCACCATACTGACCACTACACCACCATACTAACCACTACACCACCATACTAACCACTACACCACCATACTAACCACTACACCACCATACTAACCACTACATCACCATACTAACCACTACACCACCGTACTGACCACTACACCACCATACTGACCACTACACCACCACACTAACCACTACACCACCATACTAACCACTACACCACCGTACTAACCACTACACCACCATACTAACTACTACACCACCGTACTAACCACTACACCACCATACTAACCACTACACCACCATACTAACCACTACACCACCGTACTAACCACTACACCACCGTACTAACCACTACACCACCATACTAACCACTACACCACCGTTGGCTGTTTTTATATCTTGTGAAAGTTTTATGATGAATGGAACAATAGAAATGCTTCACAATACGTTATATAAAAACTTATTTGCATTGATTTACATTGAAAGTGAAGACAGTTTTTGTTCTCAACTGTAAAGTGACTAACCCTAGATCCTTGTTTTTCTCTGGACAGTGACTGTATGTATTAGACTAGATGATGCTGGTTATACAGATTTTAAGAAAAACAAAAATGAAGTCTGTTTAATTTCAGGTAAACAGATTGGTCCTTAAAGAAACTGGGGAATTTCTGAGACGTTTAAAAACATCAGGACATAAAAACAGCACTGAAAACTAAAGCGAGTGATGATATCAGTCTAGGTGTAAATACAGAGAAGAAACTGCAGACAGGAACGTCTCTTTCAGCTCCCAGATCTCTACAGTTGCTGCTCCAAATTGGTGGGTAAACCTCGGCAGCGCTGTTTATGATGGAAAACATTCAGCGCTTTTATTCACAAACCAGGATTAAAGAAAACGCTCTCTCCGTTTCCAGAGTCTCCGATACAGTGTGTCTTGAAAACCTCCATAAAACAAATCCCGCTGAAGTCTCAGGGTTAGATAATGCAGCAGCCAGGTTTCTAAGAGAGGCTGCCGAGGTCGTCACTGGGTTTCTTATATTGTTAATCTTTCTATAAACTCCGCTGCAGCAGCAGATACCTTAAAATGCTCAGACTAATTCATGAGCCAGGAAATTATAGACCTGTCTCAGCTCTTACTGCGTTAAAAAAAATCATACAGGAACAGATAAATAATTATATCACAAAATCTAATGAGTTTTATGAATTACAGTCTATTCTATACACACACAACAGAGCTCATCAGGCAGCTGTAGTCTCTGAACTGAGGACAGAGGGGTTCACTAGTTTAACGCTTACACGGATTCAGTCCTATTTACAAACTCATGAACAAGCAGTTGATGTTAATGGGATTCTTTCAGAGCTAAGGATTCTGGGATGTGGAGTTTCACAAGGGACTGTTTTAGGGCCTCACAAGGATAAAATATCAAAATATTAATTAAAATTATTCAACCTAACCAATAACCCCAACCCTAATCTTAACCCTAACCTAACCAATAACCCCAACCCTAAAACTAATCATAATCCAACCTTGGTTATGTTAACCCCAGCTCAAATACTAACCCCAGCCCTGGTTACCCTAACCTTAAGTTTAACCCCAGCCCAGGTTAGCCTAACCCTAACTATATCCCCAGCTCTGAATAACCTAATCGTAAATATAACCCCAAACACTGGTTAGCCTAACTCTAATACAATACCTAAACCCAACCATCAGCACTGGTTAGCCTAACTCTAATACAATACCTAAACCCAACCATCAGCACTGGTTAGCCTAACCCCAAACACTGGTTAGCCTAACTCTAATACAATACCTAAACCAAACCATCAGCACTGGTTAGCCTAACCCCAAACACTGGTTAGCCTAACTCTAATACAATACCTAAACCCAACCATCAGCACTGGTTAGCCTAACTCTAATACAATACCTAAACCCAACCATCAGCACTGGTTAGCCTAACCCCAAACACTGGTTAGCCTAACTCTAATACAATACCTAAACCCAACCATCAGCACTGGTTAGCCTAACCCCAAACACTGGTTAGCCTAACTCTAATACAATACCTAAACCCAACCATCAGCACTGGTTAGCCTAACTCTAATACAATACCTAAACCCAACCATCAGCACTGGTTAGCCTAACTCTAATACAATACCTAAACCCAACCATCAGCACTGGTTAGCCTAACCCCAAACACTGGTTAGCCTAACTCTAATACAATACCTAAACCAAACCATCAGCACTGGTTAGCCTAACTCTAATACAATACCTAAACCAAACCATCAGCACTGGTTAGCCTAACCCCAAACACTGGTTAGCCTAACTCTAATACAATACCTAAACCCAACCATCAGCACTGGTTAGCCTAACCCCAAACACTGGTTAGCCTAACTCTAATACAATACCTAAACCCAACCATCAGCACTGGTTAGCCTAACTCTAATACAATACCTAAACCAAACCATCAGCACTGGTTAGCCTAACCCCAAACACTGGTTAGCCTAACTCTAATACAATACCTAAACCAAACCATCAGCACTGGTTAGCCTAACTCTAATACAATACCTAAACCCAACCATCAGCACTGGTTAGCCTAACCCCAAACACTGGTTAGCCTAACTCTAATACAATACCTAAACCCAACCATCAGCACTGGTTAGCCTAACCCCAAACACTGGTTAGCCTAACTCTAATACAATACCTAAACCCAACCATCAGCACTGGTTAGCCTAACTCTAATACAATACCTAAACCCAACCATCAGCACTGGTTAGCCTAACTCTAATACAATACCTAAACCCAACCATCAGCACTGGTTAGCCTAACTCTAATACAATACCTAAACCCAACCATCAGCACTGGTTAGCCTAACTCTAATACAATACCTAAACCAAACCATCAGCACTGGTTAGCCTAACTCTAATACAATACCTAAACCCAACCATCAGCACTGGTTAGCCTAACCCCAAACACTGGTTAGCCTAACTCTAATACAATACCTAAACCCAACCATCAGCACTGGTTAGCCTAACCCCAAACACTGGTTAGCCTAACTCTAATACAATACCTAAACCCAACCATCAGCACTGGTTAGCCTAACCCCAAACACTGGTTAGCCTAACTCTAATACAATACCTAAACCCAACCATCAGCACTGGTTAGCCTAACTCTAATACAATACCTAAACCCAACCATCAGCACTGGTTAGTCTAACTCTAATACAATACCTAAACCCAACCATCAGCACTGGTTAGTCTAACTCTAATACAATACCTAAACCAAACCATCAGTACTGGTTAGCCAAACCTTAACTATAACCCCACACACTGGTCCTAACACCAACCCAATACCTCAACCCCAGCTTCAACACTGATTACCCTAACTCCGATACAATACCTAAACCCAATCCTCAACACTGGTTAGCCTAACCCTAACTATAACCCCCAACACTGGTTACCCTAACCCCAAAAACTGGTTACTCTAACACCAACCCAATACCTAAACCCCAGCCTCAACACTGATTACCCTAACCTCAACCCAAACCCCAACTCTAACCCTGGTTACACTAACCCCAATACAATACCTAAACCCCAATCCCAACCCTGCTTATCCTAACCCCAACCCAAACCTGAACCCCAACCCCATCTCTGGTTAAGGTAATCCCAACCCAAACCTCAACCCCAACCCCATCCCAGGTTAACCAAACCACAACCCATTACCTAAACCCCAATCCCACCCCAAATTGTCCTAACCTCAAACCCTGGTTACCCTAACCCCAAACCAAACCCCTAAACCCGAGCCTCATCCTTAATTACCCAAACCCTGATTACTCTAACCCCAATAAAAACCTAAACCCCAACATAAACTCCAACCCTGGTCACCCCAACTGCAAATCCTGGTAACCCTAACCCCAACTCATTAACTAAACCTCAAACCCAAACCCTGATTACCCTAACCCCAATAAAATAACTAAACCCCAATCTCAGCCCTGCTTATCTTAACTCAAACCCAAAACTGCACCCCAACCCCATCCCTGGTTAATCTAACCACAACTCATTACCTAAACTCCAATCCCATCCCTAGTTGTCCTAACCTCAAACGATGGTTACCCTAACAACAAACCCAACCCCTAAACCCAAATACCTAAACCCAAACTCAAACCCTAATTACCCTAACCCCAACATAATTCCTAAACCCCAACCGAAACCCTGATTACCCTAACCCCAACATAATACCTAAACCCAAACTCAAACCCTGATTACCCTAACCCAACACAATACCTAAACCCCAACCGAAACCCTGATTACCCTAACCCCAAAACAATACCTAAACTCCAACCTAAACCCTGATTACCCTAACCCCAACACAATACCTAAACCCCAACCTAAACCCTGATTACCCTAACCCCAACACAATACCTAAACTCCAACCTAAACCCTGATTACCCTAACCCCAACACAATACCTAAACCCCAACCGAAACCCTGATTACCCTAACCCCAAAACAATACCTAAACTCCAACCTAAACCCTGATTACTCTAACCCCAACATAATTCCTAAACCCCAACCCAAACCCTGATTACCCTAACCCCAACACAATACCTAAACCCCAACCGAAACCCTGATTACCCTAACCCCAAAACAATACCTAAACCCCAACCGAAACCCTGATTACCCTAACCCCAAAACAATACCTAAACTCCAACCTAAACCCTGATTACCCTAACCCCAAAACAATACCTAAACTCCAACCTAAACCCTGATTACCCTAACCCCAACACAATACCTAAACTCCAACCTAAACCCTGATTACCCTAACCCCAACATAATTCCTAAACCCCAACCCAAACCCTGATTACCCTAACCCCAACACAATACCTAAACCTAAACTCAAACCCTGATTTCCCTAACCCCAACATAATTCCTAAACCCCAACCCAAACCCTGATTACCCTAACCCCAACACAATACCTAAACCCAAACTCAAACCCTGATTACCCTAACCCCAACACAATACCTAAACCCCAACCCAAACCCTGATTACCCTAACCCCAACACAATACCTAAACTCCAACCTAAACCCTGATTACCCTAACCCCAACATAATTCCTAAACCCCAACCCAAACCCTGATTACCCTAACCCCAACACAATACCTAAACCTAAACTCAAACCCTGATTTCCCTAACCCCAACATAATTCCTAAACCCCAACCCAAACCCTGATTACCCTAACCCCAACACAATACCTAAACCCAAACTCAAACCCTGATTACCCTAACCCCAACACAATACCTAAACCCCAACCCAAACCCTGATTACCCTAACCCCAACACAATACCTAAACCCCAACCTAAACCCTGATTACCCTAACCCCAACACAATACCTAAACCCAAACCCAAACCCTGATTACCCTAACCCCAACACAATACCTAAACCCCAACCGAAACCCTGATTACCCTAACCCCAAAACAATACCTAAACTCCAACCTAAACCCTGATTACCCTAACCCCAACATAATTCCTAAACCCCAACCGAAACCCTGATTACCCTAACCCCAAAACAATACCTAAACCCCAACCGAAACCCTGATTACCCTAACCCCAAAACAATACCTAAACTCCAACCTAAACCCTGATTACCCTAACCCCAACATAATTCCTAAACCCCAACCCAAACCCTGATTACCCTAACCCCAACACAATACCTAAACCCAAACTCAAACCCTGATTACCCTAACTCCAACACAATACCTAAACCCCAACCGAAACCCTGATTACCCTAACCCCAAAACAATACCTAAACCCCAACCTAAACCCTGATTACCCTAACCCCAACACAATACCTAAACCCAAACTCAAACCCTGATTACTCAAACCTAAACACCGACCTGTGGCCGTTTTATAAAACCAGACACATTAAAAAATATATAGCCACTAAACTATAAAGAAATAATACTTTCTAGAAGATGCTGAAGTTCTTCCACAGCCAGCAAGCTGATCATTCAATATAACATAAATGACTGATTATTTTAATTGACAATATGATCGATTTCTCACTCTACTGGAAAGATGAAGATATTTAAACCAGCATTTGAAAGACGTATCCTCTCTCCTCCACCGTGACATCCTCCTCTCAGAATAAGTAGGTTAGTGTCTTGAAAAGAGAATTCCCATGATGAGATCCTAGAGAGCAGCAAAGCTGCCTCACAAACTTAGCAGAGGGAATCTTCTCCTTAACAGGAGCAACTTTTACAAGAATCACCTTCCAGTAATAGAAATCAGTTTCATCTGAAATTCATCAACAGCCAGAGCAAAGCCGTGAAACACCCTGCTTACACTACCACTCACACTCAGTTATCTACAACCTGCTTACACTACCACTCACACTCAGTTATCTACAACCTGCTTACACTACCACTCACACTCAGTTATCTACAACCTGCTTACACTACCACTCACACTCAGTTATCTACAACCTGCTTACACTACCACTCGCACTCAGTTATCTACAACCTGCTCACACTACCACTCACACTCAGTTATCTACAACCTGCTCACACTACCACTCACACTCAGTTATCTACAACCTGCTTACACTACCACTCACACTCAGTTATCTACACCCTGCTTACACTACCACTCACACTCAGTTATCTACAACCTGCTTACACTACCACTCACACTCAGTTATCTACAACCTGCTCACACTACCACTCACACTCAGTTATCTACAACCTGCTTACACTACCACTCGCACTCAGTTATCTACACCCTGCTTACACTACCACTCACACTCAGTTATCTACAACCTGCTTACACTACCACTCGCACTCAGTTATCTACACCCTGCTTACACTACCACTCACACTCAGTTATCTACAACCTGCTTACACTACCACTCGCACTCAGTTATCTACACCCTGCTTACACTACCACTCACACACAGTTATCTACAACCTGCTTACACTACCACTCGCACTCAGTTATCTACAACCTGCTTACACTACCACTCACACTCAGTTATCTACAACCTGCTTACACTACCACTCACACTCAGTTATCTACAACCTGCTTACACTGCCACTCACACTCAGTTATCTACAACCTGCTCACACTACCACTCACACTCAGTTATCTACAACCTGCTTACACTACCACTCACACTCAGTTCTCTACAACCTGCTTACACTGCCACACACACTCAGTTATCTACACCCTGCTTACACTACCACTCACACTCAGTTATCTACAACCTGCTTACACTGCCACTCACACTCAGTTATCTACACCCTGCTTACACTACCACTCACACTCAGTTATCTACAACCTGCTTACACTACCACTCGCACTCAGTTATCTACAAACTGCTCACACTACCACTCGCACTCAGTTATCTACAACCTGCTCACACTACCACTCACACTCAGTTATCTACAACCTGCTCACACTACCACTCACACTCAGTTATCTACAACCTGCTTACACTACCACTCACACTCAGTTATCTACAACCTGCTTACACTACCACTCACACTCAGTTATCTACAACCTGCTCACACTACCACTCGCACTCAGTTATCTACAACCTGCTCACACTACCACTCACACTCAGTTATCTACAACCTGCTCACACTAACACTCACACTCAGTTATCTACAACCTGCTTACACTACCACTCACACTCAGTTATCTACAAACTGCTTACACTACCACTCGCACTCAGTTATCTACAAACTGCTCACACTACCACTCGCACTCAGTTATCTACAACCTGCTCACACTACCACTCACACTCAGTTATCTACAACCTGCTCACACTACCACTCACACTCAGTTATTTACAACCTGCTTACACTACCACTCACACTCAGTTATCTACAACCTGCTCACACTACCACTCACACTCAGTTATCTACAACCTGCTCACACTACCACTCACACTCAGTTATCTACAACCTGCTTACACTACCACTCGCACTCAGTTATCTACACCCTGCTTACACTACCACTCACACTCAGTTATCTACAACCTGCTTACACTACCACTCGCACTCAGTTATCTACACCCTGCTTACACTACCACTCACACTCAGTTATCTACAACCTGCTTACACTACCACTCGCACTCAGTTATCTACAACCTGCTTACACTACCACTCGCACTCAGTTATCTACAACCTGCTTACACTACCACTCGCACTCAGTTATCTACACCCTGCTTACACTACCACTCACACTCAGTTATCTACAACCTGCTTACACTACCACTCACACTCAGTTATCTACACCCTGCTTACACTACCACTCACACTCAGTTATCTACAACCTGCTTACACTACCACTCGCACTCAGTTATCTACACCCTGCTTACACTACCACTCACACTCAGTTATCTACAACCTGCTTACACTACCACTCGCATTCAGTTATCTACAAACTGCTCACACTACCACTCACACTCAGTTATCTACAACCTGCTCACACTACCACTCACACTCAGTTATCTACAACGTGCTCACACTACCACTCACACTCAGTTATCTACAACCTGCTTACACTACCACTCACACTCAGTTATCTACAACCTGCTTACACTACCACTCACACTCAGTTATCTACAACCTGCTCACACTACCACTCGCACTCAGTTATCTACAACCTGCTCACACTACCACTCGCACTCAGTTATCTACAACCTGCTCACACTAACACTCACACTCAGTTATCTACAACCTGCTTACACTACCACTCGCACTCAGTTATCTACAAACTGCTTACACTACCACTCGCACTCAGTTATCTACAAACTGCTCACACTACCACTCACACTCAGTTATCTACAACCTGCTCACACTAACACTCACACTCAGTTATCTACAACCTGCTTACACTACCACTCACACTCAGTTATCTACAAACTGCTTACACTACCACTCGCACTCAGTTATCTACAAACTGCTCACACTACCACTCACACTCAGTTATCTACAACCTGCTCACACTACCACTCACACTCACACTCAGTTATCTACAACCTGCTTACACTACCACTCACACTCAGTTATCTACAACCTGCTTACACTACCACTCACACTCAGTTATCTACAACCTGCTTACACTACCACTCACACTCAGTTATCTACAACCTGCTTACACTACCACTCACACTCAGTTATCTACAACCTGCTTACACTACCACTCACACTCAGTCACCTACAACCTGCTTACACTACCACTCACACTCAGTTATCTACAACCTGCTCACACTACCACTCACACTCAGTTATCTACAACCTGCTTACACTACCACTCACACTCAGTTATCTACAACCTGCTTACACTACAATTCACACTCAGTTATACACTACCACTCACACTCAGTTATCTACAAACTGCTTACACTACCACTCGCACTCAGTTATCTACAAACTGCTCACACTACCACTCACACTCAGTTATCTACAACCTGCTCACACTACCACTCACACTCACACTCAGTTATCTACAACCTGCTTACACTACCACTCACACACAGTTATCTACAACCTGCTTACACTACCACTCGCACTCAGTTATCTACAACCTGCTTACACTACCACTCGCACTCAGTTATCTACACCCTGCTTACACTACCACTCACACTCAGTTATCTACAACCTGCTTACACTACCACTCACACTCAGTTATCTACACCCTGCTTACACTACCACTCACACTCAGTTATCTACAACCTGCTTACACTACCACTCGCACTCAGTTATCTACACCCTGCTTACACTACCACTCACACTCAGTTATCTACAACCTGCTTACACTACCACTCGCACTCAGTTATCTACAAACTGCTCACACTACCACTCACACTCAGTTATCTACAACCTGCTCACACTACCACTCACACTCAGTTATCTACAACGTGCTCACACTACCACTCACACTCAGTTATCTACAACCTGCTTACACTACCACTCACACTCAGTTATCTACAACCTGCTTACACTACCACTCACACTCAGTTATCTACAACCTGCTCACACTACCACTCGCACTCAGTTATCTACAACCTGCTCACACTACCACTCGCACTCAGTTATCTACAACCTGCTCACACTAACACTCACACTCAGTTATCTACAACCTGCTTACACTACCACTCACACTCAGTTATCTACAAACTGCTTACACTACCACTCGCACTCAGTTATCTACAAACTGCTCACACTACCACTCACACTCAGTTATCTACAACCTGCTCACACTAACACTCACACTCAGTTATCTACAACCTGCTTACACTACCACTCACACTCAGTTATCTACAAACTGCTTACACTACCACTCGCACTCAGTTATCTACAAACTGCTCACACTACCACTCACACTCAGTTATCTACAACCTGCTCACACTACCACTCACACTCACACTCAGTTATCTACAACCTGCTTACACTACCACTCACACTCAGTTATCTACAACCTGCTTACACTACCACTCACACTCAGTTATCTACAACCTGCTTACACTACCACTCACACTCAGTTATCTACAACCTGCTTACACTACCACTCACACTCAGTTATCTACAACCTGCTTACACTACCACTCACACTCAGTCACCTACAACCTGCTTACACTACCACTCACACTCAGTTATCTACAACCTGCTCACACTACCACTCTCACTCAGTTATCTACAACCTGCTTACACTACCACTCACACTCAGTTATCTACAACCTGCTTACACTACAATTCACACTCAGTTATACACTACCACTCACACTCAGTTATCTACAAACTGCTTACACTACCACTCGCACTCAGTTATCTACAAACTGCTCACACTACCACTCACACTCAGTTATCTACAACCTGCTCACACTACCACTCACACTCACACTCAGTTATCTACAACCTGCTTACACTACCACTCACACTCAGTTATCTACAACCTGCTTACACTACCACTCACACTCAGTTATCTACAACCTGCTTACACTACCACTCACACTCAGTTATCTACAACCTGCTTACACTACCACTCACACTCAGTTATCTACAACCTGCTTACACTACCACTCACACTCAGTCACCTACAACCTGCTTACACTACCACTCACACTCAGTTATCTACAACCTGCTCACACTACCACTCACACTCAGTTATCTACAACCTGCTTACACTACCACTCACACTCAGTTATCTACAACCTGCTTACACTACAATTCACACTCAGTTATACACTACCACTCACACTCAGTTATCTACAACCTGCTTACACTACCACTCACACTCAGTTATCAACAACCTGCTTACACTACCACTCACACTCAGTTATCTACAACCTGCTTACACTACCACTCGCACTCAGTTATCTACAAACTGCTCACACTAACACTCACACTCAGTTATCTACAACCTGCTTACACTACCACTCACACTCAGTTATCTACAAACTGCTTACACTACCACTCGCACTCAGTTATCTACAAACTGCTCACACTACCACTCACACTCAGTTACCTACAACCTGCTTACACTACCACTCACACTCAGTTATTTACAACCTGCTTACACTACCACTCACACTCAGTTATCTACAACCTGCTCACACTACCACTCACACTCAGTTATCTACAACCTGCTTACACTACCACTCACACTCAGTTATCTACAACCTGCTCACACAACTACTCACACTCAGTCACCTACAACCTGCTTACACTACCGCTCACACTCAGTTATCTACAACCTGCTTACACTACCACTCACACTCACACTCAGTTATCTACAACCTGCTTACACTACCACTCACACTCAGTTACCTACAACCTGCTTACACTACCACTCACACTCAGTTATCTACCACCTGCTTACACTACCACTCACACTCAGTCACCTACAACCTGCTTACACTACCATTCACTCAGTTATCTACAACCTGCTTACACTACCACTCACACTCAGTCACCTACAACCTGCTTACACTACCACTCACACTCAGTTATCTACAACCTGCTTACACTACCACTCACACTCAGTTATCTACAACCTGCTTACACTACCACACACACTCAGTTATCTCCAACCTGCTTACGCTACCACTCACACTCAGTTCTCTACAACCTGTTTACACTACCACTCACACTCAGTTATCTACAACCTGCTTACACTACCACTCACACTCAGTTATCTACACCCTGCTTACACTACCACTCACACTCAGTTATCTACAACCTGCTCACACTACCACTCACACTCAGTTATCTACAACGTGCTCACACTACCACTCACACTCAGTTATCTACAACCTGCTTACACTACCACTCACACTCAGTTATCTACAACCTGCTTACACTACCACTCACACTCAGTTATCTACGACCTGCTCACACTACCACTCGCACTCAGTTATCTACAACCTGCTCACACTACCACTCGCACTCAGTTATCTACAACCTGCTCACACTAACACTCACACTCAGTTATCTACAACCTGCTTACACTACCACTCACACTCAGTTATCTACAAACTGCTTACACTACCACTCGCACTCAGTTATCTACAAACTGCTCACACTACCACTCACACTCAGTTATCTACAACCTGCTCACACTAACACTCACACTCAGTTATCTACAACCTGCTTACACTACCACTCACACTCAGTTATCTACAACCTGCTTACACTACCACTCGCACTCAGTTATCTACAAACTGCTCACACTACCACTCACACTCAGTTATCTACAACCTGCTCACACTACCACTCACACTCACACTCAGTTATCTACAACCTGCTTACACTACCACTCACACTCAGTTATCTACAACCTGCTTACACTACCACTCACACTCAGTTATCTACAACCTGCTTACACTACCACTCACACTCAGTTATCTACAACCTGCTTACACTACCACTCACACTCAGTTATCTACAACCTGCTTACACTACCACTCACACTCAGTCACCTACAACCTGCTTACACTACCACTCACTCAGTTATCTACAACCTGCTCACACTACCACTCACACTCAGTTATCTACAACCTGCTTACACTACCACTCACACTCAGTTATCTACAACCTGCTTACACTACAATTCACACTCAGTTATACACTACCACTCACACTCAGTTATCTACAAACTGCTTACACTACCACTCGCACTCAGTTATCTACAAACTGCTCACACTACCACTCACACTCAGTTATCTACAACCTGCTCACACTACCACTCACACTCACACTCAGTTATCTACAACCTGCTTACACTACCACTCACACTCAGTTATCTACAACCTGCTTACACTACCACTCACACTCAGTTATCTACAACCTGCTTACACTACCACTCACACTCAGTTATCTACAACCTGCTTACACTACCACTCACACTCAGTTATCTACAACCTGCTTACACTACCACTCACACTCAGTCACCTACAACCTGCTTACACTACCACTCACACTCAGTTATCTACAACCTGCTCACACTACCACTCACACTCAGTTATCTACAACCTGCTTACACTACCACTCACACTCAGTTATCTACAACCTGCTTACACTACAATTCACACTCAGTTATACACTACCACTCACACTCAGTTATCTACAACCTGCTTACACTACCACTCACACTCAGTTATCAACAACCTGCTTACACTACCACTCACACTCAGTTATCTACAACCTGCTTACACTACCACTCGCACTCAGTTATCTACAAACTGCTCACACTAACACTCACACTCAGTTATCTACAACCTGCTTACACTACCACTCACACTCAGTTATCTACAAACTGCTTACACTACCACTCGCACTCAGTTATCTACAAACTGCTCACACTACCACTCACACTCAGTTACCTACAACCTGCTTACACTACCACTCACACTCAGTTATTTACAACCTGCTTACACTACAACTCACACTCAGTTATCTACAACCTGCTCACACTACCACTCACACTCAGTTATCTACAACCTGCTTACACTACCACTCACACTCAGTTATCTACAACCTGCTCACACAACTACTCACACTCAGTCACCTACAACCTGCTTACACTACCGCTCACACTCAGTTATCTACAACCTGCTTACACTACCACTCACACTCACACTCAGTTATCTACAACCTGCTTACACTACCACTCACACTCAGTTACCTACAACCTGCTTACACTACCACTCACACTCAGTTATCTACCACCTGCTTACACTACCACTCACACTCAGTCACCTACAACCTGCTTACACTACCACTCACTCAGTTATCTACAACCTGCTTACACTACCACTCACACTCAGTCACCTACAACCTGCTTACACTACCACTCACACTCAGTTATCTACAACCTGCTTACACTACCACTCACACTCAGTTATCTACAACCTGCTTACACTACCACACACACTCAGTTATCTCCAACCTGCTTACGCTACCACTCACACTCAGTTCTCTACAACCTGTTTACACTACCACTCACACTCAGTTATCTACAACCTGCTTACACTACCACTCACACTCAGTTATCTACACCCTGCTTACACTACCACTCACACTCAGTTATCTACAACCTGCTCACACTACCACTCACACTCAGTTATCTACAACGTGCTCACACTACCACTCACACTCAGTTATCTACAACCTGCTTACACTACCACTCACACTCAGTTATCTACAACCTGCTTACACTACCACTCACACTCAGTTATCTACAACCTGCTCACACTACCACTCGCACTCAGTTATCTACAACCTGCTCACACTACCACTCGCACTCAGTTATCTACAACCTGCTCACACTAACACTCACACTCAGTTATCTACAACCTGCTTACACTACCACTCACACTCAGTTATCTACAAACTGCTTACACTACCACTCGCACTCAGTTATCTACAAACTGCTCACACTACCACTCACACTCAGTTATCTACAACCTGCTCACACTAACACTCACACTCAGTTATCTACAACCTGCTTACACTACCACTCACACTCAGTTATCTACAAACTGCTTACACTACCACTCGCACTCAGTTATCTACAAACTGCTCACACTACCACTCACACTCAGTTATCTACAACCTGCTCACACTACCACTCACACTCACACTCAGTTATCTACAACCTGCTTACACTACCACTCACACTCAGTTATCTACAACCTGCTTACACTACCACTCACACTCAGTTATCTACAACCTGCTTACACTACCACTCACACTCAGTTATCTACAACCTGCTTACACTACCACTCGCACTCAGTTATCTACAACCTGCTCACACTACCACTCACACTCAGTTATCTACAACCTGCTCACACTACCACTCACACTCAGTTATCTACAACCTGCTTACACTACCACTCACACTCAGTTATCTACACCCTGCTTACACTACCACTCACACTCAGTTATCTACAACCTGCTTACACTACCACTCACACTCAGTTATCTACAACCTGCTCACACTACCACTCACACTCAGTTATCTACAACCTGCTTACACTACCACTCACACTCAGTTATTTACAACCTGCTTACACTACAACTCACACTCAGTTATCTACAACCTGCTCACACTACCACTCACACTCAGTTATCTACAACCTGCTTACACTACCACTCACACTCAGTTATCTACAACCTGCTCACACAACTACTCACACTCAGTCACCTACAACCTGCTTACACTACCGCTCACACTCAGTTATCTACAACCTGCTTACACTACCACTCACACTCACACTCAGTTATCTACAACCTGCTTACACTACCACTCACACTCAGTTACCTACAACCTGCTTACACTACCACTCACACTCAGTTATCTACCACCTGCTTACACTACCACTCACACTCAGTCACCTACAACCTGCTTACACTACCACTCACTCAGTTATCTACAACCTGCTTACACTACCACTCACACTCAGTCACCTACAACCTGCTTACACTACCACTCACACTCAGTTATCTACAACCTGCTTACACTACCACTCACACTCAGTTATCTACAACCTGCTTACACTACCACACACACTCAGTTATCTCCAACCTGCTTACGCTACCACTCACACTCAGTTCTCTACAACCTGTTTACACTACCACTCACACTCAGTTATCTACAACCTGCTTACACTACCACTCACACTCAGTTATCTACACCCTGCTTACACTACCACTCACACTCAGTTATCTACAACCTGCTCACACTACCACTCACACTCAGTTATCTACAACGTGCTCACACTACCACTCACACTCAGTTATCTACAACCTGCTTACACTACCACTCACACTCAGTTATCTACAACCTGCTTACACTACCACTCACACTCAGTTATCTACAACCTGCTCACACTACCACTCGCACTCAGTTATCTACAACCTGCTCACACTACCACTCGCACTCAGTTATCTACAACCTGCTCACACTAACACTCACACTCAGTTATCTACAACCTGCTTACACTACCACTCACACTCAGTTATCTACAAACTGCTTACACTACCACTCGCACTCAGTTATCTACAAACTGCTCACACTACCACTCACACTCAGTTATCTACAACCTGCTCACACTAACACTCACACTCAGTTATCTACAACCTGCTTACACTACCACTCACACTCAGTTATCTACAAACTGCTTACACTACCACTCGCACTCAGTTATCTACAAACTGCTCACACTACCACTCACACTCAGTTATCTACAACCTGCTCACACTACCACTCACACTCACACTCAGTTATCTACAACCTGCTTACACTACCACTCACACTCAGTTATCTACAACCTGCTTACACTACCACTCACACTCAGTTATCTACAACCTGCTTACACTACCACTCACACTCAGTTATCTACAACCTGCTTACACTACCACTCGCACTCAGTTATCTACAACCTGCTCACACTACCACTCACACTCAGTTATCTACAACCTGCTCACACTACCACTCACACTCAGTTATCTACAACCTGCTTACACTACCACTCACACTCAGTTATCTACACCCTGCTTACACTACCACTCACACTCAGTTATCTACAACCTGCTTACACTACCACTCACACTCAGTTATCTACAACCTGCTCACACTACCACTCACACTCAGTTATCTACAACCTGCTTACACTACCACTCGCACTCAGTTATCTACACCCTGCTTACACTACCACTCACACTCAGTTATCTACAACCTGCTTACACTACCACTCGCACTCAGTCACTTACAACCTGCTTACACTACCACTCACACTCAGTTATCTACAACCTGCTTACACTACCACTCACACTCAGTTATCTACAACCTGCTTACACTACCACTCACACTCAGTCACCTACAACCTGCTTACACTACCACTCACACTCAGTTATCTACAACCTGCTCACACTACCACTCACACTCAGTTATCTACAACCTGCTTACACTACCACTCACACTCAGTTATCTACAACCTGCTTACACTACAATTCACACTCAGTTATACACTACCACTCACACTCAGTTATCTACAAACTGGTTACACTACCACTCGCACTCAGTTATCTACAAACTGCTCACACTACCACTCACACTCAGTTATCTACAACCTGCTCACACTACCACTCACACTCACACTCAGTTATCTACAACCTGCTTACACTACCACTCACACTCAGTTATCTACAACCTGCTTACACTACCACTCACACTCAGTTATCTACAACCTGCTTACACTACCACTCACACTCAGTTATCTACAACCTGCTTACACTACCACTCACACTCAGTTATCTACAACCTGCTTACACTACCACTCACACTCAGTCACCTACAACCTGCTTACACTACCACTCACACTCAGTTATCTACAACCTGCTCACACTACCACTCACACTCAGTTATCTACAACCTGCTTACACTACCACTCACACTCAGTTATCTACAACCTGCTTACACTACAATTCACACTCAGTTATACACTACCACTCACACTCAGTTATCTACAACCTGCTTACACTACCACTCACACTCAGTTATCAACAACCTGCTTACACTACCACTCACACTCAGTTATCTACAACCTGCTTACACTACCACTCGCACTCAGTTATCTACAAACTGCTCACACTAACACTCAGACTCAGTTATCTACAACCTGCTTACACTACCACTCACACTCAGTTATCTACAAACTGCTTACACTACCACTCGCACTCGGTTATCTACAAACTGCTCACACTACCACTCACACTCAGTTACCTACAACCTGCTTACACTACCACTCACACTCAGTTATTTACAACCTGCTTACACTACAACTCACACTCAGTTATCTACAACCTGCTCACACTACCACTCACACTCAGTTATCTACAACCTGCTTACACTACCACTCACACTCAGTTATCTACAACCTGCTCACACAACTACTCACACTCAGTCACCTACAACCTGCTTACACTACCGCTCACACTCAGTTATCTACAACCTGCTTACACTACCACTCACACTCACACTCAGTTATCTACAACCTGCTTACACTACCACTCACACTCAGTTATCTACAACCTGCTTACACTACCACTCACACTCAGTTATCTACCACCTGCTTACACTACCACTCACACTCAGTTATCTACCACCTGCTTACACTACCACTCACACTCAGTCACCTACAACCTGCTTACACTACCACTCACTCAGTTATCTACAACCTGCTTACACTACCACTCACACTCAGTCACTTACAACCTGCTTACACTACCACTCACACTCAGTTATCTACAACCTGCTTACACTACCACTCACACTCAGTTATCTACAACCTGCTTACACTACCACACACACTCAGTTATCTCCAACCTGCTTACGCTACCACTCACACTCAGTTCTCTACAACCTGTTTACACTACCACTCACACTCAGTTATCTACAACCTGCTTACACTACCACTCACACTCAGTTATCTACACCCTGCTTACACTACCACTCACACTCAGTTATCTACAACCTGCTTACACTACCACTCGCACTCAGTTATCTACAAACTGCTCACACTACCACTCACACTCAGTTATCTACAACCTGCTCACACTACCACTCACACTCAGTTATCTACAACGTGCTCACACTACCACTCACACTCAGTTATCTACAACCTGCTCACACTAACACTCACACTCAGTTATCTACAACCTGCTTACACTACCACTCACACTCAGTTATCTACAAACTGCTTACACTACCACTCGCACTCAGTTATCTACAAACTGCTCACACTACCACTCACACTCAGTTATCTACAACCTGCTCACACTAACACTCACACTCAGTTATCTACAACCTGCTTACACTACCACTCACACTCAGTTATCTACAAACTGCTTACACTACCACTCGCACTCAGTTATCTACAAACTGCTCACACTACCACTCACACTCAGTTATCTACAACCTGCTCACACTACCACTCACACTCACACTCAGTTATCTACAACCTGCTTACACTACCACTCACACTCAGTTATCTACAACCTGCTTACACTACCACTCACACTCAGTTATCTACAACCTGCTTACACTACCACTCACACTCAGTTATCTACAACCTGCTTACACTACCACTCACACTCAGTTATCTACAACCTGCTTACACTACCACTCACACTCAGTCACCTACAACCTGCTTACACTACCACTCACACTCAGTTATCTACAACCTGCTCACACTACCACTCACACTCAGTTATCTACAACCTGCTTACACTACAATTCACACTCAGTTATACACTACCACTCACACTCAGTTATCTACAACCTGCTTACACTACCACTCACACTCAGTTATCTACAACCTGCTTACACTACCACTCACACTCAGTTATCTACAACCTGCTTACACTACCACTCACACTCAGTTATCTACAACCTGCTTACACTACAACTCGCACTCAGTTATCTACAACCTGCTTACACTACCACTCACACTCAGTTATCTACAACCTGCTTACACTACAACTCGCACTCAGTTATCTACAACCTGCTTACACTACAACTCACACTCAGTTATCTACAACCTGCTTACACTACCACTCACACTCAGTTATCTACAACCTGCTTACACTACAACTCGCACTCAGTTATCTACAACCTGCTCACACTAACACTCACACTCAGTTATCTACAACCTGCTTACACTACCACTCACACTCAGTTATCTACAAACTGCTTACACTACCACTCGCACTCAGTTATCTACAACCTGCTCACACTACCACTCACACTCAGTTACCTACAACCTGCTTACACTACCACTCACACTCAGTTATTTACAACCTGCTTACACTACCACTCACACTCAGTTATCTACAACCTGCTCACACTACCACTCACACTCAGTTATCTACAACCTGCTTACACTACCACTCACACTCAGTTATCTACCACCTGCTTACACTACCACTCACACTCAGTCACCTACAACCTGCTTACACTACCACTCACTCAGTTATCTACAACCTGCTTACACTACCACTCACACTCAGTCACCTACAACCTGCTTACACTACCACTCACACTCAGTTATCTACAACCTGCTTACACTACCACTCACACTCAGTTATTTACAACCTGCTCACACTACCACTCACACTCAGTTATCTACAACCTGCTCACACTACCACTCACACTCAGTTATCTACAACCTGCTCACACTACCACTCACACTCAGTTATCTACAACCTGCTTACACTACCACACACACTCAGTTATCTCCAACCTGCTTACGCTACCACTCACACTCAGTTCTCTACAACCTGCTCACGCTACCACTCACACTCAGTTATCTACAACCTGCTTACACTACCACTCGCACTCAGTTATCTACAACCTGCTTACACTACCACTCACACTCAGTTATCTACAACCTGCTCAAACTACCACTCACACTCAGTTATCTACAACCTGCTTACACTACCACACACTCAGTTATCTACAACGTGCTCACACAACTACTCACACTCAGTCACCTACAACCTGCTTACACTACCACTCACACTCAGTTATCTACAACCTGCTCACACTACCACTCACACTCACACTCAGTTATCTACAACCTGCTTACACTACCACTCACACTCAGTTATCTACAACCTGCTGACACAACCACTCACACTCAGTTATCTACAACCTGCTTACACTACCACTCACACTCAGTTATTTACAACCTGCTCACACTACCACTCACACTCAGTTATCTACAACCTGCTCACACTACCACTCACACTCAGTTATCTACAACCTGCTCACACTACCACTCACACTCAGTTATCTACAACCTGCTTACACTACCACTCACACTCAGTTATCTACAACCTGCTTACACTACCACTCACACTCAGTTATCTACAACCTGCTCACACTACCACTCACACTCAGTTATCTACAACCTGCTTACACTACCACTCACACTCAGTTATCTACAACCTGCT
This sequence comes from Megaleporinus macrocephalus, assembly GCA_021613375.1. Taxonomy (NCBI): domain Eukaryota; kingdom Metazoa; phylum Chordata; class Actinopteri; order Characiformes; family Anostomidae; genus Megaleporinus; species Megaleporinus macrocephalus. Next base: position 3,863,154 of record CM038709.1, read on the forward strand.
TACACTACAATTCACACTCAGTTATACACTACCACTCACACTCAGTTATCTACAACCTGCTTACACTACCACTCACACTCAGTTATCCTCAACATGCTTACACTACCACTCACACTCAGTTATCTACAACCTGCTTACACTACCACTCGCACTCAGTTATCTACAAACTGCTCACACTACCACTCACACTCAGTTATCTACAACCTGCTTACACTACCACTCACACTCAGTTACCTACAACCTGCTCACACTACCACTCACACTCAGTTATCTACAACGTGCTCACACTACCACTCACACTCAGTTATCTACAACCTGCTTACACTACCACTCACACTCAGTTATCTACAACCTGCTTACACTACCACTCACACTCAGTTATCTACGACCTGCTCACACTACCACTCGCACTCAGTTATCTACAACCTGCTCACACTACCACTCGCACTCAGTTATCTACAACCTGCTCACACTAACACTCACACTCAGTTATCTACAACCTGCTTACACTACCACTCACACTCAGTTATCTACAAACTGCTTACACTACCACTCGCACTCAGTTATCTACAAACTGCTCACACTACCACTCACACTCAGTTATCTACAACCTGCTCACACTAACACTCACACTCAGTTATCTACAACCTGCTTACACTACCACTCACACTCAGTTATCTACAACCTGCTTACACTACCACTCGCACTCAGTTATCTACAAACTGCTCACACTACCACTCACACTCAGTTATCTACAACCTGCTCACACTACCACTCACACTCACACTCAGTTATCTACAACCTGCTTACACTACCACTCACACTCAGTTATCTACAACCTGCTTACACTACCACTCACACTCAGTTATCTACAACCTGCTTACACTACCACTCACACTCAGTTATCTACAACCTGCTTACACTACCACTCACACTCAGTTATCTACAACCTGCTTACACTACCACTCACACTCAGTCACCTACAACCTGCTTACACTACCACTCACTCAGTTATCTACAACCTGCTCACACTACCACTCACACTCAGTTATCTACAACCTGCTTACACTACCACTCACACTCAGTTATCTACAACCTGCTTACACTACAATTCACACTCAGTTATACACTACCACTCACACTCAGTTATCTACAAACTGCTTACACTACCACTCGCACTCAGTTATCTACAAACTGCTCACACTACCACTCACACTCAGTTATCTACAACCTGCTCACACTACCACTCACACTCACACTCAGTTATCTACAACCTGCTTACACTACCACTCACACTCAGTTATCTACAACCTGCTTACACTACCACTCACACTCAGTTATCTACAACCTGCTTACACTACCACTCACACTCAGTTATCTACAACCTGCTTACACTACCACTCACACTCAGTTATCTACAACCTGCTTACACTACCACTCACACTCAGTCACCTACAACCTGCTTACACTACCACTCACACTCAGTTATCTACAACCTGCTCACACTACCACTCACACTCAGTTATCTACAACCTGCTTACACTACCACTCACACTCAGTTATCTACAACCTGCTTACACTACAATTCACACTCAGTTATACACTACCACTCACACTCAGTTATCTACAACCTGCTTACACTACCACTCACACTCAGTTATCAACAACCTGCTTACACTACCACTCACACTCAGTTATCTACAACCTGCTTACACTACCACTCGCACTCAGTTATCTACAAACTGCTCACACTAACACTCACACTCAGTTATCTACAACCTGCTTACACTACCACTCACACTCAGTTATCTACAAACTGCTTACACTACCACTCGCACTCAGTTATCTACAAACTGCTCACACTACCACTCACACTCAGTTACCTACAACCTGCTTACACTACCACTCACACTCAGTTATTTACAACCTGCTTACACTACAACTCACACTCAGTTATCTACAACCTGCTCACACTACCACTCACACTCAGTTATCTACAACCTGCTTACACTACCACTCACACTCAGTTATCTACAACCTGCTCACACAACTACTCACACTCAGTCACCTACAACCTGCTTACACTACCGCTCACACTCAGTTATCTACAACCTGCTTACACTACCACTCACACTCACACTCAGTTATCTACAACCTGCTTACACTACCACTCACACTCAGTTACCTACAACCTGCTTACACTACCACTCACACTCAGTTATCTACCACCTGCTTACACTACCACTCACACTCAGTCACCTACAACCTGCTTACACTACCACTCACTCAGTTATCTACAACCTGCTTACACTACCACTCACACTCAGTCACCTACAACCTGCTTACACTACCACTCACACTCAGTTATCTACAACCTGCTTACACTACCACTCACACTCAGTTATCTACAACCTGCTTACACTACCACACACACTCAGTTATCTCCAACCTGCTTACGCTACCACTCACACTCAGTTCTCTACAACCTGTTTACACTACCACTCACACTCAGTTATCTACAACCTGCTTACACTACCACTCACACTCAGTTATCTACACCCTGCTTACACTACCACTCACACTCAGTTATCTACAACCTGCTCACACTACCACTCACACTCAGTTATCTACAACGTGCTCACACTACCACTCACACTCAGTTATCTACAACCTGCTTACACTACCACTCACACTCAGTTATCTACAACCTGCTTACACTACCACTCACACTCAGTTATCTACAACCTGCTCACACTACCACTCGCACTCAGTTATCTACAACCTGCTCACACTACCACTCGCACTCAGTTATCTACAACCTGCTCACACTAACACTCACACTCAGTTATCTACAACCTGCTTACACTACCACTCACACTCAGTTATCTACAAACTGCTTACACTACCACTCGCACTCAGTTATCTACAAACTGCTCACACTACCACTCACACTCAGTTATCTACAACCTGCTCACACTAACACTCACACTCAGTTATCTACAACCTGCTTACACTACCACTCACACTCAGTTATCTACAAACTGCTTACACTACCACTCGCACTCAGTTATCTACAAACTGCTCACACTACCACTCACACTCAGTTATCTACAACCTGCTCACACTACCACTCACACTCACACTCAGTTATCTACAACCTGCTTACACTACCACTCACACTCAGTTATCTACAACCTGCTTACACTACCACTCACACTCAGTTATCTACAACCTGCTTACACTACCACTCACACTCAGTTATCTACAACCTGCTTACACTACCACTCGCACTCAGTTATCTACAACCTGCTCACACTACCACTCACACTCAGTTATCTACAACCTGCTCACACTACCACTCACACTCAGTTATCTACAACCTGCTTACACTACCACTCACACTCAGTTATCTACACCCTGCTTACACTACCACTCACACTCAGTTATCTACAACCTGCTTACACTACCACTCACACTCAGTTATCTACAACCTGCTCACACTACCACTCACACTCAGTTATCTACAACCTGCTTACACTACCACTCGCACTCAGTTATCTACACCCTGCTTACACTACCACTCACACTCAGTTATCTACAACCTGCTTACACTACCACTCGCACTCAGTCACTTACAACCTGCTTACACTACCACTCACACTCAGTTATCTACAACCTGCTTACACTACCACTCACACTCAGTTATCTACAACCTGCTTACACTACCACTCACACTCAGTCACCTACAACCTGCTTACACTACCACTCACACTCAGTTATCTACAACCTGCTCACACTACCACTCACACTCAGTTATCTACAACCTGCTTACACTACCACTCACACTCAGTTATCTACAACCTGCTTACACTACAATTCACACTCAGTTATACACTACCACTCACACTCAGTTATCTACAAACTGGTTACACTACCACTCGCACTCAGTTATCTACAAACTGCTCACACTACCACTCACACTCAGTTATCTACAACCTGCTCACACTACCACTCACACTCACACTCAGTTATCTACAACCTGCTTACACTACCACTCACACTCAGTTATCTACAACCTGCTTACACTACCACTCACACTCAGTTATCTACAACCTGCTTACACTACCACTCACACTCAGTTATCTACAACCTGCTTACACTACCACTCACACTCAGTTATCTACAACCTGCTTACACTACCACTCACACTCAGTCACCTACAACCTGCTTACACTACCACTCACACTCAGTTATCTACAACCTGCTCACACTACCACTCACACTCAGTTATCTACAACCTGCTTACACTACCACTCACACTCAGTTATCTACAACCTGCTTACACTACAATTCACACTCAGTTATACACTACCACTCACACTCAGTTATCTACAACCTGCTTACACTACCACTCACACTCAGTTATCAACAACCTGCTTACACTACCACTCACACTCAGTTATCTACAACCTGCTTACACTACCACTCGCACTCAGTTATCTACAAACTGCTCACACTAACACTCAGACTCAGTTATCTACAACCTGCTTACACTACCACTCACACTCAGTTATCTACAAACTGCTTACACTACCACTCGCACTCGGTTATCTACAAACTGCTCACACTACCACTCACACTCAGTTACCTACAACCTGCTTACACTACCACTCACACTCAGTTATTTACAACCTGCTTACACTACAACTCACACTCAGTTATCTACAACCTGCTCACACTACCACTCACACTCAGTTATCTACAACCTGCTTACACTACCACTCACACTCAGTTATCTACAACCTGCTCACACAACTACTCACACTCAGTCACCTACAACCTGCTTACACTACCGCTCACACTCAGTTATCTACAACCTGCTTACACTACCACTCACACTCACACTCAGTTATCTACAACCTGCTTACACTACCACTCACACTCAGTTATCTACAACCTGCTTACACTACCACTCACACTCAGTTATCTACCACCTGCTTACACTACCACTCACACTCAGTTATCTACCACCTGCTTACACTACCACTCACACTCAGTCACCTACAACCTGCTTACACTACCACTCACTCAGTTATCTACAACCTGCTTACACTACCACTCACACTCAGTCACTTACAACCTGCTTACACTACCACTCACACTCAGTTATCTACAACCTGCTTACACTACCACTCACACTCAGTTATCTACAACCTGCTTACACTACCACACACACTCAGTTATCTCCAACCTGCTTACGCTACCACTCACACTCAGTTCTCTACAACCTGTTTACACTACCACTCACACTCAGTTATCTACAACCTGCTTACACTACCACTCACACTCAGTTATCTACACCCTGCTTACACTACCACTCACACTCAGTTATCTACAACCTGCTTACACTACCACTCGCACTCAGTTATCTACAAACTGCTCACACTACCACTCACACTCAGTTATCTACAACCTGCTCACACTACCACTCACACTCAGTTATCTACAACGTGCTCACACTACCACTCACACTCAGTTATCTACAACCTGCTCACACTAACACTCACACTCAGTTATCTACAACCTGCTTACACTACCACTCACACTCAGTTATCTACAAACTGCTTACACTACCACTCGCACTCAGTTATCTACAAACTGCTCACACTACCACTCACACTCAGTTATCTACAACCTGCTCACACTAACACTCACACTCAGTTATCTACAACCTGCTTACACTACCACTCACACTCAGTTATCTACAAACTGCTTACACTACCACTCGCACTCAGTTATCTACAAACTGCTCACACTACCACTCACACTCAGTTATCTACAACCTGCTCACACTACCACTCACACTCACACTCAGTTATCTACAACCTGCTTACACTACCACTCACACTCAGTTATCTACAACCTGCTTACACTACCACTCACACTCAGTTATCTACAACCTGCTTACACTACCACTCACACTCAGTTATCTACAACCTGCTTACACTACCACTCACACTCAGTTATCTACAACCTGCTTACACTACCACTCACACTCAGTCACCTACAACCTGCTTACACTACCACTCACACTCAGTTATCTACAACCTGCTCACACTACCACTCACACTCAGTTATCTACAACCTGCTTACACTACAATTCACACTCAGTTATACACTACCACTCACACTCAGTTATCTACAACCTGCTTACACTACCACTCACACTCAGTTATCTACAACCTGCTTACACTACCACTCACACTCAGTTATCTACAACCTGCTTACACTACCACTCACACTCAGTTATCTACAACCTGCTTACACTACAACTCGCACTCAGTTATCTACAACCTGCTTACACTACCACTCACACTCAGTTATCTACAACCTGCTTACACTACAACTCGCACTCAGTTATCTACAACCTGCTTACACTACAACTCACACTCAGTTATCTACAACCTGCTTACACTACCACTCACACTCAGTTATCTACAACCTGCTTACACTACAACTCGCACTCAGTTATCTACAACCTGCTCACACTAACACTCACACTCAGTTATCTACAACCTGCTTACACTACCACTCACACTCAGTTATCTACAAACTGCTTACACTACCACTCGCACTCAGTTATCTACAACCTGCTCACACTACCACTCACACTCAGTTACCTACAACCTGCTTACACTACCACTCACACTCAGTTATTTACAACCTGCTTACACTACCACTCACACTCAGTTATCTACAACCTGCTCACACTACCACTCACACTCAGTTATCTACAACCTGCTTACACTACCACTCACACTCAGTTATCTACCACCTGCTTACACTACCACTCACACTCAGTCACCTACAACCTGCTTACACTACCACTCACTCAGTTATCTACAACCTGCTTACACTACCACTCACACTCAGTCACCTACAACCTGCTTACACTACCACTCACACTCAGTTATCTACAACCTGCTTACACTACCACTCACACTCAGTTATTTACAACCTGCTCACACTACCACTCACACTCAGTTATCTACAACCTGCTCACACTACCACTCACACTCAGTTATCTACAACCTGCTCACACTACCACTCACACTCAGTTATCTACAACCTGCTTACACTACCACACACACTCAGTTATCTCCAACCTGCTTACGCTACCACTCACACTCAGTTCTCTACAACCTGCTCACGCTACCACTCACACTCAGTTATCTACAACCTGCTTACACTACCACTCGCACTCAGTTATCTACAACCTGCTTACACTACCACTCACACTCAGTTATCTACAACCTGCTCAAACTACCACTCACACTCAGTTATCTACAACCTGCTTACACTACCACACACTCAGTTATCTACAACGTGCTCACACAACTACTCACACTCAGTCACCTACAACCTGCTTACACTACCACTCACACTCAGTTATCTACAACCTGCTCACACTACCACTCACACTCACACTCAGTTATCTACAACCTGCTTACACTACCACTCACACTCAGTTATCTACAACCTGCTGACACAACCACTCACACTCAGTTATCTACAACCTGCTTACACTACCACTCACACTCAGTTATTTACAACCTGCTCACACTACCACTCACACTCAGTTATCTACAACCTGCTCATACTACCACTCACACTCAGTTATCTACAACCTGCTCACACTACCACTCACACTCAGTTATCTACAACCTGCTTACACTACCACTCACACTCAGTTATCTACAACCTGCTTACACTACCACTCACACTCAGTTATCTACAACCTGCTCACACTACCACTCACACTCAGTTATCTACAACCTGCTTACACTACCACTCACACTCAGTTATCTACAACCTGCTTACACTACAATTCACACTCAGTTATACACTACCACTCACACTCAGTTATCTACAACCTGCTTACACTACCACTCACACTCAGTTATCCTCAACATGCTTACACTACCACTCACACTCAGTTATCTACAACCTGCTTACACTACCACTCGCACTCAGTTATCTACAAACTGCTCACACTACCACTCACACTCAGTTATCTACAACCTGCTTACACTACCACTCACACTCAGTTACCTACAAACTGCTTACACTACCACTCGCACTCAGTTATCTACAAACTGCTCACACTACCACTCACACTCAGTTACCTACAACCTGCTTACACTACCACTCACACTCAGTTATTTACAACCTGCTTACACTACCACTCACACTCAGTTATCTACAACCTGCTCACACTACCACTCACACTCAGTTATCTACAACCTGCTTACACTACCACTCACACTCAGTTATCTACAACCTGCTCACACATCTACTCACACTCAGCCACCTACAACCTGCTTACACTACCACTCAAACTCAGTTATCTACAACCTGCTTACACTACCACTCACACTCAGTTATCTACAACCTGCTTACACTACCACTCACACTCAGTTATCTACAACCTGCTTACACTACCACTCACACTCAGTTATCTACAATCTGCTTTCACTACCACTCACACTCAGTTATCTACAACCTGCTTACACTACCATTCACACTCAGTTATACACTACCACTCACACTCAGTAATCTATAACCTGCTTACACTACCACTCACACTCAGTTATCTACAACCTGCTTACACTACCACTCACACTCAGTTATCTACAACCTGCTTACACTACCACTCACACTCAGTTATCTACAACCTGCTTACACTACCACTCACACTCAGTTATCTACAAACTGCTTACACTACCACTCGCACTCAGTTATCTACAAACTGCTCACACTACCACTCACACTCAGTTACCTACAACCTGCTTACACTACCACTCACACTCAGTTATTTACAACCTGCTTACACTACCACTCACACTCAGTTATCTACAACCTGCTCACACTACCACTCACACACAGTTATCTACAACCTGCTTACACTACCACTCACACTCAGTTATTTACAACCTGCTTACACTACCACTCACACTCAGTTATCTACAACCTGCTCACACTACCACTCACACTCAGTTATCTACAACCTGCTTACACTACCACTCACACTCAGTTATCTACAACCTGCTCACACAACTACTCACACTCAGTCACCTACAACCTGCTTACACTACCGCTCACACTCAGTTATCTACAACCTGCTTACACTACCACTCACACTCACACTCAGTTATCTACAACCTGCTTACACTACCACTCACACTCAGTTATCTACAACCTGCTTACACTACCACTCACACTCAGTTATCTACCACCTGCTTACACTACCACTCACACTCAGTCACCTACAACCTGCTTACACTACCACTCACTCAGTTATCTACAACCTGCTTACACTACCACTCACACTCAGTCACCTACAACCTGCTTACACTACCACTCACACTCAGTTATCTACAACCTGCTTACACTACCACTCACACTCAGTTATCTACAACCTGCTTACACTACCACACACACTCAGTTATCTACAACCTGCTCACGCTACCACTCACACTCAGTTCTCTACAACCTGCTCACGCTACCACTCACACTCAGTTATCTACAACCTGCTTACACTACCACTCACACTCAGTTATCTACAACCTGCTTACACTACCACTCACACTCAGTTATCTACAACCTGCTCAAACTACCACTCACAGTCAGTTATCTACAACCTGCTTACACTACCACACACTCAGTTATCTACAACCTGCTCACACAACTACTCACACTCAGTCACCTACAACCTGCTTACACTACCACTCACACTCAGTTATCTACAACCTGCTTACACTACCACTCACACTCACACTCAGTTATCTACAACCTGCTTACACTACCACTCACACTCAGTTATCTACAACCTGCTCACACTACCACTCACACTCAGTTATCTACAACCTGCTTACACTACCACTCACACTCAGTTATTTACAACCTGCTTACACTACCACTCACACTCAGTTATCTACAACCTGCTCACACTACCACTCACACTCAGTTATCTACAACCTGCTCACACTACCACTCACACTCAGTTATCTACAACCTGCTTACACTACCACTCACACTCAGTTATCTACAACCTGCTTACACTACCACTCACACTCAGTTATCTACAACCTGCTCACACTACCACTCACACTCAGTTATCTACAACCTGCTTACACTACCACTCACACTCAGTTATCTACAACCTGCTTACACTACAATTCACACTCAGTTATACACTACCACTCACACTCAGTTATCTACAACCTGCTTACACTACCACTCACACTCAGTTATCCTCAACATGCTTACACTACCACTCACACTCAGTTATCTACAACCTGCTTACACTACCACTCGCACTCAGTTATCTACAAACTGCTCACACTACCACTCACACTCAGTTATCTACAAACTGCTCACACTACCACTCACACTCAGTTATCTACAACCTGCTTACACTACCACTCACACTCAGTTACCTACAAACTGCTTACACTACCACTCACACTCAGTTATCTACAAACTGCTCACACTACCACTCACACTCAGTTACCTACAACCTGCTTACACTACCACTCACACTCAGTTATTTACAACCTGCTTACACTACCACTCACACTCAGTTATCTACAACCTGCTCACACTACCACTCACACTCAGTTATCTACAACCTGCTTACACTACCACTCACACTCAGTTATCTACAACCTGCTCACACATCTACTCACACTCAGTCACCTACAACCTGCTTACACTACCACTCAAACTCAGTTATCTACAACCTGCTTACACTACCACTCACACTCAGTTATCTACAACCTGCTTACACTACCACTCACACTCAGTTATCTACAACCTGCTTACACTACCACTCACACTCAGTTATCTACAACCTGCTTTCACTACCACTCACACTCAGTTATCTACAACCTGCTTACACTACCATTCACACTCAGTTATACAGTACCACTCACACTCAGTAATCTATAACCTGCTTACACTACCACTCACACTCAGTTATCTACAACCTGCTCACACTACCACTCACACTCAGTTATCTACAACCTGCTTACACTACCACTCACACTCAGTTATCTACAACCTGCTTACACTACCACTCACACTCAGTTATCTACAACCTGCTTACACTACCACTCACACTCAGTTATCTACAACCTGCTCACACTACCACTCACACTCAGTTATCTACAACCTGCTTACACTACCACTCACACTTAGTTATCTACAACCTGCTCACAATACCACTCACACTCAGTTATCTACAATCTGCTCACACTACCACTCACACTCAGTTATCTACAACCTGCTCACACTACCACTCACACTCAGTTATCTACAACCTGCTTACACTACCACTCACACTCAGTTATCTACAACCTGCTTACACTACCACTCACACTCAGTTATCTACAACCTGCTTACACTACAACTCACACTCAGTTATCTACAACCTGCTTACACTACCACTCACACTCAGTTATCTACAACCTGCTTACACTACCACTCACACTCAGTTATCTACAACCTGCTTACACTACCACTCACACTCAGTTATCTACAACCTGCTTACACTACAACTCACACTCAGTTATCTACAACCTGCTTACACTACCACTCACACTCAGTTATCTACAACCTGCTTACACTACCACTCACACTCAGTTATCTACAACCTGCTTACACTATCACTCACACTCAGTTATCTACAACCTGCTTACACTACCACTCACACTCAGTTATCTACAATCTGCTCACACTACCACTCACACTCAGTTATCTACAACCTGCTCACACTACCACTCACACTCAGTAATATAAGCAGGTCCACTATCTAGGACCTGCTTATATTACAGCTCATATTCCCAATCAGTGATGTATCTAGAAGATGAGTCATTTGATTGGCTGATTCATTTGATTGGCTGATTCATTTGATTGGCTGATTCATTTGTCACATCCTAATTACGCAGGTAGTTAATCTAGTGTGTAAGACCTTCAGTCCAGCTCACCTGCTTGTATCTAACTAGATAACACAGAGCAAAACTTAACAATGTATTAGGAGCTTTACAACCATAAACACAGGTTTATATACAAGACCCGCTGAAAAAGAGCTAAATTTAAAATCCTGAAGGCCAGTAAGGCCCTGCGGGTCACCTGCTGATCAGATATAGACGGCTATCACTGCTATCCCGGCGAGGGCTGTAACTTGTAGGTGTCAAAGCAGACCCTGGTACTGAATACCAGCCGCATCATAAGTCAAACATTACAGCGGATCAGGGCCATCTCTGAGCCGGAGGAGGAGAAGAAGCGGAGACGTTGTTTTGATATGTGGCAGGTCCGAGGACAATCTGAGGCGCGAGGAAAGAGTTTTCACTGGAATGCTGTCAATCAGCGGGCGTCCTGCCAGGCGTATAAGAACACAGATATCTCCTCCTGAATTCAAAAATCACCCAAATTTGCTAGAGGGCCTCGCTGCCCGTCAGGGCGAGGCAGGTGGAGAACGAGGCAACGAGGAGAGGCTCGTCTGGAGGCTCACAGATCGGATCTGAAGAGCCAAACGAAGGGAGATATCGGCTCAGCTTGACACCGGCAGGTCCTAAAGGGAGTAATGAAAGCAGCGCGGCGGAGAGACAGTGAGTAATTACACACCTGGTACTGTTATCTATTATAGCTCGACCACTGGGAGACCCGCACACACATCTTCACTTATTTACATTTAGACAAGCTTGTTTTCCCATCTCCTGCTCTCTCAATCTCCTGCTCTCTCAATCTCCTGCTCTCTCTGACGGACAGGGTTAAAAATGGTCTAATCACACGGCGGCTGAGAACATGGGGCATTAGTGCTCTTCACTGTGAAGGTGCTGCTGGTGTGGCTCACGTGTGCCGGGGCTAATAAGAGATGCCCGAGTTAGCGAGGGGTCGATAGAGACCCGTGTAGGTACAGTGACACGCCTGCACCAAGCCTTTAATTTCACAGCACACTCATTAATCAGACGGAGGACGGGCGGAGGGGTCTCACCGACAGGAACAGAGCGAGAGCTCACACTGCCTCCGAGGCAGCGCTCCATCAAATCTGCACCATGAACAGAACTTTAAAGTATCTAGAACTTCCTCAAAGGGATAAGCTTTATAAACTTAATCTCATTAATAGCATTATCATTCAATCAGATCCTCAACAGTGCTCAATCAAACCCTCACAGCAATGTTCAACATTAGTACCTGACCTCACTAACACTCAATCAAATCCTCACAGCAATGTTTAAATCAGTACCTGCCCTTACTAATACTCAATCAAATCCTCACAGCAATGTTCAACATTAGTACCTGCCCTCACTAACACTCAATCAAACCCTCACAGTAATGTTTAAATCAGTACCTGCCCTTACTAATACTCAATCAAATCCTCACAGCAATGTTCAACAAAGAAACACTGACAGTACAAGGTAGGCGTTTCTTATAAAGTGGCCAGCAGGTATAACTGTTCATTGGGAAACTACTTAACACCTGAAATGAGACACAGATACAGTCAGTACCTGTGCTCGAGGGTGGGCCATAACTCAGACCCCCGCAGTCTGTTTCTAAAAACACTGGTGATGTGCTCCTGCAGTGAGAGTGAGGCAGTATGGCTTCCACTGTGTGTGAAATATAGTGTATCATTATAATGAACAATTCTGCTCTCAGAGGTAAACAAGCGTACGGGTACAGTCAGCCGTGACACCAGCGCAGTAACTCTGTCACTCGGGTGCGGACCAAAACAACCACACCGAGACCCTCGAGAGGAGGTGGTCTCGGTCCGGTTCCAAACGAACTCCGGAGCGGTTCGTTTGTGGTGAGAACATGATCCGACCTCGATCTGACCCAAGTATAAGGTGTACTCCAGAAGTTTAATCTAAACATCTCCTGCAGCCAGGTGTGCTTTGCATTATGGGATGCGTCAGATGGTGTAAACAGAGAACTGGAGAACTGGAGCAGCTAACAGGGCGAGGACAATGAAGCGAGGTCTCTCTTGGACTAGCAGTGAGGGACATTGTCTACTTGATGTTTGGAGTGAGCTGGGTGTTCTGCAGGTGGACTGTAGTTTGGTATATATATATATATATATATATATATATATATATATATATATATATATATATATATATATATATATATACTTTATTGGACAGTAATTAAAGTCACAAGATTACTACAACCCCCCTCCCCACCCGAGTTGGTCCAGAGAGAAAACAAAGAAATAGAAGAGATTAGTGACATTTTTAAGCTCAACAATTAAATATAAAACATACAAAGGTGAACACATAATAATACTAAGAATAAATGAGACAATGAGTATGGTAGTATTACTTAATTAAATAAATACAGGTAGAGGCCCTCAAGGATTATTCAGTTTATGGACAAATGTGATAAATGGTTAAACTGGTAAAGAACAGGTTGCCAAGTTCTGTACAATTTGTGAGTTAAACCCCTTAGTGTGAATAAATTTTCTTCCAATTTAAGAAAGTATATTAAATCAGATAACCACATGAGGTCTGAAGGGGGCGATGGAGATTTCCAATGTAAGAGTAAACGCCTCCAAGGATGAAAAAGACAAAACGTTTAATTTACAGTTAGATAAGTTTAAATAGTCCAATGTGATGCCAAATTGAGCTATTATGGGGCAGGGGTCTATACCAGCGCCCAAAGCATCAGATATCACTTTAAAAACACTGGACCAATAGTTTTGAAGTTTTGGGCTCAGAGATCAGAACATGTGAGTGAGGTCAGCTAAAGCTACTGAACATCTGTCACACTTAGAGTCCATTCCAGGGATATATATTTAGATCATTTAGTTTTACATAAATGCATTCTATGCAAAATTGTGAAATGTATGAAATTAAGACAAGCGCAAGACAGAAGATAATTAACTTCATACACAGCTTTTCCCACCAACCATCCTGAAACGTTTTCCCAACCCCTTTCCCCATGAAGACCTAACGTTTGTGGGACATTGTCCCTGTAGCAGTAATTGTTTATATAATCTGGAAATAATACCTGTAAAGTTATCTGTTTTTTTTTTAAACATCATCCAATAAATCTTGAGGAGGTAAATAAAGGAAGGTTGGGCAATGGTTCTTGACAAAGCTACGAACCTGAAAATATCGAAACAAATTATTACGGGTTTAGCACTGGCAAAAACACCCCCCCCCCCACCACCCACCCACCCTCCAAAAAAAAAACCTTAAAAATACCCCCCCCCCCCCCAAAAAAAAACCCAAATATATATATATCCTTAAAAAGAGAGATGCCCAACCAACTACAGGTGTGAAAACGCCCTGAATCACCCCAGAATAGTAAAATCCTGAAGGTCCTAAAGCTTGAAACTCATTGACGCCTTCAAAGTCGAGGCAGGAATTATCGACTTCATCATATCTCCCAGTGTCTGAGGAGCACAACCACATCCATATAAGCCAGAGACATTTAAATTAGTGATGTGGGTTGAATTCAATTCTTCATCCACCACTTTATGCGATCACACAGGTTTGTTGGCGGTGGAGTGGGAGTCCCCAGTGTCTCAGAGTTGTCTCATGTGTATGTTGCCTTCTCGTTCTCTCCTTATCTGTTTATAGTCAGATCTGAGATCAGAGTCGCTAACCTCACTCTGAAATACCTCACATTAAAGGCTATTCTAATCCAAACCAGAGCTAACTCTGTCTCTATTCTATTTCCGACCCTCCTGTCCTGCTGAATGCTGTTGGAGGACTGACCATCAGGGCCTCCTCCTCACCTGGCACCAACCAGCTTCTCCTCTCCATTCGTGCCGTCTGCTCCACTCTCAACTGGATCACTGTATCATCCAGATGTACCAGAATTAAGATTAGATGGGTCAGAGGCTGCCTCTACCTGTACAGCTTCTAAAGCGTTTACCATCCCGACTCAGACTCTCTCAGTTCTACTGTTAATACTGTATAAGTATGATCTCCAGACATGTAGACTGTCCCAATACTTACATACCTTAAACATACTGTCTACTGAGGAACCTTATTTAGACCTGATTTTAAGAAAGTATTGAACTCTTCCTCAGCTGCTAAAACAATCCCATGATGCACCGCAGGCTAATCTAGGAGCAGTGAAGTGGTTTTAAAATGTGAGTTATTTTGATTCTCTGGAGTTTTAATGTGTTTCTGGTCATATAATCACACAAAACAGTATTTTAATATCAACTCTGTAACGAGTCCTTCACCATTTACACTTTATACTCCAGACATTAGCATTTATGCTAGCAGATTTTTAAGACTCGGGCTATTGTTTTGGATGCCGGCTGGTAGCTTAGCAACCAGCTAAACCACCGGTGGCGTGCTGCAGTGGGCGGGAACAAGCCGTGACGCAGTCTCTCTCTAACTAGAGCGTCTCAGTAATCTGTTTACACACTCACTACCTAGACAGCCTACTTACACACTCACTACCTAGACAGCCTACTTACACACTCACTACCTAGACAGCCTACTTACACACTCACTACCTAGACAGCCTACTTACACACTCACTACCTAGACAGCCTACTTACACACTCACTACCTAGACAGCCTACTTACACACTCACTAGGGTTTGAGACAGACCCCGTGTAAACAGTTAAGTGTGTGGATTGATGAGGTGGATCAGTTACACTTTAGTGCAGTGTGGCAGCCAGTGGCACAAGAAACATTACACAGTTAGATAGAAGATTAGACTTAGCTGAGAAATTGGTCCTAGGTTTAGCTGGTTGCTAAGCTACCGGCCGGCATCCAAAACAATAGCCAGAGTCTTAAAAATCTGCTAGCATAAATGCTAATGTCTGGAGTATAAAGTGTAAATGGTGAAGGACTCGTTACAGAGTTGATAATAAAAAACTGTTCTGTGTGATTATATGACCAGAAACACATTAAAACTCCAGAGAATCAAAATAACTCACATTTTAAAACCACTTCACTGCTCCTAGATTAGCCTGCAGTGCATCATGGGATTGTCTTAGCGGCTGAGGAAGAGTTCAATACTTTCTTAAAATCAGGTCTAAATAAGGCTCCTCAGTAGACAGAATGTTTAAGGTATGTAAGAATTGGGACAGTCTACATGTCGTGAAATGCTGCTTATGTATCTTATTATAAGTTGGTGTCTCCTGAGAATCTCTACCTTCTACAGGTTCTTTGCAGGGCTACACCTCCTGCACTCCCACAAAGGCGTGGCCAGCAGCAGGACAAAGGAGCAAAGACTAGATGCAAACGTCTTCAAGAGCAGAAAGACTCACATAAACAAAAATGTATGATTTGCTCGAGGATGCTCAAGTTTGCAGCTGCGTTACACAGAATTATGATGGCATGTCAAAGACAAACATAGTGGACTTGATGATGCTGCAAGACCACCTGCGGGTAGAAGTGCTTGCAGCGTGGTAATAGTGGAGTAGAACAGAGTGGCTTTCATTCAGCCCTGCCAGAAAGAGCACAGCAGTCCAGAGCAGAGCCTGAAAAAGACAGACAGACGGGCTCCACCGTTTGATTGTTTTGAAGAGTCATTGAAAAACCCATTCACGACCTGAACGGCTTCTCAGACAACTCGAGAGCAAACTTCTCTACAGTTTCATCACAGCCCCATTTCCATTTCTGTCCGTCTGTTTGTCTCTCCCTGACCAAAGGGACCCCTCAGAAACAACAAGGGGAAGAATATGACCATGAATAACACAACAAAACTTCAATTTTCTAACATGCTGAAAAGAAACATTAGAAGTTTCTCCTGCAGTGGTACATGACCAAACCATTATTACCCGGCAATTTATTTGTTTACCATGAGGCAAACATGGACGACATTCATGAGGTATAAATTAAGCTGATGTCATCAAGAAGCTTTTATGCATCATTAAATGGTGAATTAGTCATTTATTTAGTTTCTTAATTACTTAAAACTAAACAGACTGCGCTGTTAATACTGATATTCATAACATATGACTCTACCCTGTACACTGAATGGGTGGAGCTAAACTGCTGTAGACTGAATGGGTGGAGCTAAACTGCTGTAGACTGAATGAGTGGAGCTAAACTGCTGTAGACTGAATGGGTGGAGCTAAACTGCTGTAGGCTGAATGGGTGGAGCTAAACTGCCATAGGCTGAGCAGATGGAGCCAAACTGCTGTAGGCTGAATGGGTGGAGCTAAACTGTTGTATGCTAAATGTGTGAGGATAAACTACTGTGTGGGTGGAGCTAAACTGTGGAAAGGGTGGGCTTTAATATGTAAGTGTGTTCATGGCTGTGACATCACAACCATATGGATTTTGCAGCCGTATATGAGCTGTTCAGACGGAATGGAAGGCTGTGAAACTGTAATAACACATCAGAAACTGTTTGTTTGTTTGTTTGTTGTTTGGTTTTCTAAAGTAAGTAAAATCAATTCCAATATTAGGCCACGCCCAGACACTTCTCAAACAGTTCAGCAACATTTTATTACATTTCTCTCTTTATTATTTTTTTCATTTAAAGTTTGTTGGATGTTTATATATAATATGTTTATATGTAATATCAACAGTCAATCTTAGAATCACACAAACATATTTAATAATTTACGTTTTGTGCTCTGGGACCCTAACAGCCGTACTCGTTCTCCCAGAGGTTATTACCTGAGAGTCACCTTGACTTGTATATACGATGGTGTATTGATCTGAGCAGTGAGAGGAGAATAAAGATTTTTTTTCTTTTAAGTGAACTCTGTGTTACCTCCTTAAATCTACAAGCCTTTCAGGTGAATATATTCTTCTAGAACATTTAAGAACATCGGTGAACAGGTTCCTCCTGCTGTCTTTAGGATTTACACACCCCCATTCTAACGTTCTTACAATCTAGTGTTGCATACAGAGGAAACGGACCTCCACATGTAACACACACACACACACACATAGACACACCCACTAGTGAACACATACACACTAGGAGGCAGTAAAACACACTCATACACACACACCAGGGAACACACACCAGCAGGCAGTAAAACACACACACATTAGTGAATGAGCACACTAGGGGGCAGTGAAACACCCACATACACATGCACACTAGTGAACACACACACACACACACACCAGCAGGCAGTGAAACACACAAACACTAGTGAACGAACAAACTAGTGGGCAGTGAAAAACCCACATACACACTAGTGAACACATACACACTAGGGGACAGTGAACCACACTCCTACACACACTAGTGAACACACACACACTATAGGACAGTGAAACACCCACATACACATACACTAGGAGACAGTGAACCAAACTTATACATACACACACACACTAGTGAATGCACACACTAGAGGGCAGTGAAAAACCCACAAACACACACACACACACAAGTGAATGCACACACTAGGATTCAGTGAAACACGAACATACACACAATATTAGTGAACACACACACTAGGGGGCAGTGTAACACCCAGACCCACATACACTAGTGAACACATACACACTAGGGGACAGTGAACCAAACTCTACACACATACCCTTTCAGCATACACACACTTATGAATGTACACAAGAGGGTAGTGAAACACCCACATACACACACACACACACACACACACACACACACACACACACACACACACACACACACACACACACACAAACACACTAGGGGGCAGTGAGCACACTTTCCTGGAGTGGTGAGCAGCCCTATCCACAGTACACAGACAGCAGTGGTTGGTGTCTTGATCAAGGGCACTTGAGAACAAAACCTGGTCATCTAACATCCAGCTCACAACTGCCCCCTGGATTTAAAGGACTAACTGCTGATCTACAGCACCAGCTACGTTTTGATCTTGACAGAATGTTTACAATATAATTCCTTTAATGTGATTGATTACGTTCTGTCACACCGCTGGTCAGTCCTACAGTCCACAAACCCAGATCTCCATCAGTGCTTTTGTACAGAGAACTCCAGCAGCGGTGATAAAACTCCGTATACAAACAGAAGTCGTGTTGAAAAGTGAACAGTATGTATCGTAGTTGTGCTACAACTTTAAAGTGAACACTTGTAAGCCTTAATATGGCTCTAAATTATTAAAACGTTGTAAAAAATTACAAAAGTAGCAGATTTATTTATAAATTATAAATAGCTTTTATTTTAAATATGTAACATATGGACATTGATTCTGATGTGCAAGGCCTGCTGGGTAGATGAGGTCAGATGGTTTCAGGTCTGAACTGGACTGTGGTGTGAAGGAGTGAGTGTTAGTTACTAACCGAGCTTAAAGAAAACCATGTACATTGTGTTGTTGATGTTGTTTCAGTGAAAGGCAGTGTGAAGACTGATATTAGTCTAAACAGCTTCACAAACATAAACAAGGAGAATAGTTAGTGAAGCAGCGTGTGGACCAACACAGCTACCCAAAGACCCCCGCTCTGCTCTCCTCACTTCAGTCTGGATGAGTGTGAGTGGTTCAGTAGACCACCACTGGAGAGAGACTTGACGGAGGCTGTTGGTTTTAAGCGGAGACTAAAACACAATGCAGTGCCACAGTTTCTCCACACAGGAAGTCCAGAAGCTCCAGATTATGGAGAACCGCGAGAAGAACCGTGAACGTGAACATGCGCTGGATTCTCTCCTGGGAATGTTTAGCGTTAGCGTCAGCTGCTTCTCCTCGTTTGTGGATCCTGAAGGTGAAAGTACAGTCTTAGTAGTGAACATACTACTTCACTAATAAAGGAGTGTGAAGCTCAGAGACACTCCCGTTCAGTGTATCTAGCTGTTTACTGAGTGTGAATGTTTCCTGCTAGAAAGCGGAGCTCCTTTAACAGACACTCTCCTTCTCCGTCAACACCAACACACAGCTTCACAACAACTCCAGCACTGTGTCACTCTCTCCTCCACCCTCTCTGTTCACCATTTACACTAACGTGGTGTGTGATGTCACCGCTGATGTCAGAAATGTTGAGTTCTAGTTCAAACTGTAAAGACTGAACAGTAGTTTGAACATGTTTAGCTAGCTGTGCTCGAGCGTGACGGCCGGTTACTGTAACCATTTGACGTCACTACCCGCTGATCACGTCAGTAGATACAACAATGGAGACCCACGTGCAGCGGATTTTACACAAAATCTAATAAATCTGATACTTTTAGTGATTTATTCATGTGTGCTAATAATTTAGAGTCATTTACACTATATTAAGGCTTACAAGTGTTACCAGCCAGGGTTCCCTTTAATGTCCAATGTCAGTAAAGATACTATGTAATGTAATTACTATGTAACTAACTATGTAATTATAATGTATATACAAAATTACAGCTAAGTAGTGCTGCAGTAAGGATAATAGCTATAAGCTTGAAGTCCTTCGTAGCTACAGAGTCTTTCAGTCCAGAGCGATGGAGATGACTGAGCTCTGTGGAAGCGGCTGCACCTCTTAACGGTACGGTGAGTGTTTTCTCCAGAGGGCGCAGAAGGATGACCAGCGGCGAGTTTTCAGATAACACCAATATATTCACAGATAAATAAGAGAATTGACTTGATAAAATTGTTGAGCCCTGTCTCTACGCCGGGGCTTTAATAACACGGGGCTATATTGGATTTCACAGGGTCAAGCCGGAGCTGGAGATTCTGCATTTCTGTCATTCTCTACAGCTCCTCCGACTCCATCAGAGCGAGTGTGTGACTGCTATTAAAATAACATCCCTCTCTCCACCCCCAGCTCCTTTACAGAAAAAGCTCTATTCCTTCCGTCGGCTGCTCCTCTCTGATTTCCACGTCTGCAGGTGGAGGATCACGGAGCGGAGATCATAACAAAATTCGAATCGGTGGGATTAATTCACTCCTCGTGTGTTTTCTCCTCAGATGAGGGGCGCGTCGGCCCGACTAATTAAGAGCACGTGTTGCAGAAAGATGATATGCAAACTCACCAAATCCCACTAATTGCATGTCATTTGAAATAGTAGTGTTTTCACCGGGAATCTCTGAAGAAGGTAGAGAGAGAATGAAAGAAAGAGAGAGAGAGAAAGAGAGAGAGAGACATTAGGTTTGGCCTTGTAAATTAAAATAACCCATCGTTTTAAAGCAGGAGAGAGCAGCAGGGGCGCTGGGCTCGCGCTGGGCTCGCGCTGGGCTCGCGCTGGGCTCGCGCTGGGCTTGCGCTGCAAGTGCAGATATATTTTCCTGCTTTTCTCATCCAGCAGGAGAAATATTGCTTAATCAATGTCGCCTGGAACTTCGGCCATCTCAGCAGAATCACCCCCCACACTCATCTCTCCTGACATACTGTGGCCGGTTGTTTATCCCATAACTTCAGCGCTGACGTCTTCTGAGGTCAGAAGTTACAGGTTACTGGTCCTACAGACTGATAGGCAGGGATGCTGGGAGATACAGCTCGTTGGAACCGAGTTTGACGTGAGAATGTTGTGTATTGGATGTTTGTGATCAGCTGAATGGTTCAGATTGCGTAACTGTAATTCCAAGTTCTCAGTCTGGATGGAAAGATCCCAGCTCAAACCTTCACATTACATCACATTCAATAACAATAACAACACGGAGCACAGCTGGGTCTATCAGCAAATAAGTGACGTCCCATTCTTAATCCATAGGGTTTAATATGATGGCGGCCCAACCTTTGCAGCTATAACAGCTTCAGCTCTAAGTCTCTCCACACGGTTTAGGAAAGTGTTTATGGGAATGTTGGACCGTTCCTTCAGAAGACCATCTGTGAGGTCAGACACTGATGTTGGACGAGAAGGTTTGGCTCACAGTCTCCGATCTAATTCATCCCAAAGGTGTTCTATCAGGTGGAGGTCAGGACTCTGTGCAGACCAGTCAAGTTCTTCCAAGTACTGTTCTCCTGACAACCACCAAACCCAGACTCTTTCATTGGATTACCAGACGGAGAAGTGTGATTGGTCACTCCAGAGAACACGTCTCCGCTGCTCTAGAGTCCAGTGGCGGCGTGCTTTACTCCACTGCATCCGACGCTCTGCATTGTTCTTGGTGATGTAAGGCTTGGATGCAGCTGCTCGGCGATGGAGACCCATTCCATGAAGCTCTCTACGCTCTGTTCTTAAGCTGATCTGAAGACCACATGAACTTGAGGTCTGTAGGTACTGACTCTGCAGTAAGACAACCCAGTATTATTATCAGTTCTCATCTAATACCTGCTTTGACTGCTCAGTACTTCATTAAGCTAAATCAAGATTTGCTGCTGAAGGAACTGAACACATTCATACAATGTCTGGGGCGTCCAGGAGAAATCTGGAACCTAACTTTGTTCTTCAAACTGGATCAAGATCTGATCTACTTCTCTCACAATAACATATTCATGTTACTTTGTATTGTATGTCTGATTATTTATATCTGTTCTAATCAGATCTGCTCTTCTTACTGGTGATCAGACACTTACTGATTAGATAGAGACTTTTACACTATCAGCTCAGGGGTTTAGACTTTAGCACCGTGGTGTATCTCTACCATGTACTTTTATGTCACTTTTCTAGAGAAAAGACAAACCTGGAAAAATGCTCTACCTAATATCTCTGTAGTGTCTCCTAGACAACAATGAGAATGGATGAAAAGATAAAAAGGTCGACCACCGTGGAGACTCCTGCACACCCACTCACCCTCCTACAGATATTGGTGATTCCAACCACAACTACTCAGTCATAGACATTGTTTATTCCTCAGCGATTCATAACAACACAGTCGTAACCGGATTCTGAGAGAAACAGCTTTTCAGCAGGAAATACTTCTAAAATCTCTGAACACCTGCCCACTTTATTAGAAACACATAGTATTTCCACTTACTCACTACTTCATTATAAATGCCTACCTTGTGCTTCCACTCATTGGCCACTTTGTTAGAAACACCAATCTTGTGCTTACACTAACTGGCCACTTTATTAGAAACACTTACCTTGTAATTTTATTCACTGGCCACTTTATTAAAAACACCTACCTTGTGCTTCCACTAACTGGCCACTTTATTAGAAACAGCCACCTTGTACTTCCACTCACTGGCCACTGTATTAGAAACACCAACCTTTTGCTTCCACTAACTGGCCACTTTATTAGAAACACCCACCTTGTACTTCTACTAACTGGCTACTTTACTAGAAACACCCACCTTGTGCTCCTACTAACTGGCCATTTTATCAGAAACACCCACCTTGTGCTCCCACTAACTGGACACTTTATTAGAAACACCCACCTTGTACTTCCACTAACTGGCCACTATATTAGAAACACCAACGTTGTACTTTCAATAACTGGTCACTTTATTAGAAACCCCAACCTTGTACCTTTACTAACTGGCCACTTTATTAGAAACACCTACTTTGTACTTTCAATAACTGTCCACTTTATTAGAAACAGCCACCTTGTGCTTCCAGTAACTGTCGACTTTATTAGCAACACCTAACTTGTACTTACACTAACTGGCCACTTTATTAGAAACACCTACCATGTCATTTTACTCACTGGCCACTTCATTAGAAACACCAAGCTTGTACTTGCACTAACTGGCCACTTTATTAGAAACCCCAAGCTAGTGTTTTCACTAACTGGCCACTTTATTAGAAACACCTATCTTGTAATTCTGTTGTTTGAAACTACATCATCAGATGGGCTCTCTAACTGTATACCAGGTGGAGCTACAAGGGCGGAGTTTCTAATAAAGTGGCCAGGCAGTGTAGACCAGCCTGTGTGGTCTTTAAATGAGGTACGTACAGATGCTGGCGTCTTACTCAGAGACCCAGATATTCAGGTACGGAGGATGAACAGAGCGGTGTGGGAGCGAGGGATGAAAAAGCATCTCTACAATCACGACGGAAGACAAGCGCGTTCCTAAAAGGAGCGTAATCGCCGGCTTCAGACCCGAACGAATTAAAAAATGAGGCACGGATGGATAGTGTCACTAACCACTGAAGCAAATCTGGTTCTAATCTGTTCTTCTGAAGGGGCTCTAATTAGTCTCCCAGTGTTCTCGCTCTCTATGAAGGAGAAGCGCTCCATGATGTAAGATGATGCTGCTCGGCGTAATGTGCTGTGGCGGGATTGTTCTCTGTGCACGGATAGGCCGTCTCATCTAAGCTCATTAGTTTTACACTTTAACCCAATCAAACTTTATCTCTCGTCGTTTATCTCTTTTACCTGGATGAGCATCTGGACCCCGAGTAATGGGACAGCGTACAGGTCCACACTGGTCAGGTAAATGGATTAGCGTGTGGATTTGGAGCTTCCTGAAGCTGCATGCTGTCTTTGTAGTGACACTGGACTGTTTTTTAGATCTTTGCGGCCATAAAACCCTCCACAGGTCTGACATAACAATAGAGAGAGCACAACACAGCAAGTCACGCTAGCTAACCTTCTTGTTTTGAATTTTGTCATTCCACCCTAAATGCTACAGTAAATCAAATTTAAGTCAAATCAAATTTCACTACCTCAGGTTCTTGTGTTCCCCTTCTGCCAATAAAACTCTTGAATCTGAATCTTAAATGATGTAGGAGTTACATTCTGGGCACCTCAGCTTCTTGTGCAAATCTTTCCGTTTCACCTTAAATAATGAAACAGTTACATTCTGTGTGCCCCAGCTTCTTATGGTGTTTTCCCTGTTCCACCTTAAAGGATGCAGCAGTCCGACTCTGCTTTCTCAACTTGAATGTGAATACTCCTGTTCCACCTTAAATCATGCAACAGTTGCATTCTAGGCACCCTAGCATTTTATGGGATTTTTGGGATCTTCCACCTTAAATGGTGCAGGAGTTACGTCAGCTTCTTGTTTGAATCTTCCCGTTCCTCCTTAAATAGTGCAGCAGTCAGATTCTGACGTCTCAGCTTCTTTCAAATTTCCCTGTTCCACCTTAAATGGTGCCACAGTTACATTCTGGGCACTTCAGCTTCTTGTGCCAATCTTTCCGTTCCACCTTAAATTATGACACCTTGGTTTCTTGTTCAAATTTTTCTGTTCCACCTTAAATAGTACAGCGGTCAGATTCTGACGTCTCAGCTTCTTTCAATTTTCCCTGGTCCACCTTAAATGGTGAAGCAATAACATTCTGTGGAGGCCTTCTTCTTATAGTATTTTCCTTGTTCCACCTTAAATGGAGCAACAGTTGCATTCTGGGCACCAGAATTATGGGATTCCACCTTAAATGGTGCAGGAGTTACATGAGGCTTCTTGGGTGCCTGAATGGAACTGCTGCCCCATTTAAGGTGGAATTTATTAAATGTGAACAGGAAGCTGACCTCGTTGTCTCTCTGAGGTCTCTGCACCTCCTCTCTGACTCTAGCACGGCTCTCTCTTCCCTACCTGTTTCTCTCCTTCCTCACAGTGTGTGGAGTTCCACACGTAGCTCCTCCCCTTCCTTGTCATGTCCACAATCACTAACGCCCCCTGTTGCTGATTGGCTGGAAGAACGTGGTCCTTCATCAGTGGACACAGGACACCGGCCAGAGGACACTGCTGTCTGGATAGTTTTGGTTGGTGGACGATTCTCAGTCCAGCAGTAACACTGAGGAGGTGTTTAAACACATCAGCAGCAGCACTGCTGTGTCTGATCCACTTACACCGGCACAACACACCTACGAACACACCACCACCATGTCAGTATCACTGCAGTGCTGAGAATGACCCACCTCCCTAATAGTATCTGCTCTGTGGTGGTCCTGTGGGGGTCCTGATCATTAAAGAACAGAGTAATAAAGTATACAGAGAATCAGATGAACTACAGTCTGTGGGTGGAGCTCCTGTATGGTCAGTGGAGCTGATACAGTGGACAGTGAGTGGAGGTCCTGTATGGTCAGTGGAGCTGATACAGTGGACAGTGAGTGGAGGTCCTGTATGGTCAGTGGAGCTGATACAGTGGACAGTGAGTGGAGGTCCTGTATGGTCAGTGGAGCTGATACAGTGGACAGTGAGTGGAGGTCCTGTATGGTCAGTGGAGCTGATACAGTGGACAGTGAGTGGAGGTCCTGTATGGTCAGTGGAGCTGATACAGTGGAAGAAGCTGAAGAACCATATAGAATAGAACCACAGCCTTTACTAGAACCCTAATATAAAGAGTGTAAGTGATACAATGACCGGGGTCAGTGGTGTATCAGCTCTGGTCTACAGAGATTTGGAAAGCAGTGATCTGGCTAGTGGGAGAGTGCATGTGCAGCGTACGCCAAGATAGTGGTTATGTGTCTACAGCGAGGGGGTCCGGCAGAAGGACCAAGTCAATAGAAAGTTGTTCTAGCTGATCACCTTCATCCTTTGATGAAGCAGTGACCGTTATTAAATAAAAACATGAAATAATAAGAAATAAAAGTCATTACAGGGTAAAACGTCAACACGCTGCCCAGCAGAGACACAGCAGTTCCAGCTCACGCCGTAAACCAGGCACCGTAGAAGTGCCGCGGTTCATACGAGGCAAAAACAAAGCCAACTTCTCGGCGGTTGGAGAAATATATCCGGGCCCTATCTGCTGCATCCTGATTGAAATTTAGCGTTTGAATACCCCAAATGTCCTTTTCCCTTTGCAGAGGCAATTTCCTGGGGGAGCTGTCGGTAGTAAATATAGTTAATGCCCCGCGCCCGCGACTCTCCGGCACGGGAGACGTGAGTTATCTCTGTGATTCCGGCGAAAAAGGGAGAGAGAGATATGAATCCCAGCGTCGTAAACGAGATTGCAGAATGATAAACAATTACTGTGAAGAGAGACAAGCTCCGAGGGAATCCCCCGCCACGGCACGCCAGACGAGGAAGCTTTCATTAATCCTGGGTTTTCAGCCACATCCAAAACGCTGCCGCCTGCGAGAGAATCCACAGCACGCGTCTTAGAGCACATACATATATATCGTCAGAGGAGGACACGAAGACGAGGAGAAGGCAGGACGGACGGGAGGCTGGACACACACATTCACAAGCTTTACAAAGTTCTCATAAGAAGAGAACAAAAAACTAAACACAAAGTACATAAACAAACATGAATACAAACAAAACTGGAACGTTTCACTGCTAATGATCTAAAACGTTTGACTGGTATTGTATATATACATATATATGTATATATTAACTCATGGAATTAGGTTGTTAGGTTGATGAAACAGAACAGAACCAGAACATTTACACACAACCTCAACACCAACCAGCAACCAGAACATTTACACACAACCTCAACACCAACCAGCAACCAGAACATTTACACACAACCACAACAACAACCAGAACATTTACACACAACCACAACACCAACCAGCAACCAGAACATTTACACACAACCTCATCACCAACCAGCAACCAGAACATTTACACACAACCACAACACCCAACCAGAACATTTACCACACAACCACAACAACAAACCAGCAACCAGAACGTTTACACACAACCACAACAACAACCAGCAACCAGAACGTTTACACACACCACACAACCAACAACCAGAACATTTACACACAACCAACAACCAACAACCAGAACATTTACACACAACCACAACACCAACCAGCAACCAGAACATTTACACACAACACATCACCAACCAGCAACCAGAACATTTACACACAACCACAACAACAACCAGCAACAAAACATTTACACACAACCACAACACCAACCAGCAACCAGAACATTTACACACAACCACAACACCAACCATCAACCAGAACATTTACACACAACACAACACCAACCAGCAACCAGAACATTTACACACAACCACAACACCAACCATCAACCAGAACATTTTACACACAACCACAACACCAACCAGCAACCAGAACATTTTTACACACAACCAACAACACCAACCAGAACATTTACACACAACCTCAACACCAACCAGAACATTTACACACAACCACAACACCAACCAGAACATTTTACACACAACCACAACACCAACCAGCAACCAGAACATTTACACACAACCACAACACACCAACCCAGCAACAGAACATTTACACACAACACAACACCGAACCAGCAACTAGAACATTTACACACAACCACAACACCCAACCAGAACATTTACACACAAACCACAACACCAACCAACAACCAGAACATTTATACACAACCACAACACCAACCAGAAGATTTACACACAACCACAACACCAAGCAGCAACCAGAACATTTTACACACAACCACAACACCTACCAGCAACCAGAACATTTACACACAACCAAACACCAACCAGAACACCAACCAGAACATTTACAACACAACCACAACACCAACCAGCAACCAGAACATTTTACACACAACCCACAACACCACCAGAACATTTACAACGCAAACCCACAACACCAACCAGCAACCAGAACATTTACACACAACCACAACACCAACCAAGAACATTTACACACAACCACAACACCAACCAGCAACCAGAACATTTACACACAACCACAACACCAACCATCAACCAGAACATTTACACACAACCACAACACCAACCAGCAACCAGAACATTTACACACAACCACAACACCAACCAGAACATTTACACACAACCTCAACACCACCAGAACATTTACACACAACCACAACACCAACCAGAACATTTACACACAACCACAACACCAACCAGCAACCAGAACATTTACACACAACCACAACACCAACCAGCAACCAGAACATTTACACACAACCACAACACCAACCAGCAACTAGAACATTTACACACAACCACAACACCAACCAGAACATTTACACACAACCACAACACCAACCAACAACCAGAACATTTATACACAACCACAACACCAACCAGAAGATTTACACACAACCACAACACCAAGCAGCAACCAGAACATTTACACACAACCACAACACCAACCAGCAACCAGAACATTTACACACAACCACAACACCAACCAGAACACCAACCAGAACATTTACACACAACCACAACACCAACCAGCAACCAGAACATTTACACACAACCACAACACCAACCAGAACATTTACACGCAACCACAACACCAACCAGCAACCAGAACATTTACACACAACCACAACACCAACCAGCAACCAGAACATTTACACACAACACCAACCAGAACGGTGGTGGAGAAATCCAGTGTTCCAGGCTGTGAAGGAAACGTCGCCACTTTTCATTCCTTCCCAACAAACGACCCAACTGTCAGAGCTCCATGTTGATCTTTAAACCAGCCTGAAGTTCCTCTTCTCCACATTCTTCATCTAATGTTCCACCTTAAACACTGCAGCTCGTACAGACATCAGAATGGAACCACAGCAGCGTTTAAGGTGGAACTGAGAATTCCTAAAACAAGAACATCTTTAACAGAATCCTGAACATTACCAGATGGCCTAGATAAAGCTATAGAGATTGTATAAAGCTAAATAATGTAATGCCAATGCTTAATAAACTGAAAGACCTTTTAACTTTTAGTTAATGTTAAATAGTCACAGGTGGGTTCTGTTGGGCTACAGTCGGTTCAGACAGAATTATGTTGGGCTACAGTCGTTCAAAAATGTAACGCTAATGCTTAATAAGCTGAAAGAACTTGTAGGACTGAAAGAGTTAAACTGATGATCTAACAGTTAGCTGAACAGGTCATTATCCACCGTCTCGTCCACACAAAGAGCTTTTATGGAATTATGAATTCTGGAAGCCAGAGAGCAGCCATGCACCCTTCATCTCAACGCACTTTAAATCTCATACAGATCACAGCAGGACACTCTTTAGTCCACTAATCATGCCCTACTCTCAGGCACGGCCTGTAATTAGCTTTAAGAGGGAAATATACAGTGGCTTGCGTTTAATCTACTTTAAATGAGCTGCTGAATGTGGCGCGCTCTAAGAAGGAAGGTGACAAAGGCACCCTCCCTCAGGCTTTATCCCTTTGAATTATGAAAAAAAACAACAAACCCAAAGCACAAATGTTGTTTGTCTATTTAAAATGGATTTCTGTCTCTTTGGAGTTTCACATCTACCCAAATATAAACAAGGGCAGCCAATGACAAGTCCACCCACCAACAAGTTTTCAATTACCAGAGATTACTTATGGATTTCTGAGGCAGGATTTGAAAGAAAGACTAACGTACCATGAATCTCCACAGTGACACACAAGCTAATGAATGTCAGTCCGTATCAACGACCTTGCTAAAAAGCAGGGAATCCTGCATTCCTCGCGCTGAAGCAGGACGAGAACACTTCCCGCAATTACTTTCCTCCAGAGGAACTTCATTCTTCTCCTCATATTGCATTGTTCTTCATCAAAAAACATGAACCAACCAACTCCAGCCGCCAGATTAAATATCCTCTCCTCTTTTGCCTTTGTGCTGGGGTGACACGCCGTATTGGCATGTAAGAGAAGAATAAACCTTACATGGTGAAAGCTCGGAGTTAAATTGCTTTCGCACCATCACAACATGGCTCAGGTCGATCGAACAGCACTTCCTTTATTGCCTGGTGCTGAGTTTATATAATCACAGCCCACAGTGTTATTGGTGCACAGTGATGTAGGAGAACAAACAGCAGGTGGACTGCAGGTGAATATGAGACTGAAATACGCTACTACTGCAAAGTTTCAACTCAACAAACAAAAGTTTGGAAAAAGAAGTAAGCTATCAGATAATATTAGATCACAGGTGGGATCAGTTGGCTACAGTCGGTTCAGACAGAATTCTGTTGAGCTACAGTCAGTTCAGAAAGAATTTTGTGGGCTACAGTCAATTCAGAAAGAATTTTGTGGGCTACAGTCAGTTCAGAAAGAATTTTGTGGGCTACAGTCAGTTCAAAAAGAATTTTGTTGGGCTTCAGTCGGTTTAGACAGAATTTTGTTGGGCTACAGTCGGTTCAGACTGAATTTTTTAAGCTACAGTCGGTTCAGACTGAATTTTTTTGAGCTACAGTCAGTTCAGACTGAATTTTGTTGGGCTACAGTCAGTTCAGAAAGAATTTTGTTGAGCTACAGTCGGTTCAAAAAGAATTTTGTTGGGCTACAGTCGGTTTAGACAGAATTTTGTTGGGCTACAGTCAGTTCAGACAGAATTTTGTTGGGCTACAGTC
This sequence comes from Megaleporinus macrocephalus, assembly GCA_021613375.1. Classification (NCBI taxonomy): domain Eukaryota; kingdom Metazoa; phylum Chordata; class Actinopteri; order Characiformes; family Anostomidae; genus Megaleporinus; species Megaleporinus macrocephalus. Next base: position 3,895,192 of record CM038709.1, read on the forward strand.
GGTTTAGACAGAATTTTGTTGGGCTACAGTCGGTTCAGACTGAATTTTGTTGAGCTACAGTCGGTTCAGACTGAATTTTGTTGGGCTACAGTCGGTTCAGACTGAATTTTTTTGAGCTACAGTCGGTTCAGACTGAATTTTGTTGGGCTACAGTCAGTTCAGACTGAATTTTGTTGGGCTACAGTCAGTTCAGACTTAATTTTTTTGAGCTACAGTCAGTTCAGACTTAATTTTGTTGGGCTACAGTCGGTTCAGACTGAATTTTTTTGAGCTACAGTCGGTTCAGACTGAATTTTGTTGAGCTACAGTCGGTTCAGACTGAATTTTGTTGGGCTACAGTCAGTTCAGACTGAATTTTGTTGGGCTACAGTCAGTTCAGACTTAATTTTTTTGAGCTACAGTCAGTTCAGACTTAATTTTTTTGAGCTACAGTCGGTTCAGACTGAATTTTGTTGGGCTACAGTCAGTTCAGACTGAATTTTTTTGAGCTACAGTCGGTTCAGACTGAATTTTGTTGGGCTACAGTCGATTCAGACAGAATTTTGTTGGGCTACAGTCGATTCAGACAGAATTTTGTCCAGAAAACTCTGTTGTGTGTATTCAAAGTAAAGTGAAATTAAAGAAACTGTAATCTGGGTCAAGCAGAGAAAACTTACAAGTGAAGTGTAGATAAAATAATATATCTCAGGAATACTGCTTGCAGGAAACTTACTTTCATTATGCTTCCAGTGTGGTCTCAGTGTAATCACATACCTTTCAGAAACTTTGTAATCCAGCCTTGAACTGCTTTTGATCCATTTATGACAATTATTTATCCACTTTTCTGAGTTGAAAACAAGCCACTGTTGTTATTAGCATGGCTGCTAGCCATTTACTGATGCCTTGGCTTGAGTCTGTTGACCAATTAGATGCTGTATTCCTGACTTTTCGACCTATCAGAATCAGAATCTCTGTTGCTGTCTTGTTGACCAATCAGAGGCTGTATTCCTGACTTATCGACCTATCAGAATCAGAATCTCTGTTCCTGTCTTGTTGACCAATCAGAGGCTGTAATCCTGACTACTTGACTGGTCAGAGGTTGTACTCCTGATTGCCAAACAGTCAGAATCCCTGTTCCTGACTTGTCAACCAATCATAGGCTATTTTCCTGACCTGTTGACTGATCAGAGGCTGGAGTCCTGATTGATGACCAATCAATATCTTTGTTTCTGGTTAGTGGACCACTCATAGAATGTGTTTCTAACTTACAGACTAATCAGAGGTTGTGTTTTTCTTGAATGCCAACCAGTCAGAATCTCTGTTTCTGACTTGTCAACCAATCAGAGGCTGTTTTTGACTTGTTGATGGAACATTGCCACCCTTCCAGGCAAAATAAAAGTCTCCAGCATGCAGTGTTTGTGAAATATTAATTATTTTATTCATTATGTTTATTGTTGCCTACAACCTCATTGACCCGAGAGGGTTAACAGTAATAACTCTGGTCCAGACAGAACTTTTTGGGACCACAGTCCAAGTTTTTTAGACTATATTTGAATTAGGACAGTATTTTGTGGGGAAACAATTGATGTTCTGCTGTCGGGAATGAAATGTATCTTCTACACGTCCTTTAAAAATCAATCCTGTTCTTTTTCTGGTACGGAAAACCACTAACATTAGAAATGGACTTCAGGGAACAGGGAAAGAGAGCCGGGCTAACTGAGACGGCGCTGGAGATCTGCCGATCACTCCATTCACTCTGAGCTGCATCACCTGCATAAATACTTAATACTGTGAGAGGGGGGCTACACGTGCCCCCTAATGGGCTGGAAATAACGTTCTCTTCCTGTAGAACCGAGCAGACCAGGGGGGCTACAAATAACCATCACTACAGCAGGGAGAGCGGATCTGGACCACTTCAGAGGGAAATGGGAGGAGTTCTGATACGCCAACAGAGGAGAGGATAGGCTGTCTGTGATAAGTGCTGCTGCTGTGGTCTGCTAGAGAGCGAGGGAGGAGAAGAGAAACGACAAGGAAGAGCTTTAGAGAAGAAAGGGAGAGAGAGAGAGAAACAAGAGCCTAAAGAAGAGACCTCCACCTGGGTACTACTGCCTGGGACACAGGTCTACTCCCTCGCTGACTCTCTGTCTATATAAATAATTATCCTCTTACCAGCCACTTCATCTATCTATCTATCTATCTATCTATCTATCTGTCTATGTACAAGTTATTCTTTAACCTTATTAATAATTTAAGTGTCTCACTCTTTCGCTGTCTCTCTGTCTCTTTCTCTCTCAGTCTCTCTCTCTCTCACTTTCTCTCTTCATCTCCCTCTCAGTCTCTCTCTTTGTCTCTCTTTTTCTGTCTCTCTTTATCTCCCTCTCTCTGTCTCTCTCAGTCTCTCTCTCTCTCTTTGTCTCACTCTTTCTCTCTCTCTCTCTTTCAGTATCTCTCTCTCTCACTTTCTCTCTCTTTATCTCCCTCCCCTCTCTCTCTCTCTCTGCCTCTCTCTGTCTCTCGCTCTTTCGCTGTCTCTCTTCATCTCCCTCTCTCAGTCTCTCTCTTTGTCTCTCTTTTTCTGTCTCTCTTTATCTCCCTCTCTCTGTCTCTCTCAGTCTCTCTCTCTCTTTGTCTCACTCTTTCTCCCTCTCTCTCTTTCAGTCTCTCTCTCTCTCACTTTCTCTCTCTTTATCTCCCTCCCCTCTCTCTCTCTCTCTGCCTCTCTCTGTCTCTCGCTCTTTCGCTGTCTCTCTCTCTCTCACTTTCTCTCTCTTTATCTCCCTCCCCTCTCTCTCTCTCTGCCTCTCTCTGTCTCTCGCTCTTTCGCTGTCTCTCTCTCTTCCTCTTTCTCTCTCTCTCAGTCTCTCTCTCTCCTATCCTCTCCTCTCTCTCTCTCCCTCCTTCTCTCCCTTCTCTCTCTCTGTCTCTCTCTGTCTCTTTCTCTCTCTATTTCTCTCGCTCTCCCTCCTCTCCTCTCCTCTCCTCTCTTTCTCCTCTCTCTCTCAGTCTCTCTCTCTCTCCCTTCTCTCCTCCCCTCCCTCATCTCTCTCTCTCTCTCTGTCTCTTTCTCTCTCTCTATTTCTCTCTCTCTCGCTCTCCCTCCTCTCCTCTCCTCTCCTCTCCTGTCCTCTCTTTCGCCTCTCTCTCTCTCAGTCTCTCTCTCTTTCCCTTCTCTACTCCCCCCCATCTCTCTCTCTCTCTCTCTCTCTGTCTCAGTGATAAGGTTGTGTCTGAGTGATGTAGTAGTGAAGGCAGGTTAGCTGTGTAATCTGACTCACAGTGTAAACAGTGCAGTCCCGGAGGACGGAGCCTTTAACCAGCCATAAACACTGAGAGCTGAGCGGAGAGACCAAACCAGAGCAGAATGAATGGAGCGTAAAGAAAAGACGAGAGAAACAGAGCAGCTCAGAACATGAAGACCACCATGTCCCAGTAGCGATGTATTAATATCTTATGAATATAAAATACTGTTAATAATGAAAGGATGCAAGGTTAAGGCACTGGTTACACGTATGCTCCCAGTTTGACCCTCAGTATCATCAGTAGTAGCTCCAGCTGAGGTCCAGTCCTGTCTTGTTCAAATACAGCTTTGACAGGTGTTATAAACACTACGCTGGACAGTGCGCAGGAGAACCCTGGATAAATAGGCTTAGTGCTCATTCTTATTGAGAGGAGTCACTGGGTCTACTTTCTTTTTCCAGTATTCTGTAAACTTTTACTTTAGAATTCTTCATAGTCAAACAATACACATACCTTTTAATTGAAACTTGAAAACAATCAATGACCAACTGACTAACAAAAGCAGCAGCTTGTGAAGCTCCAGTTGCCTTCAGGAACCTCCACGGTAACAAGAACCCATATGCTGTATTAATATGTAATGTATATGCATTCCTTCATTGTATATATATATATATATAGACATGCTTATTGACTGTATATATGATATATGGTATACAAACCCAACAGCTGTGTATATGATATATGGTATATAAACTCATTGACTGTATATATGATATATATTATATAAACTCGTTCGCTGTATATATGATATATGGCATATGAACTCATTCGCTGTATATATGGTATATAAACTGACTATATATGTGATATATGGTCTATAAACTCATTGTCTGTATATATGATATATGGTCTATAAACTCATTGGCTGTATATATGATATATGGTGATTTAAGCCCTTTGTCTATATATATATATGATATATGGTATATAAACTCATTAGCTGTATATATGGTATATAAACTCTGACTGTATATGTGATATATGGTCTATAAACTCATTGGCTTTAAATATGATATATGGTATAATAACCCATTGGCTATATATATGATATATGGTATATAAACTCATTGACTGTATACATGATATATGGTGATTAAAACTCATCGGCTGTATATATGATGTATGGTATATAAACTTATTGGCTGTATATGTAATATATGATATATATAGTTATTGGCTGTATATATGATATATGGTATATAAACGCATTGACTGTATACATTATATATGGTGATTAAAACTCATCGGCTGTATATATGATATATGGTATGTAAACTTATTGGCTGTATATATGATATATGGTGATTTAAACCCATTGTCTATATAAATAATATGTGGTATATAAACACATTGGCTGTAAATATGATATATGGTATATAAACCCATCGGCTGTGTATATGATATACGGTACATAAACTCATTGGCTGTATATATGATATATGGTGATTAAAACTCATTGGCTGTATATATGACATATGCATTCATTCATTGTAAATATATATGAAATATACACACTGTGACTGTGTTTATAAAATCATTTACTGTATATAAGACTAACATAATATATGCTCCCATTGTATAAATGATATTTATAATATACATCCTCATTGACTGTATATATGATATATGGTATATAAACTCATTGCCATGCGATAGACTGACCTTCGCCTGATGATGTTGAGATTGGCTCCATATATATACTCACTGGCTGTATATACAGCTGTATATATGTGTGTGTGTGTGTGTGTGTGTGTGTGTGTGTGTGTGTATACGTGTAGTTATAATATCATGCACTGCTTTCAAATGGAAACATCTTCCTTCAGCGTCAGACCTGGGCAAATAAGATGAACGCTATTCATCACAATTCATTACTTTAATCTCCTGACAGCCTCGTTACTGCTATAATTATCATCATTATTGTTGTTGTTGTCATTATTATCAGCAATGCTAATCCACAAACGGCGGCTCCGAGGCAGTTCCAGCCGCGGTTCCACTCATTGACTGGAATCCCACCACGTTGTGCCGCAGGAGCGCAGCTGCTGTGAAGGAGAGCAGATGCTGCTCGCACCTCTCGCTCTCACACCTCCGATAAAACGAGACGACTCGGGCCTTTTATCATAGTTTAATATCTCTAATGATTAATATCCTCCGCTCATCGCCGGCCTGCCTCTGAACAGGAGTGATGCGAGGCGAGGCAGAAATCGGCTGCTGTCGACAGAAACAATCAGCTTTAAAGACAAACACGTCGGCGAGATCGCGGCCTAATTATTAGCTCTTAAAGATTTCCTGTTTCTTCTGCCCACAGCAGGAACGTACAGAACCAGCCTGACGAGAGGGTTCTCCTTATTCCGCCTCAATTAACGGAACGTTTAATTGATCTCTGACCAAAATCACACTGCCTGGCTGAGGTGTGAACTGCAGACGGAGGGCAGTAAGGGATTCTCCACATAGGGGGCGCTATCACACTCGCTCAGAATGTCTCTGGTTTACATCGTTTACAGTCTCAGAATCAGCTGAACTGAGAACCACGAGGAGCTTTTATCTAGTACCAAAATGTTATTGTTTATGAAGAGAATAATACAAGAAACTGACCACTTATCTAAGGCTAACAGCTGACGTAATATATTACCAGTGATATAATGTTCTAGATAGTTCATCAAGTTTTACCTTATCTAATGCTAACAGCTGAGTTAATATATTAATGTTCTGAGATTTAATGTTCTAGATAGTTAATGGAGTTTCAACTTGTCTAACACTAACAGCTGAGATAATATATTAACAGATATGTAATGTTCTAGATAGTTCTTTGAGTTTAGTACTAATTCTAATGGCTAAGTTAATATATTAACAGAGATGTAATGTTCTAGATAGTTATTGGAGTTTAGTATTATTTAATGCCTCCAGCGGAGTTAATTTATTAACAGAGATGTAATGTTCTAGATAGTTCTTGGAGTTTAGCACTAGCTAATGCTAACAGCTGAGGTAATATATTAACAGAGATGTAATGTTCTAGGTAGTTCTTGGAGTTTAGCACTAGCTAATGCTAACAGCTGAGGTAATATATTAACAGAGACGTAATGTTCTAGATAGTTATTGGAGTTTAGTATTATTTAATGCTTCCAGCGGAGTTAATATATTAACAGAGACGTAATGTTCTAGATAGTTCTTGGAGTTTAGCACTAGCTAATGCTAACAGCTGAGGTAATATATTAACAGAGATGTAATGTTCTAGATAGTTCTTGGAGTTTAGCACTAGCTAATGCTAACAGCTGAGGTAATATATTAACAGAGATGTAATGTTCTAGGTAGTTCTTGGAGTTTAGCACTAGCTAATGCTAACAGCTGACGTAATATGTTAACAGAGACGTAATGTTCTAGATAGTTATTGGAGTTTAGTATTATTTAATGCTTCCAGCGTTAATATATTAACAGAGATGTAGGTATTTCTTGTATGTGGCAAAAAACTAAATCTGATTCTTGATCTGATTGTTGTAATGATGTAATGATGTAATGATGTAATGTTGTAATGATGTAATGATGTAGTGATGTAATGATGTAATGATGTAATGTTGTAAAGTTGTAAAGTTGTAATGATGTAATGTTGTAATGATGTAATGATGTAATGTTGTAATGAAATAATGATGTAATGTTGTAATGTTGTAAAGTTGTAATGATGTAATGTTGTAAAGTTGTAATGATGTAATGTTGTAATGATGTAATGTTGTAAAGTTGTAATGATGTAATGTTGTAATGTTGTAAAGTTGTAATGATGTAATGTTGTAATGATGTAATGATGTAATGTTGTAATGATGTAATGATGTAATGATGTAATGTTGTAATGTTGTAATGATGTAATGTTGTAAAGTTGCAATGATGTACTGATGTGATGATGTAATGTTGTAATGATGTAATGTTGTAATGATGTAATGTTGTAAAGTTGTAATGATGTACTGATGTGATGATGTAATGTTGTAATGGTGTAATGATGTAATGTTGTAATGATGTAATGATGTAATGTTGTAATGATGTAATGATGTAATGATGTAATGATGTAATGTTGTAATGATGTAATGATGTAATGTTGTAACGATGTAATGATGTAATGATGTAGTGATGTAATGATGTAATGTTGTAATGATGTAATGATGTAGTGATGTTATGTTGTAATGATGTAATGATGTAATGTTGTAATGATGTAATGTTGTAATGATGTAATGTTGTAATGATGTAATGATGTAGTGATGTAATGTTGTAATGATGTAATGATGTAATGTTGTAATGATGTAATGATGTAATGTTGTAATGATGTAGTGATGTAATGATGTAATGATGTAATGTTGTAATGTTGTACTGATGTAATGATTTAATGATGTAATGATGTAATGTTGTAATGTTGTAAAGTTGTAATGATGTAATGTTGTAATGATGTAATGATGTAATGTTGTAATGATGTAATGTTGTAAAGTTGTAATGATGTAATGTTGTAATGATGTAATGATGTAATGTTGTAATGATGTAATGTTGTAATGTTGTAAAGTTGTAATGATGTAATGTTGTAATGTTGTAATGATGTAATGTTGTAAAGTTGTAATGATGTAATGTTGTAAAGTTGTAATGATGTAATGTTGTAATGATGTAATGTTGTAATGATGTAATGTTGTAAAGTTGTAATGATGTACTGATGTGATGATGTAATGTTGTAATGGTGTAATGATGTAATGTTGTAATGATGTAATGATGTAATGATGTAATGTTGTAATGTTGTAATGTTGTACTGATGTAATGATGTAATGCTGTAATGATGTAATGATGTAAAGTTGTAATGTTGTAATGTTGTAATGATGTAATGTTGTAAAGTTGTAATGATGTAATGATGTAATGTTGTAAAGTTGTAATGATGTAATGTTGTAATGATGTAATGTTGTAATGTTGTACTGATGTAATGATGTAATGTTGTAATGATGTAATTATGTATAGTTGTAATGTTGTACTGATGTAATGATGTAATGTTGTCAAGTTGTAATGATGTAATGTAGGTATTTCTTGTATGTGGCAAATGTAGGTATTTCTTGTATGTGGCAAAAAACTAAATCTGATTCTTGATCTGATTGTTGTAATGATGTAATGATGTAATGTTGTAATGATGTAATGATGTAGTGATGTAATGATGTAATGATGTAATGTTGTAAAGTTGTAAAGTTGTAATGATGTAATGTTGTAATGATGTAATGATGTAATGTTGTAATGAAATAATGATGTAATGTTGTAATGTTGTAAAGTTGTAATGATGTAATGTTGTAAAGTTGTAATGATGTAATGTTGTAATGATGTAATGATGTAATGTTGTAATGATGTAATGATGTAATGTTGTAAAGTTGTAATGATGTAATGTTGTAATGTTGTAAAGTTGTAATGATGTAATGTTGTAATGATGTAATGATGTAATGTTGTAATGTTGTAATGATGTAATGTTGTAAAGTTGCAATGATGTACTGATGTGATGATGTAATGTTGTAATGATGTAATGTTGTAATGATGTAATGTTGTAAAGTTGTAATGATGTACTGATGTGATGATGTAATGTTGTAATGGTGTAATGATGTATTGTTGTAATGATGTAATGATGTAATGTTGTAATGATGTAATGATGTAATGATGTAATGATGTAATGTTGTAATGATGTAATGATGTAATGTGTTGTAACGATGTAATGATGTAATGATGTAGTGATGTAATGATGTAATGTTGTAATGATGTAATGATGTAGTGATGTTATGTTGTAATGATGTAATGATGTAATGTTGTAATGATGTAATGTTGTAATGATGTAATGTTGTAATGATGTAATGATGTAGTGATGTAATGTTGTAATGATGTAATGATGTAATGTTGTAATGATGTAATGATGTAATGTTGTAATGATGTAGTGATGTAATGATGTAATGATGTAATGTTGTAATGTTGTACTGATGTAATGATTTAATGATGTAATGATGTAATGTTGTAATGTTGTAAAGTTGTAATGATGTAATGTTGTAATGATGTAATGATGTAATGTTGTAATGATGTAATGTTGTAAAGTTGTAATGATGTAATGTTGTAATGATGTAATGATGTAATGTTGTAATGATGTAATGATGTAATGTTGTAATGTTGTAATGATGTAATGTTGTAATGTTGTAATGATGTAATGTTGTAATGATGTAATGATGTAATGTTGTAAAGTTGTAATGATGTAATGTTGTACTGATGTAATGTTGTAATGATGTAATGTTGTAATGTTGTAATGATGTAATGATGTTGATGATGTAATGTTGTAATGTTGTAATGATGTAATGTTGTAATGATGTAATGATGTAATGATGTAATGTTGTAATGTTGTAATGTTGTACTGATGTAATGATGTAATGCTGTAATGATGTAATGATGTAAAGTTGTAATGTTGTAATGTTGTAATGATGTAATGATGTAATGTTGTAAAGTTGTAATGATGTAATGATGTAATGTTGTAAAGTTGTAATGATGTAATGTTGTAATGATGTAATGTTGTAATGTTGTACTGATGTAATGATGTAATGTTGTAATGATGTAATTATGTATAGTTGTAATGTTGTACTGATGTAATGATGTAATGTTGTCAAGTTGTAATGATGTAATGATGTAATGTTGTACTGATGTAATGATGTAATAATGTAGTGATGTAATGATGTAGTGATGTAATGATGTAGTGATGTAATGATGTAATGATGTAATGTTGTAATGTTGTACTGATGTAATGATTTAATGATGTAATGATGTAATGTTGTAATGTTGTAAAGTTGTAATGATGTAATGTTGTAATGATGTAATGATGTAATGTTGTAATGTTGTGATGATGTAATGTTGTAATGTTGTAATGATGTAATGTTGTAATGATGTAATGATGTAATGTTGTAATGATGTAATGTTGTAATGTTGTAAAGTTGTAATGATGTAATGTTGTAATGTTGTAATGATGTAATGTTGTAAAGTTGTAATGATGTAATGTTGTAAAGTTGTAATGATGTAATGATGTAATGATGTAATGTTGTAATGATGTAATGTTGTAATGATGTAATGTTGTAAAGTTGTAATGATGTACTGATGTGATGATGTAATGTTGTAATGGTGTAATGATGTAATGTTGTAATGATGTAATGATGTAATGTTGTAATGATGTAATGATGTAGTGATGTAATGATGTAATGTTTGTAATGATGTAATGATGTAATGTTGTAACGATGTAATGATGTAATGATGTAGTGATGTAATGATGTAATGTTGTAATGATGTAATGATGTAGTGATGTTATGTTGTAATGATGTAATGATGTAATGTTGTAATGATGTAATGTTGTAATGATGTAATGATGTAATGTTGTAATGATGTAATGATGTAGTGATGTAATGTTGTAATGATGTAATGATGTAATGTTGTAATGATGTAATGTTGTAATGATGTAATGATGTAGTGATGTAATGATGTAGTGATGTAATGATGTAATGATGTAATGTTGTAATGTTGTACTGATGTAATGATTTAATGATGTAATGTTGTAATGATGTAATGATGTAATGTTGTAATGTTGTAATGATGTAATGTTGTAATGATGTAATGATGTAATGTTGTAATGATGTAATGATGTAATGTTGTCAAGTTGTAATGATGTAATGATGTAATGTTGTACTGATGTAATGATGTAATGTTGTAATGATGTAATGATGTAGTGATGTAATGATGTAGTGATGTAATGTTGTAATGTTGTAATGATGTAATGATGTAATGTTGTAATGATGTAATGATGTAATGTTGTACTGATGTAATGATGTAATGTTGTAATGATGTAATGATGTAATGATGTAGTGATGTAATGATGTAATGATGTAATGTTGTAATGTTGTAATGATGAAATGTTGTAATGTTGTACTGATGTAAAGTTGTAATGATGTAAAGTTGTAATGATGTAATGATGTAAAGATGTAATGTTGTAATGATGTAATGATGTAGTGATGTAATGATGTAATGATGTAATGTTGTAATGATGTAATGATGTAATGATGTAATGTTGTAATGTTGTAATGATGTAATGATGTAATGACCTCCTAGCGCCGGCACAGTGCTGCTCATGTAGTACAGAACCACCCCAGCAGCCAGTCCAGGCAGCCACAGTGCAGCACTGCGAGAACAGCTGGACCAAGAACCCCCTTAACCAGGACTGAGAAGACTCCTCAACCAGCAGGCCAACATCAGTACCTGACCTCACACTCAATCAAATCCTCACAGCAATGTTCAACATCAGTACCTGACCTCACACTCAATCAAATCCTCACAGCAATGTTCAACATCAGTACCTAACCTCACTAACACTCAATCACATCCTCACAGCGATGTTCAACATCAGTACCTGACCTCACTAACACTCAATCAAATCCTCACAGCAATGTTCAACATCAGTACCTGACCTCACTAACACTCAATCAAATCCTCACAGCAATGTTCACATCAGTACCTGACCTCACTAACACTCAATCAAATTCTCACAGCAATGTTCAACATCAGTACCTAACCCTCACTAACACTCAATCAAATCCTCACAGCAATGTTCAACATCAGTACCTGACCTCACTAACACTCAATCAAATCCTTACAGCAATGTTCAACATCAGTACCTGACCTCACTAACACTCAATCACATCCTCACAGCAATGGTCAACATCAGTACCTGACCTCACTAACACTCAATCAAATCCTCACAGCAATGGTCAACATCAGTACCTGACCTTACTAACACTCAGTCAAATCCTCACAGCAATGTTCAACATCAGTACCTGACCTCACTAACACTCAATCAAATCCTCACAGCAATGTTCAACATCAGTACCTAACCTCACTAACACTCAATCAAATCCTCACAGCAATGTTCAACATCAGTACCTGACCTCACTAACACTCAATCAAATCCTCACAGCAATGTTCAACATCAGTACCTGACCTCACTAACAATCAATCAAATCCTCACAGCAATGTTCAACATCAGTACCTGACCTCACTAACACTCAATCAAATTCTCACAGCAATGTTCAACATCAGTACCTAACCTCACTAACACTCAATCAAATCCTCACAGCAATGTTCAACATCAGTACCTGACCTCACTAACACTCAATCAAATCCTCACAGCAATGTTCAACATCAGTACCTGACCTCACTAACACTCAATCAAATCCTTACAGCAATGTTCAACATCAGTACCTGACCTCACTAACACTCAATCAAATCCTCACAGCAATGTTCAACATCAGTACCTGAGCTCACTAACACTCAGTCAGATCCTCACAGCTATGTTCACCAGTGTAAATCATTCTCAGGGCAGTAGGTGTGTTGCTGTAGTAAGGGATTGGACTGGCTTTCTATGAGGTACAGTACAAACAGCTCCCTGTCCTCCCGTCCCCGCGTGACCTGTCCGTTGTTTTGCTCTTTTGTCTGATAATTGCCTCCTCGCCATCCCGGGGGTCTCGTAAATACACCCCCCGCGTGGCAGCATGAGCAGCAATTAGTATCAGCGGTGGGACAGATTAGAGAGCGTGTGAGGAAATATTACTGAGCAGATGTGACGGCTGGGTGATCAGAGAGGGTTCTGTGTACGGGCCAGAGATCAAAGCAAGAGTCCAGATAAAAACAACTCCGTCCAGCTCCACCCAAATAAGGAAAATCTACATCTCCACCAATTAGCACCGAGCAAACTGCACGTATGACTCATCTCACACGTACAGGTAGGCAGTATAAATAAACACGCGCTGCCACTGTTTCAGTGTTCTTCACTCCTTCACAGCTAGAAGGTGATCAGCCTCTCTCGGTGACACCTCCTGTCCTGGTCTGGTTTTCTCTGATCGTGTGCTCCTGTGTTTTGTTTTGATTTGCTTGCTCCAGTCTTTCTCCAGATTTATATTCTATATGTTTGTCCTGCGCTCTGAAAATTAAAGAACTGAGTCAACAGCAAATAATACAGCACTGCGTTAGTCTTTTAAAGTTCTATTAATTACTGATAGAGTTACGATCCAACACATTCTTTTAAGTTTGGTGAATTAACTTTTCAGCCACAGCAAGAGGTGATTTTAGATAATACAAACTTAATAAACAACAACACGAACATATATTTCTAATCTGACTGCAGATAATCATTCGATTTTTAATTATGTTGATAAAAACTGTGATTATGTCGATCACAGTTAATCACATGACAACAAAAAAATATCTGTGGGCCATAAAAATGTTGGAGACTGTTATAGAAACATTCTGTGACAGAATTTAGCTGGAACTTTAACTAAATAACTAACTAACTAACTAACTAACTAACTAACTAAATAACTAAATAACTAACCCACCGGACAGCCATCTAAGTAACTAACCATCCACCCACCCATCTAACTAACTAGCCAGCCAGCCAGCTAACTAACTAGCTAACTAACTAACTAACTAACTCACCAGACAGCCATCTAACTAAGTAACCATCCATCTAACTAACCAACCAACCAACCAGCCAGCCATCTATCTATCTATCTATCTATCTATCTATCTATCTATCTATCTATCTATCTATCTATCTATCTATCTATCTATCTATCTAACTAACTAACTAACTAACCAGTCAACCATCCAGACAGCCATCTAACTAACTGACAAACTAACTAACTAACCAGCCAGAACCTGCTTACACTACCACTAATATTCACACTCAGTTATCTACAACCTGCTCACACTACCACTCACACTCAGTTATCTACAACCTCCTTACACTACCACTCACACTCAGTTATCTACAACCTGCTTACACTACCACTCACACTCAGTTATCTACAACCTGCTTACACTACCACTCACACTCAGTTATCTACAACCTGCTTACACTACCACTCACACTCAGTTATCTACAACCTGCTTGCACTTCCAATATCTAGAAATCTGATTGGTTGATTCTTCTGATGCAGGTGCAGCACATGACTTCCTAACCAATGGAGGAGCTTGCTTGCCTGCATCCACCAAGGTACCACAGAGAAACCAATCCTGGTTTTCATTTTCCGTTTGAACATTTAACCCTTCTGTTTCCAACCAAACCTCGGAATTAAATAAGAGGATTAGAACAATACTCGCTTTAAACACAAGCTATTATTTAAATCCCGGGATTCTTTAAGCCTCCTAGCTTTTGTGCTAAACTACAGAAGCAAACTTTGTACACAAAACATGTCCTGGCTGATTGACTACATTTGAAGTTAAGGCGTGGGTGGTGGGGATGCGGTGGGGGGGCAGGTTAAATTTGATTATTCCGCCAAACTAGAGAGAGACAGTATTAATCCCAGCATGTCTGTGCGAGCTACTTTACTACATTAGCTCCAGAGAATCTCCGAGAGGTGAAATAATGAGATTATCACAATGATGCATGAATCCAATCACAGATAAGATGCTAACAAACCTGCCGTGAATGTACGAGCCGACTGCCGACACGGAAAGGCTACATTATTTATCAGACGACATGGGTGAACTGCATAAACAGATTAGTTTCCCATTCCTGGAACCCACAGGTGGCTGTTGGTCTGTTTGTGGAATATATTACTGTTCAAATGGTGTGAACTGATCCATCTAATCAACTTTGTAAGCAGACGATGCCTATTATCCATGTGTCTGGAGCTTTCACGAATGCTGAAGACACCATGACTGATCCGGAATTATGCAGCGACCATAAAGGGTTAAATAATCAAATCTTGTTTTTAGATTGCCTGGATGCAGATTCACCCAAAGTCGGTGGTCTTTTCAAGCAGCCTCAGGTGCCGCATGAAATATCCATCCATCCATCCATTATCTTCCACTTTATCCCACTAGTTGGGGTCACAGGGGCGCTGGAGCCAATCCCAGTGTCATTGGGCGAAGGCAGGGTACACCATGGACAGGTCACCAGTCCATCACATGACCAAAACACGCACACACGCTGGAAATGAAGTGTTGGAACACAGCCCTGGATCTGTGAAGAGGAAATAAATTAAGTAACTTGGGTCGAGCTTCACAACACTAGTCCAGCCAATCAGCAAGGTGAAGACAAAAAGGGACATTTATCCTCGTGCACAGGGCTGGGGGGAAGTGGAGGGGCTACGTGTTGAACTCAATACATTGTCAAGAAGGAAAGATGGCCAAGAAACAGCCAAAGAGGAGAAAGTTTGAAGAAAGAAGTTCCTAGATCAGTCAAGACTGAAGAGCTGTGTTAATATCAGTGAGGAGTCTCAACGGTGGAGAGACCTCAGAGAGCTGACGAGGCTGTCAAAGTCAGCTTCCTATTGGTCAGCTTGTTTTTGTTCCTTGCTCAAAGCGTTTCTGTAGTCACTCCACTCAGGATTTTCTATTTTTCTGATTTCTATCTCCTCTCAGTGTCGATTACTAATCTTTTATGTCTGTTATTAAACAAAAATCCAGCTAAACATTCAGTGCTTACTTTAATGATATAACTGATATTAGGGTGACTCTTTATTCTGAGGGGTCCTTTGTAGATTTAATCTTTGATAAGGTGTACAATTGGAAGGTTAGTTATTGTAGAACATAAAGAAACAGTCTTTGGCGTAAGCCCAGTCCTAGGTCCAGGTTTCCTCACAGATCCTGCTGGATATGGACAGGACGGTGGTGGTGGTGGGGAGGACAGTCATAATGAAGAGGGGTTCCATACGCAAGGTTTATTCACTCAATGAAGTTCAACGAAAAGCAGCATAGAGGCTCCAGATGGAAAGGAGCAGTGGACCCGAGGCAGGCCGAGACACAGTCCAATGGGCAGGCTTGATGGAGAGATGGGCCGCAGATGTGATCCTTGTTGCCTCTCTGGATGACCACTGAGACTCCAGGCTGTGCACGGGGAACCAGAGCAGTAGCTCAAGTCCTGTAGGGAGGAGAGAGAGGAACCAGCCCGGTTTGGACAGTTTGAACAGTGGTTAGTAACTCCTTACTGAGATCTGGAGCTCGTCCAGTGGCAGCCTCGAACCAGGAGCACCCTCGCCGAGGGTGATATTCCAGCGCTATGGACTAAACTAAAAACCGGCACTGCCGGGGAACAAACCGGCACTGCCGGGGAACAAACTCGCTATGAGTCCGGAAGTCCGCTGGTCAACCAACCTCACTCCTCACACCTCACACACTGATGACTGTCAGGTGTTGTTGATGTGTTGCCCTAGTGATGTGTGTGCGAGAGTTCACCTACCTGTGTACAGGTAAACTGTAACGCTACCTTCACCTACCTGTGTACAGGTAAACTGTAACAGTACCTTCACCTACCTGTGTATTGATAAACTGTAACACTACCTTCACCTACCTGTGTACAGGTAAACTGTAACACTACCTTCACCTACCTGTGTACAGGTAAACTGTAACCCTACCTTCACCTACCTGTGTACAGGTAAACTGTAATACTACCTTCACCTACCTGTGTACAGGTAAACTGTAACACTACCTTCACCTACCTGTGTACAGGTAAACTGTAACACTACCTTCACCTACCTGTGTACAGGTAAACTGTAACACTACCTTCACCTACCTGTGTACAGGTAAACTGTAACCCTACCTTCACCTACTTCTCTGTAAATCTATATGAAGATTCTCTTCTCTCCTGCAGGTCAGGTGACGTTCAGAAGTCAAAGAGAGAACAAAGATATCTAGAGCCCTATAGAGGCCTGACAAACACGATACAACATAACATCTAGAACGAGCAACGAGCAGGTGTGCGTGAGTCAGGTGTAGTGTTAAAACCAGCATTTCAGCATCAGAGCGAAAGGTCAAACGTCTCCGTCTCCCTTGTTGTGAAGATAAATGAACAAGTGTGTGACCGTGAAAGGTCAGAGCGGCGCGGGGACACACTTCCTTTCAAAAACCTCAGCCTTTTAACGAAAGCATTTCAAACACGGCGCTGTAGAAGAATTAACAGGTGTCAGCCGAGAGCAGCATCGTTATTATTTTAAATTAGCTAAATTAGTGACCTGAGAATAAACTCCTGCAGGCTGTCACATCACATTCGGCCCCGCATCCGTCTCAATACCGGCCCCGGCGCCTTGTTTCACTTTCACTTTCATTACATCTCAACCTGTACGTGCAGTCGTTCGCTCGGCCGGCCCCACAGGTTTAGTTAAACACATCAAACAGGCCTGGACTTCCAGGTTTCTCGTTGTTTCTTCCAAATTCAGTGACCCTGAGTTCTCCATTCAGCTCAAGGTGAGAGTGAAAGAGGAATTCCACACACACATTTCTGCATAATTAGAGATTACGATGAATGTGAATGCGCTGCTGAAACCTGTGAAAAAGTACTGTACCTGAGCGCTTGAGGACATTATTATATTTAAAAATGTATTTATTTCCAGATAGGAAGCTTTTATTTACTCAGTAAACACAGTATTAATAGAGTAAGTAGTGTTTTTACCCTTTATTATTAAATATTAAACAGTATTAATAGAGTAAGTAATGCTTTTACATGTTATAATTAAATATTAATCAGTATTAATAGAGTAAGTAGAGCTTTAACGCTTTATTAATACATATGAATCAGTAATAATAGAGTAAGTAGTGCTTTTACACTTGATTATTAAATATTAATAAGTATAAATAGAGTAAGTATTGCTTTAACGCTTTATTATTAAATATTAATCAGTATTAATAGAGTAAGTAGTAATTTTACACTTTATTATTAAATATCAATCAGTATTAATAGAGTAAGTAGTGTTTTTACACTATATTATTAAATATTAATCAGTATTAATAGAGTAAGTAGAGCTTTTACACTTTATTATTAAATATTAATCAGTATTAATAGAGTAAGTAGAGCTTTTATACTTTATTATTAAATATTAATCAGTATTAATAGAGTAAGTAGTGCTTTTACACTTTATTAATACATATGAATCAGTAATAATAGAGTAAGTAGTGCTTTTACACTTTATTATTAAATATTAATAAGTATAAATAGAGTAAGTAGTGCTTTAACATTTTATTATTAAATATTAATCAGTATTAATAGAGTAAGTAGTGTTTTTACACTATATTATTAAATATTAATCAGTATTAATAGAGTAAGTAGAGCTTTTACACTTTATTATTAAATATTAATCAGTATTAATAGAGTAAGTAGAGCTTTTACACTATATTATTAAATATTAATCAGTATTAATAGAGTAAGTAGAGCTTTTACACTTTATTATTAAATATTAATCAGTATTAATAGAGTAAGTAGAGCTTTTATACTTTATTATTAAATATTAATCAGTATTAATAGAGTAAGTAGTGCTTTTACACTTTATTAATACATATGAATCAGTAATAATAGAGTAAGTAGTGCTTTTACACTTTATTATTAAATATTAATAAGTATAAATAGAGTAAGTAGTGCTTTTACACTTGATTATTAAATATTAATAAGTATAAATAGAGTAAGTATTGCTTTAACGCTTTATTATTAAATATTAATCAGTATTAATAGAGTAAGTAGTGCTTTTACACTTTATTATTAAATATCAATCAATATTAATAGAGTAAGTAGTGTTTTTACACTATATTATTAAATATTAATCAGTATTAATAGAGTAAGTAGAGCTTTTACACTTTATTATTAAATATTAATCAGTATTAATAGAGTAAGTAGAGCTTTTATACTTTATTATTAAATATTAATCAGTATTAATAGAGTAAGTAGTGCTTTTACACTTTATTAATACATATGAATCAGTAATAATAGAGTAAGTAGTGCTTTTACACTTTATTATTAAATATTAATAAGTATAAATAGAGTAAGTAGTGCTTTAACACTTTATTATTAAATATTAATCAGTATTAATAGAGTAAGTAGTGCTTTTACACTTTATTATTAAATATCAATCAGTATTAATAGAGTAAGTAGTGTTTTTACACTTTATTATTAAATATTAATCAGTATTAATAGAGTAAGTAGTGCTTTTACACTTTATTATGAAATATTAAACAGTATAAATAGAGTAAGTAGAGCTTTTACACTTTATTATTAAATATTAAACAGTATTAATAGAGTAAGTAGAGCTTCTACACTTTATTATTAAATATTAAACAGTATTAATAGAGTAAGTATTGCTTTTACACTTTATTATTAAATATGAATCAGTATTAATAGAGTAAGTAGTGCTTTTACACTTTATTATCAAATATTAATCAGTATTAATAGAGTAAGTAGAGCTTTTACACTTTATTATTAAATATCAATCAGTATTAATAGAGTAATTATTGCTTTTACACTTTATTATTAAATATTAAACAGTATTAATAGAGTAAGTAGTGCTTTTACGCTTTATTATTAAATATTAAACAGTATTAATAGAGTAAGTAGAGCTTCTACACTTTATTATTAAATATTAAACAGTATTAATAGAGTAAGTATTGCTTTTACACTTTATTATTAAATATGAATCAGTATTAATAGAGTAAGTAGTGCTTTTACACTTTATTATCAAATATTAAACAGTATTAATAGAGTAATTATTGCTTTTACACTTTATTATTAAATATTAAACAGTATTAATAGAGTAAGTAGTTAAATATCAATCAGTATTATTTAGTTAAATATTAATCAGTATTATTTAAATATTAATCAGTATTAATAGAGTAAGTAGTGCTTTTACACTTTATTATTAAATATTAAACAGTATTAATAGAGTAAGTAGAGCTTCTACACATTATTATTAAATATTAAACAGTATTAATAGAGTAAGTATTGCTTTTACACTTTATTATCAAATATGAATCAGTATTAATAGAGTAAGTAGTGCTTTTACACTTTATTATCAAATATTAATCAGTATTAATAGAGTAAATAGAGCTTTTACACTTTATTATTAAATATTAATCAGTATTAATAGAGTAAGTAGAGCTTTTACACTTTATTATTAAATATCAATCAGTATTAATAGAGTAAGTATTGCTTTTACACTTTATTATTAAATTTTAAACAGTATTAATAGAGTAAGTAGTGCTTTTACACTTTATTATTAAATATTAATCAGTATTAATAGAGTAAGTAGTGCTTTTACACTTTATTATTAAATATTAAACAGTATTAATAGAGTAAGTAGAGCTTTTACACATTATTATTAAATATTAAACAGTATTAACAGAGAAAGTAGATCTTTTACACTTTATTATTAAATATTAATCAGTATTAATAGAGTAAGTAGAGCTTTTACACTTTATTATTAAATATTAATCAGTATTAATAGAGTAAGTAGAGCTTTTACACTTTATTATTAAATACTAAACAGTATTAATAGAGTAAGTAGAGTTTTACACTTTATTATTAAATATTAAACAGTATTAATAGAGTAAGTAGTGCTTTTACACTTTATTATTAAATATTAATCAGTATTAATAGAGTAAGTAGAGCTTTTACACTTTATTATTAAATATTAATCAGTATTAATAGAGTAAGTAGTGCTTTTTCATACGTCAGTGTGTTTATTTAACTCTTTCTAAGCTTCTCCTAAACAACCCAGTATTATTATCAGTTCTCATCTAATACCTGCTTTGACTGCTCAGTACTTCATTAAGATAAATCAAGATTTGCTGCTGAAGGAACTGAACACATTCATACAATGTCTGGGGCGTCCAGGAGAAATCTGGAACCTAACTTTGTTCTTCAAACTGGATCAAGATCTGATCTACTTCTCTCACAATAACATATTCATGTTACTTTGTATTGTATGTCTGATTATTTACATCTGTTCTAATCAGATCTGCTGATCTTACTGGTGATCAGACACTTATTGCTCAGATAAAGAATTTAAACTATCAGCTCAGGGGTCTCAGACTTTTACACAGTAGTGTTTGGCTGAGGTGCTGGAGTTATGCGAACACCAGTGGTTGAGGGGGGTCTTAGTGTACTGACCTGTAGTTTAGCTAAACACTGAAATCATGCAGAGAAGAACTCATTTACTACACGTGCTAGCAGCTATAATTAAACCCATTTTGAGTCAGAGACTGCCTCAGTCAGAGGCTGCCTCTACCTGTACAGCTTCTAAAGCATCTACAATCCAGACTCAGACTCTCTCAGTTCTCCTTTGAATTGAGTTTAATAACCTGTAGATACTGTTTGACCAGAGGAGGATGGGTCTCCCCTCGTGAGTCTTGGTTCCCCCCAAGGTTCCTTCCTCCAGTCTTGAGGGAGTTTTTCTTGCCACCCTCGCCTCTGGCTGGCTCACAGGTGGACACATGTTTTAACAGCTTGTTCTCAAACTCCTGTGAAGCTGCTTCGTGACAACACTGTTGTAAAAAGCGCTACACAAACAAACTTGACTTGAAGACCCTCCGAGGTTGACGTTATACATAGAAGGCTAAATATCTCAGGAGCTTCATTCAGAAGCTTTTGTAATCCAGCCTTGAACCTCCTTGACTTTTTGGAGACTTTGAACAATAAATCCAACACTGAATATCTTCCGTGAACGTTTTCCATCGCTTTGTATTGAAAAGAGTTAGTGTTGTTGTTAGATGTCCACTGAGGCCTTGGGTTAAGACTGTCAACCAATCAGAGGCCTAGTTGACTGTGTTCCCTGGCACACGTGCGACAACACTGTTCTTAAACACACTGCACAACTGAATAACAAGAGATTGAGGCCCGTCTCACAAATTAGTCATCACTGTCCAGCGAAAAACATCTATATCCATTTTTGGTAAATTACAATCTTTAATATCGTTTGAACACGAATGTAAACCTGTTTACATTCACTTACATTGAAAATGAAGACAGTACTCGTTCTCTACTGTAGAGTTATTATTTTGGAGATATTTGTTTTCTTTTGTACAGCGATGATGTATAGATCTATATTTTCAGACCAGCAGCTGAAATAGTGGCGCCAACATCAGAACATCAGAAGTGATTGATGATCAGACTGGAGTTCAGCCAGTCTTCAGTCTGTACCGACTGTGAAAACAGAAAGAGAGTAGATTTATATGTGTGTTTACAAATACAGGAATTTTACATACACATTAAACCCACCAGTGCAGTGAACCCCCCCCACACACACACACTAGCGCACACACCCAACTACACACACACGTGAACACACACTAGTTCACACACACACACACTTGTGCACACACACACACACTAGTGCACACACCCAACTACACACACACAAGTAAACACACACTAGTTCACGCACACACTAGTGCACACACACACTAGTGCACACACTAGTGAACACACACACACTAGTGAACACATATATGTACACATTATATGCACATACACTAGTGAACACACATACAAATAAACTAGTGAACACACATACGCAAACACACACACCTACACATAAACTAGTGAACACACACAAACACACTAGTGAACACACACACACATATACACATACACTAACGAACACATACACATACACATAAACTAGTGCACACACACACTAGTGAACACACACACACATATACACATACACTAGTGAAGACATACAAATAAACCAGTGAACACACAGACATACACTAGTGAACACACACACATACACTAGTGATAACATACACACAATAGGGGCAGTGAAACACCTAGATACACACTTACTAGTGAACACACTCACTAGGGGACAGTGAAACACCCACATACACACACATACTAGTGAACATACACACCCACACACACTAGTGAACACACACACTAGTGAACACACACACAAACACTAGTGAACACACATACACATAAACTAGTGAACACACACACACTAGTGAACACACACACACATACACTAGTAAACACACACATATACACATGCACTAGTGAACACATGCATTTACACATAAACTAGTGAACACACACACTAGTGAACACACACACATACACATACACTAGTGAACACACACATATACACATACACTGGTGAACACACACACATACACTAGTAAACACATACACACACTAGTGGGTAGTGAAACACCCATATACACACTCACTAGTGAACACACTCACTAGGAGGAAGTGAAACACCCAGATACATACTCACTAGTGAACACACTCACTAGGAGGCAGTGAAACACCCAAATACACACTCACTAGTGAACACACTCACTAGGAGGCATTGGGGGGTTTGGTGTCTTCTTCAAGGACACTTCAGTCATGTCCTCTTAGTTTAGGGGATGGAACCTGTGACTTTCGAGCCATAGGACCAGTTCCTCTACGTCCAGCTCACAACTGTCCCCAGTCCAGTAACTGGGAGATGCATGTTGAAAGACATTACTGTATAAAAACCTGATATGATATGATATGATATGATATGATATACCAGATATGACAAGTGAGCAGCCATTTGACGCTGGATTAGTGAGCCAACATGGGACCCCCAGTACGCCAGGGGGTATTTCACACACTGTTTATATATAAACGTGAATGTGATGTCACTGCTGGACGCACACTCTAAAAATAAGTGTTGAGATTGTACGAGCGTGATTTAACAGGAGGACGAACAGCTGAGGCTCTGGTGATCTGTTTCACTGGGGTTCGGTTTGTTTACACTGTAACGGCTGTGATGTTTATTTATTGGTCAGGAACTCTGCAGGGATACAAGCAGAACTCGGTCACGCTCACATTTGGCCCCGTTTGAGCCAAGAAACTGTCATTTTCCAGGAAAATAGAGATGCTCGACATCTATATGTATGTAGCCCATTCAGTCGGGAGGTGAACAGCAGGACAAGCGGTCACAGCAGTCGCTTCAGCTTTATTTAACACCCCAACACAAATGGGACCCCCAACCAAACAGGAGGTCAGAGCTGGCTGTTTTCCTAAACTAGACTCTTTGGTTCTTTCTTCACAAACACCAGCTTTTCTACTCGTTCTCCTTCTGTCTCGTCCTTCTCTCCTCCTGGTAAAGGAGGGACCAGGATCAGCTGGCTCCAAGGGCGTAGCTAGCCCTAGTTTAGGGCTGCTGAAGCCCCCTTAAATTAAGCCCCAGCACCCTAAAAGATTATAGTAGCTAAAAAAAGTTTTATTTTTCTTTTAACGTTAATTTGTCTCTGACAAGCTGGAAATGTTAAAACCATAGAGAGTATAAATCCGATATATAGAAAGTATGTAGAGAGTATATAGAGAGTATATAGAGAATATAAATCAGATATATAGAAAGTATGTAGAGAGTATATAGAGAATATAAATCAGATATATAGAAAGTATGTAGAGAGTATATAGAGAGTATATAGAGAATATAAATCAGATATATAGAAAGTATGTAGAGAGTATATAGAGAATATAAATCAGATATATAGAAAGTATGTAGAGAGTATATAGAAAGTATGTAGAGAGTATATAGAGGGTATATAGAAAGTATGTAGAGAGTATAGAGTATAAATCAGATATATAGAAAGTATGTAGAGAGTATATAGAGGGTATATAGAAAGTATGTAGAGAGTATAGAGTATAAATCAGATATATAGAAAGTATGTAGAGAGTATATAGAGAGTATATATCAGATATATAGAAAGTATGTAGAGAGTATATATCAGGTATATAGAAAGTATGTAGAGAGTATAGAGTATAAATCAGATATATAGAAAGTATGTAGAGAGTATATAGAGGGTATATAGAAAGTATGTCGAGAGTATAGAGTATAAATCAGATATATAGAAAGTATGTAGAGAGTATATAGAGAGTATATATCAGATATATAGAAAGTATGTAGAGAGTATATAGAGAGTATATAGAGAGTATATAGAAAGTATATATCAAGTATATAGAGAGTATATATCAAGTGTATAGAAAGTATATAGAGTTTATATCAAGTAAATGGAGTACATAGATAGTATAAATCAGATATATAGAAAGTATGTAGAGAGTATATAGAGAGTATATATCAGATATATAGAAAGTATGTAGAGAATATATGGAGAGTATATAGAGAGTATGTAGAGAGTATATAGAGAGTACATATCAGATTTATAGAAAGTATATATCAAGTAGAGAGTATAAATCAAGTGTATAGAAAGTATATAGAGTATATATCAAGTAAATGGAGTATATAGAGAGTATAAATCAGATATATAGAAAGTATGTAGAGAATATATAGAGAGTATATAGAGAGTATATATCAGATATATAGAAAGTATGTAGAGAGTATATAGAGAGTATATAGAGAGTATATATCAGATATATAGAAAGTATGTAGAAAGTATATAGAGAGTATATAGAGAGTATATAGAGAGTATATATCAGATATATAGAAAGTATGTAGAGAGTATATAGAGAGTATATAGAGAGTATATATCAGATATATAGAAAGTATGTAGAGAGTATATAGAGAGTATATAGAGAGTATATAGAGAGTATACAGAGAGTATATATCAGATATATAGAAAGTATGTAGAGAGTATATAGAGAGTATATAGAGAGTATATAGAGAGTATATATCAGATATATAGAAAGTATGTAGAGAGTATATAGAGAGTATATAGAGAGTATATATCAGATATATAGAAAGTATGTAGAGAGTATATAGAGAGTATATAGAGAGTATATAGAGAGTATACAGAGAGTATATATCAGATATATAGAAAGTATGTAGAGAGTATATAGAGAGTATATAGAGAGTATATATCAGATATATAGAAAGTATGTAGAGAGTATATAGAGAGTATATAGAGAGTATATATCAGATATATAGAGAGTATATAGAGAGTATATAGAGAGTATATAGAGAGTATATAGAGAGTATATATCAGATATATAGAAAGTATGTAGAGAGTATATAGAGAGTATATAGAGAGTATATATCAGATATATAGAAAGTATGTAGAGAGTATATAGAGAGTATATAGAGAGTATATAGAGAGTATACAGAGAGTATATATCAGATATATAGAAAGTATGTAGAGAGTATATAGAGAGTATATAGAGAGTATATAGAGAGTATATATCAGATATATAGAAAGTATGTAGAGAGTATATAGAGAGTATATAGAGAGTATATAGAGAGTATATATCAGATATATAGAAAGTATATAGAGAGTATATAGAGAGTATATAGAGAGTATATATCAGATATATAGAAAGTATATAGAGAGTATATAGAGAGTATATAGAGAGTATATAGAGAGTATATATCAGATATATAGAAAGTATATAGAGAGTATATAGAGAGTATATAGAGAGTATATATCAGATATATAGAAAGTATGTAGAGAGTATATAGAGAGTATATAGAGAGTATATATCAGATATATAGAAAGTATGTAGAGAGTATATAGAGAGTATATAGAGAGTATATATCAGATATATAGAAAGTATGTAGAGAGTATATAGAGAGTATATAGAGAGTATATATCAGATATATAGAAAGTATGTAGAGAGTATATAGAGAGTATATAGAGAGTATATATCAGATATATAGAAAGTATGTAGAGAGTATATAGAGAGTATATAGAGAGTACATATCAGATTTATAGAAAGTATATATCAAGTAGAGAGTATAAATCAAATGTATAGAAAGTATATAGAGTATATATCAAGTAAATAGAGTATATAGAGAGTATATAGAGAGTATATATCAGATATATAGAAAGTATGTAGAGAGTATATAGAGAGTATATAGAGAGTATATAGAGAGTACATATCAGATTTATAGAAAGTATATATCAAGTAGAGAGTATAAATCAAATGTATAGAAAGTATATAGAGTATATATCAAGTAAATAGAGTATATAGAGAGTATAAATTAGATATATAGAAAGTATGTAGAGAGTATATAGAGAGTATATAGAGAGTATATATCAGATATATAGAAAGTATGTAGAGAGTATATAAAGTATATAGAGAGTATATATCAGATATATAGAAAGTATGTAGAGAGTATATAGAGAGTATATAGAGAGTATATATCAGATATATAGAAAGTATGTAGAGAGTATAAAAAGAGTATATATCAGATATATAGAAAGTATGTAGAGAGTATATAGAGAGTATATATCAGATATATAGAAAGTATGTAGAGAGTATATAAAGAGTATATATCAGATATATAGAAAGTATGTAGAGAGTATATAGAGAGTATATATCAGATATATAGAAAGTATGTAGAGAGTATATAGAGAGTATATAGAGAGTATATAGAGAGTATATATCAGATATATAGAAAGTATATAGAGAGCATATAGAGAGTGTATATCGAGTATAGAGAAAGTATACAGAGAGCATAAATCAAGTGTATAGAAAGTATATAGAGAGTATATATCAGATATATAGAAAGTATGTAGAGAGTATATAGAGAGTATATATCAGATATATAGAAAGTATGTAGAGAGTATATAGAGAGTATATAGAGAGTATATATCAGATATATAGAAAGTATGTAGAGAGTATATAGAGAGTATATAGAGAGTATATATCAGATATATAGAAAGTATGTAGAGAGTATATAGAGAGTATATAGAGAGTATATATCAGATATATAGAAAGTATGTAGAGAATATATAGAGAGTATATAGAGAGTATATATCAGATATATAGAAAGTATGTAGAGAATATATAGAGAGTATATAGAGAGTATATATCAGATATATAGAAAGTATGTAGAGAGTATATAGAGAGTATATAGAGAGTATATATCAGATATATAGAAAGTATGTAGAGAATATATAGAGAGTATATAGAGAGTATATATCAGATATATAGAAAGTATGTAGAGAATATATAGAGAGTATATAGAGAGTATATATCAGATATATAGAAAGTATGTAGAGAGTATATAGAGAGTATATAGAGAGTATATAGAGAGTATATATCAGATATATAGAAAGTATGTAGAGAGTATATAGAGAGTATATAGAGAGTATATATCAGATATATAGAAAGTATGTAGAGAATATATAGAGAGTATATAGAGAGTATATATCAGATATATAGAAAGTATGTAGAGAGTATATAGAGAGTATATATCAGATATATAGAAAGTATGTAGAGAATATATAGAGAGTATATAGAGAGTATATATCAGATATATAGAAAGTATGTAGAGAGTATATAGAGAGTATATAGAGAGTATATATCAGATATATAGAAAGTATGTAGAGAATATATAGAGAGTATATAGAGAGTATATATCAGATATATAGAAAGTATGTAGAGAGTATATAGAGAGTATATAGAGAGTATATAGAGAGTATATATCAGATATATAGAAAGTATGTAGAGAGTATATAGAGAGTATATAGAGAGTATATATCAGATATATAGAAAGTATGTAGAGAATATATAGAGAGTATATAGAGAGTATATATCAGATATATAGAAAGTATGTAGAGAGTATATAGAGAGTATATATCAGATATATAGAAAGTATGTAGAGAGTATATAGAGAGTATATAGAGAGTATATAGAGAGTATATATCAGATATATAGAAAGTATGTAGAGAGTATATAGAGAGTATATAGAGAGTATATATCAGATATATAGAAAGTATGTAGAGAGTATATAGAGAGTATATATCAGATATATAGAAAGTATGTAGAGAATATATAGAGAGTATATAGAGAGTATATATCAGATATATAGAAAGTATGTAGAGAATATATAGAGAGTATATAGAGAGTATATATCAGATATATAGAAAGTATGTAGACAGTATATAGAGTATATAGAGAGTATATATCAGATATATAGAAAGTATGTAGAGAGTATATAGAGAGTATATAGAGAGTATATATCAGATATATAGAAAGTATGTAGAGAATATATAGAGAGTATATAGAGAGTATATATCAGATATATAGAAAGTATGTAGAGAGTATATAGAGAGTATATAGAGAGTATATATCAGATATATAGAAAGTATGTAGAGAGTATATAGAGAGTATATAGAGAGTATATATCAGATATATAGAAAGTATGTAGAGAGTATATAGAGAGTATATAGAGAGTATACAGAGAGCATAAATCATTATCTGACTGGTGTTGTGTGTGCAGTAAGTTTAGTAAAGGAGTATTTTAGTAATTTATCACTCATAAACAACACATTACAGTCATTATCAGCCGAGCTCGAACACTAACCCATATTTCTGATCACTCTTCATTCTGTCATTGTTAGCTAGGAGTGACTCTCTGACGGTTTGTTTACGTTTGTGTGTTATTAAAGCTAAGGTGCTAGAGCAGTGCTGTCTGTATGTGTATTAGATAATTAATGACACAGAATAATAAGATATGAAGAGATGATACTATAACGTAACTGTGTGTGAGTGTGTGTGTGTGTGTGTGTGTGTGTGTGTGTGTGTGTGTGTGTGTGTGTGTGTGTGTGTGTGTGTGTGTGGCAGGTCCAGGTGAGAGAGTAAGGCAGCCATGATCTTGATCCTATGCTAAATTGATAAATTGGTAAATTGATATGGATCTATTTATTTTCTCTTAGATGAAATATATATATATATATATGTATTATCCTTTATTGTATTTTACTTTTAATAAAACAATCTTAAGGTTTGTTGGTGTCTTTGAAAGTTCTTTATGAACTGTTCTTATTTGGGTGCTCAGCATCCCTAAAAAAAGCCTACAATTGCCCCTGGCTAGCTCTATTATGGGGCAGCGTGGACACCTGTGCCCAGAGGGAAAGAGAGCTCACTGCTCCACCTCCCTATCAACGCAACCCCCCCCCATGGCTAACTGTTTAATCTCAGTGGCCGAGCTGCAGAGCGGGGGCAGTGGGGGGGTGGGGGGCCACTGCCCCCGCTCTGCAGCTCGGCCACTGAGATTAAACAGTTAGCCATTCGTGTTTTCACACAGAGAAATTAGACCTCCATATTTAAACCAACACCCGCACACACACACACTAGTGAACACACACACACACTAGAGGAGCAGTAAAGCACACACACACACTAGTGAACACACACACACTAGTGAACACACACACACACTAGGGAGCATTAAAACACACATACACACACACTAGTAAACACACACACTTGGGGGCAGTGAATCACCCACGAACACACAGACACAAACACACACACACACACACACACACTAGTAAACACACACACTATGGGGCAGTGAATCACCCACAAACACACACACACTAGTAAACACACACACTAGGGGGCAGTGAAACACCCACATACACAAACACTAGTGAAAACACACACTACACACACTAGGGGGCACACTTGCCAAGAGTGGTGGGCAGCCCTATCAACAGTACCCAGGGAGCAGTTGGGGGTTAGGTGTCTTGCACAAGGGCAAGTGTCCTGGTAGTTCAGAGACTCTTTTCTTTGGTGTTTAGTTTATTAAACTCTAAATACTGTTTGATCAGAGGAGGATGGGTCTCCTCTTGTGAGTCTGGTTCCTCCCAAGGTTTCTTCCTCCAGTCTGAGGGAGGTGTTCTTGCCACTGGCCTCTGGCTTGCTCACTGGGGGATATATGTTATAACTGTCTGTTTTCAAAACTCTGTAAAGCTGCTTTGAGACAACATCGTTGTAAAAAGCTCTATATAAATAAACTTGACTTGACTAGTTCAGGGCACTGAACCAGTGACCTTCCTGTCACAGGGCCAGACATCCATCTCACGACTGCCTACCTCTTATGGATGTTGATCCCCTCACGTCGTCTCGGCCAGCTGCTATCAGCGTGTAGGGATCAGGAACTGTCTCTCCGCCATCTAGCACAGCTCTCACTGTTGCCTGAGGGACAGACACCTGGCACAGTGTATTACATTCATAGCAACAATAGTTAACCTTCATATCTGCTTCTTGATGACTGGTTTATTCATTTTAATATTATATATCAGGTTGCTGATGCAATGAGTTCTGCAATCCATGTAATCAAACGCATGGCTTAGCTAGTACTTTCTTTATTTTATTACTCCAGCGTTCACAGCAGCAGCAGCAGCTCGAGCTGCAGGAGCTGTGAAAGAGTGAGATGTTACACGTGTGGAGTATGAGGTGGTACGGTGCTGAAGTGCTGCTAGAAGAAACAGAAAAGCTTGGTGGTGGTGTGAACACACACGCACACACACACACACACTAATGAACACACACACTAATGAACACACACACACACACACACACTAATGAACACACACACTAGGGGGCAGTGAAACACCCACATACACACACACTAATGAACACACACACTAGGGGGCAGTGAAACACCCACATACACACACACACACACACACACACACACACACACACACTATTGAACACACACTAGGGGCAGTGATACACCCAAATATACACACACACTAATGAACACACACACTAGGGGGCAGTGAAACACCCACATACACACACACACTAATGAACACACACACTAGGGGGCAGTGAAACACCCACATATACACACACACACTAATGAACACACACACTAGGGGGCAGTGAAACACCCACATACACACACACACTAATGAACACACACACTAGGGGGCGGTGAAACACCCACATATACACACACACACACACACACACTAGTGAACACACACTAGGGGCAGTGATACACCCACATATACACACACACTAATGAACACACACACTAGGGGGCAGTGAAACACCCACATACACACACACACTAATGAACACACACACTAGGGGCAGTGAAACATCCACAAACACACACACTAATGAACACACACACACACTAGGGGGCAATGAAACACCCACATATACACACACACACTAATGAACACACACACTAGGGGGCAGTGAAACACCCACATACACACACACACTAATGAACACACACACACTAGGGGGCGGTGAAACACCCACATATACACACACACACTAATGAACACACACACTAGGGGGCAGTGAAACACCCACATACACACACACACTAGTGAAGACACACACTGGGTGGAGTGAAGGACCCACATACACACACACTAGTGAATACACATTCTACACACACACTAGGGGGCACACTTGC
The DNA here is from genome assembly GCA_021613375.1 of Megaleporinus macrocephalus. NCBI lineage: Eukaryota > Metazoa > Chordata > Actinopteri > Characiformes > Anostomidae > Megaleporinus > Megaleporinus macrocephalus. The sequence continues at coordinate 3,927,414 of CM038709.1, forward strand.
CGGGAGTGGTGGGCAGCCCCATCCACAGTACCCAGGGAGCAGTTGGGGGTTAGGTTTCTTGCACAAGGGCAAGTGTCCTGGTAATTTAGGGGATTGAACCACCAACCTTCCTGTCATTCGTTCACACCACCAGCAGTGAAATGATGCAGAGACCCATTTGTTCACTAGGAACCCAGTACAGGTGGAGTGTTCACACCTGTCAAAACTAAAGAACAGGTGCTCGCTAGACGTATGAACCGTGTTCTGGTACACATTGCAGGTCTCCGGTTGAGTTCACGACAGGTGCAAGTACTATTTAACAATGATCTGAGTGACTTCAACACCAGAACACACTTTCCTCAGAGTAGGTTGACTGATGTAGACCCTGAGTTTTCTGGTTGTGGGATTGCTCCAGTGCATGTAGATTGCTGGCAAATTCTAATTACCTACAGGTATCAGATAAATATGTGCATGTAAACACACTCAAAGTTTTATAATAATGTTAAGAAGATCTCAGTCTTAAACTCCATTCATGGTGGAGGGATACATGCAGGACGCTGTGAGGTTCAAATAGTCCCCAAAGAAAACCTAGTTTTTTCAGATCTTCCACATTTTACCATCAACATCCAGATAAACTCAGAAGACACGTGTAGCTTCACTGGTGGGTTTCATAGTAAATACAATGTGTAGATTTGTGTTGTAGACATGGAGACCGCTGGTTACCTTCACCACCACTGTAAACATCACCACCACTGTAAACACCATCACCTCCACTGTAAACACCACCATCACCACCACCACTGTAAACACCATCATCAACACCACTGTAAACACCATCACCGCCACTGTAAACACCACCACCACCACCACTGTAAACATCATCACCACCAATACTGTAAACACGATCACCACCACAGCTGTAAACAACATCACCTCCAGTGTAAACATCACAACTGTAAACATCACCACCACTACTGTAAACAACACAACTGTAAACATCATCACCACTGTAAACAACATCACCACTACTGGAAACATCATCATCACCACTGTAAACACCACAACAGTAAACATCACCACCACTACTGTAAACAACACAACTGTAAATATCGTCCCCACTGTAAACATCACCACCACCACTGTAAACATCACCAGCACCACTGTCAACAGCATCAACACCACTGTAAACAACATCACCACCACTACTGTAAACATCATCACCACCACTGTAAACATCATCACCACCACTGTAAACATCATCACCACCACTGTAAACACCATCACCACCACTATAAACACCATCACTACTACTGTAAACATCATCACCACCACTGTCAACAGCATCAACACCACTGTAAACACGATCACCACCACTACTGTAAACACTATCACCACCACTGTAAACATCATCACCACCACTGTAAACATCATCACCACCACTGTAAACATCATCACCACCACTGTCAACAGCATCAACACCACTGTAAACAACATCACCATCACTACTGTAAACACTATCACCACCACTGTAAACATCATCACCAGCACTGTAAACATCATCACCACCAGTGTAAACATCACAACTGTAAACATCACCACCACTACTGTAATCATCATCATCACCACTGTAAACATCACAACTGTAAACATCACCACCACTACTGTAAACAACACAACTGTAAACATCACCACCACCACTGTAAACATCACCACCACCACAAACATCATCACCACCACCACCACTGTAAACATCATCACCACCACAAAAATCACCACAACCACTGTAAACCACATCAAATCACATCACACCCACTCTGAATCTCTCTGAACATCAGACAAACAGAACAGGTCAGAAGGGCTGACACAGAATTATTATTACATGTAAATATCTATATTTTTCCTTTAAATAACAATCCAGTGGCAGTAAGTGTTAGATGTTTAGGGATCGTTCATATGAGCTCAGGAGTTGAACTGTGTGGAATGTGCAGGTTATGGGGGTCTGTGTGCTGGAGGGGCTTATCTCTGGCTCAGTGGCTGTTGGCTTGTTGGCTGCTGTTTGGCTGTGAGCTCTGTAAAGCAGCTCTGTTCCTGTTTCTTTGGTGAAAAGAGCTACACAGGCCGAGCGGGCAGAGATGCAGCCGCTGGCCCGGACGAGTCCTCTGGCTTCCACTCCGCTGCGAACCGCAGGCCGTTCACCGAAAGAACACGCCTGGACTCTAAAAACTTCATTATGTTGTGAAAACAAAAGTGTTTCCTTCATAACAACAACCTGACGTCCCGACAGGGCCAGAGCTTTTCAGGTTTTCTGTCGTTATGGGAACATCTCGTCTCCAAAAACAAAACAAGAGCCAAACACACACATACTGAGCTTCTTAGTGTTTGTTGTTCAGCACAAAGAAAACAAACTGCGTCATGTAGAAATGAAGTTTCCTTCTGTTTATACTTTTGTGACAATTTTGACTTTCTGAAAATAAAACAAGCTGATAATATTGTGAAACACGTACACTGTACTGCCCAAAGTATTCTCTCGTCTGTCTCCACACACATATGAACTGGAGTGGCGTCCCATTCTTAATCCATAGGGTTTAATATGATAGCGGCCCAACCTTTGCAGCTATAACAGCTCCAGCTCTTCTGGGAAGTCTCTCCACACAGTTTAGGAGAGTTTATGGGAATGTTGGACCGTTCTTCCAGAAGACCACAGTCATACTGACCCTCACTCCTCTATATGTCTAATCCACAGTCATACTGACCCTCACTCCTCTGTGTCTAATCCACAGTCATACTGACCCTCACTCATCTATGTGTCCAATCTACAGTTAAACTGACCCTCACTCCTCTATGTATCTAATCTACAGTATGACCCGCACTCCTCTGTATTTAATCCACAGTCATACTAACCCTCACTCTTTTGTGTCTAATCTACAGTCATACTGACCCTCACTCCTCTATGTGTCTAATCCAGTCATACTGACCCTCACTCTTATGTGTCTAATGTACAGTCATACTGACCCTCACTGCTCTATGTGTCTAATCCACAGTCATACTGACCCTCACTCTTATGTGTCTAATGTACAGTCATACTGACCCTCACTGCTCTATGTGTCTAATCCACAGTCATACTGACCCTCACTGCTCTATGTGTCTAATCCACAGTCATACTGACCCTCACTCTTATGTGTCTAATGTACAGTCATACTAACCCTCACTCTTATGTGTCTAATCTACAGTCATACTAACCCTCACTCTTATGTGTCTAATCTACAGTCATACTGACCCTCACTCTTATGTGTCTAATCTACAGTCATACTGACCCTCATCCCTCTTTTTGTTTTTTATTCCTCTGTCTCTTCTCCCATAGACTCTAATGAGCATTTTCTTGTAGTAATACTTTTACTTATACTCAGTCCTTCATATTTAGTTATTAATTCCATTTTTCTGTTTAATTTTATTCTCTTTTGTTGTTGTACAAAATCTGTACTGCTCAGTGGCTGGGCACATATATATGATATAAATGAATATATGTATGTGTATATCACAGTTATTTATCAAAGCATGAATAGAGCATGTGCTAAACCTGAGTGTAGGAGTGAGAACCATCAATACGCACTTCATATGCAAACTAACATACGCATACACAAAGCAATGGAAAGTCTGGCACAGCTAGGCTAATTTGCATGTAATGTCTCCCGGTGGCTATTTAGGGTAAACAAGTTCCTTTTGAAAGAAGCAAACGAGCCTATAGTGACTCTGAATACTTTTAAACAGGAGAGGATCATGAAGATTTTCATTCACCTCATTCAGCAGCTGGAACCTCTTGAGAACTTTGACACACAGCGTGGGAATCTGGAAACCTGCCTGAGCCCTGTTTCAGCCGACGCTGGAGATACTAACACCATCTGTGAAGACAAACAAATCCTTTAGTGTTTATGAAGAAGTTTAGATCACTGGTATATAGCCCATGCCTCATCCATGTTGTTACCATGCCAACTGAAGAGACAACAGTGATTGGCGGAGTGAGTTCATGTAGTATATAGTATATAATCACGCCAAAGGTTGAACAACCAGGTCAAATGACAAACACATCCTCTACAGAGACACACTTCCCCACATTCTAACACACAGTTACTGTTTATTTACTGAAATTAACTTACTGAGTGGTCGACCAGTCAGGAACATGCTCACTGATTGTTGACCACTCAGAAGCTGTCTTTCTGACATGTTGTCCAATCAGAGACTGTGTTCTTGACTTGCCAACCAATCAGAGGCTGTGTTTCTCTTTTGTTGACCAATCAGTGACTGTCTTCCTGACATGTTGACCAATCAGAGGCTGTGTTCCTGACTAGCCGACCAATCAGAGACTGTGTTTCTCTCTTGTTGACCAATCAGTGACTGTGTTTCTCTCCTGTTGATCAATCAGAGGCTGTGTGACTAATTAGAGGCTGTGTTTCTCTCTCATTCGCCAATCAGAGGCTGTGTTTCTCTCTTGTTTGCCAATCAGAGGCTGTGTTTCTCTCTCGTTCGCCAATCAGAGGCTGTGTTTCTCTCTTGTTTGCCAATCAGAGGCTGTGTTTCTCTCTTGTTGACTAATCAGAGGCTGTGTTACTCTCTTGTTGACCAATCAGAGGCTGTGTTTCTCTCTCGTTCGCCAATCAGAGGCTGCGTTTCTCTCTTGTTTGCCAATCAGAGGCTGTGTTTCTCTCTTGTTGACTAATCAGAGGCTGTGTTACTCTCTTGTTCACCAATCAGAGGCTGCGTTTCTCTCTTGTTCACCAATCAGAGGCTGTGTTTCTCTCTTGTTTGCCAATCAGAGGCTGCGTTTCTCTCTTGTTCACCAATCAGAGGCTGTGTTTCTCTCTTGTTTGCCAATCAGAGGCTGTGTTTCTCTCTTGTTTGCCAATCAGAGGCTGTGTTTCTCTCTTGTTGACCAATCAGAGGCTGTTTTCCTGACTTGTTGACCAATCAGAGGCTGTGTTCCTGACTGCTTGACCAAACAGAGGCTGTATTTCTCTCTTGTAAATCAATGGATGGCTGTGTTTCTCCCTTGTTGACCAATCAGAGGCTGTGTTCCTGAGTAGTTGACCAATCAGAGGCTGTGTTACTCTCTTGTTGACTAATCAGAGGCTGTGTTTTCTCTTGTTGTCCAACCAGAGGCTGTGTTTCTGACTTGTAGGTGAAACAAAGCTCCCCTTCTGGGCAGAATAAACGTATAGCGCCATCAAAAACCATAAAACTGTACATCACAAACTACACTGATCAGTGGACCTCTCTTGGTGACAGCCCAGGTTTGATATGCTGTTAGTGTGGTAGTACGCAGTTCTGGAAGTCTCAGCGTTCACATGTTTATTCTTTTATACGCAATGTGCTCAATGACCGTTTGGCTGAACACAGAAAAATATTCTCCAATAAAAGCAAAACTGAATACATTCATATCGTCTTAAATAAAACTTAAACCTATATATACGAAATAAGAAAATGAGAGAAATATAGAAGCCGTAATGAACCTGACACACACTTACGCATATACTCAGTACATTCAAACCCAGTGCAGCCGCAGGAAGCTGCTCTCCATAATGCAGTGTAACCTTTAGAATGATAAAAGCACTGATTGTGTTTGTGTTTCCCACAGAGACGGGCTGCACACGTTACTGCTTTCCTTCTCCTGGCATTTAAAAAGCGTAAGAGGAACAGCGTGAGAAGACGGAGGAGAGGAGAGCAGTGATCTGATGTGATATCTGATTGCTGGATGTGAACACTGACACGCCGGCACTCTAAATGGGCTGAAGTGTATTGTCTATTTTATCTCAATCCTATATTTACTCCACAAGGTCACCTTCAGATTCACATCCATTTACCCAGTCCAGACCACAGACAGCTCCACACACCACCACTTCCCCTAACATACACTATATACATGTAGGAGTACAGTTTAGTGTAAATGTAGGAGTTAGTGTTTAGTGTAAATGTAGAGGTTAGTGTTTAGTGTAAATGTAGGAGTTAGTGTTTAGTGTAAATGTAGGAGTTAGTGTTTAGTGTAAATGTAGGGGTTAGTGTTTAGTGTAAATGTAGGGGTTAGTGTTTAGTGTAAATGTAGGAGTTAGTGTTAGTGTAAATGTAGGGGTTAGTGTTTAGTGTAAATGTAGGAGTTAGTGTTTAGTGTATATGTAGGAGTTAGTGTTTAGTGTAAATGTAGGGGTTAGGGTTTAGTGTAAATGTAGGAGTTAGGGTTTAGTGTAAATGTAGGAGTTAGGGTTTAGTGTAAATGTAGGGGTTAGTGTTTAGTGTAAATGTAGGAGTTAGTGTTTAGTGTAAATGTAGGGGTTAGTGTTTAGTGTAAATGTAGGAGTTAGTGTTTAGTGTAAATGTAGAGGTTAGGGTTTAGTGTAAATGTAGGGGTTAGTGTTTAGTGTAAATGTAGGGGTTAGGGTTTAGTGTAAATGTAGGAGTTAGGGTTTAGTGTAAATGTAGAGGTTAGGGTTTAGTGTAAATGTAGGGGTTAGTGTTTAGTGTAAATGTAGGAGTTAGTGTTTAGTGTAAATGTAGGGGTTAGTGTTTAGTGTAAATGTAGGGGTTAGTGTTTAGTGTAAATGTAGGGGTTAGTGTTTAGTGTAAATGTAGGAGTTAGTGTTTAGTGTAAATGTAGGAGTTAGTGTTTAGTGTAAATGTAGGGGTTAGGGTTTAGTGTAAATGTAGGAGTTAGTGTTTAGTGTAAATGTAGAGGTTAGGGTTTAGTGTAAATGTAGGGGTTAGGGTTTAGTGTAAATGTAGGGGTTAGGGTTTAGTGTAAATGTAGGAGTTAGGGTTTAGTGTAAATGTAGGAGTTAGTGTTTAGTGTAAATGTATGAGTTAGTGTTTAGTGTAAATGTAGGAGTTAGTGTTTAGTGTAAATGTAGGGGTTAGGGTTTAGTGTAAATGTAGGAGTTAGTGTTTAGTGTAAATGTAGAGGTTAGGGTTTAGTGTAAATGTAGGAGTTAGTGTTTAGTGTAAATGTAGAGGTTAATGTTTAGTGTAAATGTAGGAGTTAGTGTTTAGTGTAAATGTAGGAGTTAGTGTTTAGTGTAAATGTAGGGGTTAGTGTTTAGTGTAAATGTAGGGGTTAGTGTTTAGTGTAAATGTAGAGGTTAGTGTTTAGTGTAAATGTAGGAGTTAGTGTTTAGTGTAAATGTAGGGGTTAGTGTTTAGTGTAAATGTAGGGGTTAGTGTTTAGTGTAAATGTAGAGGTTAGTGTTTAGTGTAAATGTAGGAGTTAGTGTTTAGTGTAAATGTAGAGGTTAGTGTTTAGTGTAAATGTAGGAGTTAGTGTTTAGTGTAAATGTAGGGGTTAGGGTTTAGTGTAAATGTAGGAGTTAGTGTTTAGTGTAAATGTAGGAGTTAGGGTTTAGTGTAAATGTAGGAGTTAGTGTTTAGTGTAAATGTAGGGGTTAGGGTTTAGTGTAAATGTAGGAGTTAGTGTTTAGTGTAAATGTAGGGGTTAGGGTTTAGTGTAAATGTAGGAGTTAGTGTTTAGTGTAAATGTATGAGTTAGTGTTTAGTGTAAATGTAGGAGTTAGTGTTTAGTGTAAATGTAGGGGTTAGGGTTTAGTGTAAATGTAGGAGTTAGTGTTTAGTGTAAATGTAGAGGTTAGGGTTTAGTGTAAATGTAGGAGTTAGTGTTTAGTGTAAATGTAGAGGTTAATGTTTAGTGTAAATGTAGGAGTTAGTGTTTAGTGTAAATGTAGGAGTTAGTGTTTAGTGTAAATGTAGGGGTTAGTGTTTAGTGTAAATGTAGGGGTTAGTGTTTAGTGTAAATGTAGGGGTTAGTGTTTAGTGTAAATGTAGGAGTTAGTGTTTAGTGTAAATGTAGAGGTTAGTGTTTAGTGTAAATGTAGGGGTTAGTGTTTAGTGTAAATGTAGGGGTTAGTGTTTAGTGTAAATGTAGGGGTTAGTGTTTAGTGTAAATGTAGGGGTTAGTGTTTAGTGTAAATGTAGGGGTTAGTGTTTAGTGTAAATGTAGGAGTTAGTGTTTAGTGTAAATGTAGAGGTTAGTGTTTAGTGTAAATGTAGGGGTTAGTGTTTAGTGTAAATGTAGGGGTTAGTGTTTAGTGTAAATGTAGGGGTTAGTGTTTAGTGTAAATGTAGGGGTTAGTGTTTAGGGGATGTTGAAACACTGATATCTCACTGTATGTGTCTGTTCACTGTGTGGGTATTAAGGCAGCACACAAGGCAGAAAGCAGGGATTGAAAGATGCTCAGTAGTGATTTTATCGTTTGCACTCCAGGTTTGTTGAATCTGAGTAAATGTAAAACAGCACATCTCCTAAAAGCCCCCAGCGCTGTCACCAGCAGACGGGCCGAGATGTAAATCTGGGTATAAAGTGGTGGATGTGGTTCATTTCGTGCTCCACAAATGTGCATCTTAATACACTCTGCGCATTTTCAGTAACCGCTCTCTTTCCCCTCAGCGCCTGTTACCTCTCTCTGAACCCGGCGCAGCCCAAATCAACCCCGCTGCACAGGTAGATCATAAATTATACATGCCTTCAACTTTGCATACCTTCTCTGATTATTCCACTTCATAAATTGTCCAGTCTGGGAGTGATGTTCACCACTTTGGAGATATTACTGCTACAGTGGAGATGCTTAAAATTAGAATAAGCTGATAAAAGAGCTCATATAAGTTTGTAGTGTATAATCAGCATTGACATGCAAAAGTGTGTGGACGCCTGATCATCACACCTATATGGGTTTGGTCCCATTACAAAACCTCCGCTTCTGGGAAGCTTTCCACTCGATTCCGAAGGGTGTCTGTTGGAATTTGTACCTATTTAGTCAAAAGAGAGTTTGTGTGGTCACTGATGTTGGATGAGGTTTTATTGAGTTCTTCCCAAAGGTGTTCAAGTTCGGTTGAGATCGGAGTTCCTCCACACCAAACTCCTCAAACCATGACTTTACCCATTAACTATTATCTCTTCTCCACCAAACTTTACTGTAGCAGTGTAGTGTACTGTAGGTAGTGTCTTCTGGATTCATCCTCCATCCTCCAAACTAGAGCTTTACACCACCCCAGAGTCCAGTGGCGGACCTTTATATCCTCCAAAGTCTAGTGGTGGAGCTTTTCATAACTCCAGAGTCCAGGGGTGAAGCTTTACTTCACTACAGAATCCAGTGATGGAGCTTTACACCACTCCAGAGTCCAGTGGTGGAGCTTCACTTCACTCCAGAGTCCAGTGGTGGAGCTTCACTTCACTACAGAATACAGTGATGGAGTTTTACACCATCCAGAGTCCAGTGGTGGAGCTTTACACCACTCCGGAGTCCAGTGGTGGAGCTTCACAGGGGCAGATTGTGACCACCATAAATATGTCTTAGTGGAAATGAGAAGAAATGCTGGCAGGGACGATACTGGACGACTCGAGAACACAAAGAAACAGAGAGTAAACAGCGTTTCTGAGCTCGGCTGTGAACTTTAGCACTTTGAAGATACTTGTTTCAGTGACGTTATATAGAAATATGAGGCACGAGGTACGAGGCAGCCGGTACGAGTCAGTGGATGTAAACAAGCGCTGCTGCTGAGCGAGTCAGGGCTTATACTTATTTCTAGGAAGCTGTGTGGTTCAGTTAGCTGGATGGTTAAGGAGTCTGTTTAGTGAGTGTTTATGAAGGATGTTGTTTTATTGTATGTTATCTGACGTTAGGAGTTATAACAGCAGTAAGTACTGAGTAAGTATTTGTAGAGGGTGTATAAGTGTTGGTGACACACTTGATCAACTCACACAACTCATCTACAACCTGCTCACACTACCACTCACACTCAGTTATCTACAACCTGCTCACACTACCACTCACACTCAGTTATCTACAACCTGCTTACACTACCACTCACACTCAGTTATCTACAACCTGCTTACACTACCACTCACACTCAGTTATCTACAACCTGCTCACACTACCACTCACACTCAGTTATCTACAACCTGCTTACACTACCACTCACACTCAGTTATCTACAACCTGCTTACACTACCACTCACACTCAGTTATCTACAACCTGCTCACACTACCACTCACACTCAGTCATCTACAACCTGCTCACACTACCACTCACACTCAGTTATCTACAACCTGCTTACACTACCACTCACACTCAGTTATCTACAACCTGCTTACACTACCACTCACACTCAGTTATCTACAACCTGCTTACACTACCACTCACACTCAGTTATCTACAACCTGCTTACACTACCACTCACACTCAGTTATCTACAACCTGCTTACACTACCACTCACACTCAGTTATCTACAACCTGCTTACACTACCACTCACACTCAGTTATCTACAACCTGCTCACACTACCACTCACACTCAGTTATCTACAACCTGCTTACACTACCACTCACACTCAGTTATCTACAACCTGCTTACACTACCACTCACACTCAGTTATCTACAACCTGCTTACACTACCACTCACACTCAGTTATCTACAACCTGCTCACACTACCACTCACACTCAGTTATCTACAACCTGCTCACACTACCACTCACACTCAGTTATCTACAACCTGCTCACACTACCACTCACACTCAGTTATCTACAACCTGCTTACACTACCACTCACACTCAGTTATCTACAACCTGCTCACACTACCACTCACACTCAGTTATCTACAACCTGCTCACACTACCACTCACAGTCAGTTATCTACAACCTGCTCACACTACCACTCACACTCAGTTCTCTACAACCTGCTTACACTACCACTCACACTCAGTTATCTACAACTTGCTTACATTACCACTCACACTCAGTTATCTACCACCTGCTTACACTACTACTCACACTCAGTTATCTACAACCTGTTTACACTACCACTCACACTGTTATCTACAACCTGCTTACACTACCACTCACACTCAGTTATCTACAACCTGCTCACACTACCACTCACACTCAGTTATCTACAATCTGTTTACACTACCACTCACACTCAGTTATCTACAACCTGCTCACACTACCACTCACACTCAGTTATCTACAACCTGCTTACACTACCACTCACACTCAGTTATCTATAACCTGCTTACACTACCACTCACCCTCAGTTATCTACAACCTGCACACACTACCACTCACACTCAGTTATCTACAACCTGCTTACACTACCACTCACACTCAGTTATCTATAACCTGCTTACACTACCACTCAGCCTCAGTTATCTACAACCTGCTCACACTACCACTCACACTCAGTTATCTACAACCTGCTCACACTACCACTCACACTCAGTTATCTACAACCTGCTCACACTACCACTCACACTCAGTTATCTACAACCTGCTTACACTACCACTCACGCTCAGTTATCTACAACCTGCTTACACTACCACTCACGCTCAGTTATCTACAACCTGCTTACACTACCACTCACGCTCAGTTATCTACAACCTGCTCACACTACCACTCACACTCAGTTATCTACAACCTGCTCACACTACCACTCACACTCAGTTCTCTACAACCTGCTCACACTACCACTCACACTCAGTTCTCTACAACCTGCTTACACTACCACTCACACTCAGTTATCTACAACTTGCTTACATTACCACTCACACTCAGTTATCTACCACCTGCTTACACTACTACTCACACTCAGTTATCTACAACCTGTTTACACTACCACTCACACTGTTATCTACAACCTGCTTACACTACCACTCACACTCAGTTATCTACAACCTGCTCACACTACCACTCACACTCAGTTATCTACAACCTGCTCACACTACCACTCACACTCAGTTATCTACAATCTGTTTACACTACCACTCACACTCAGTTATCTACAACCTGCTGACACTACCACTCACACTCAGTTATCTACAACCTGCTTACACTACCACTCACACTCAGTTATCTATAACCTGCTTACACTACCACTCACCCTCAGTTTTCTACAACCTGCACACACTACCACTCACACTCAGTTATCTACAACCTGCTTACACTACCGCTCACACTCAGTTATCTATAACCTGCTTACACTACCGCTCACCCTCAGTTATCTACAACCTGCTCACACTACCACTCACACTCAGTTATCTACAACCTGCTTACACTACCACTCACACTCAGTTATCTACAACCTGCTCACACTACCACTCACACTCAGTTATCTACCACCACACTCAGTTATCTACCACCTGCTTACACTACCACTCACACTCAGTTATCTACAACCTGCTCACACTACCACTCACACTCAGTTATCTACAACCTGCTCACACTACCACTCACACTCAGCTATCTACAACCTGCTCACACCACCACTCACACTCAGTTATCTATAACCTGCTTACACTACCACTCACCCTCAGTTATCTACAACCTGCTTACACTACCACTCACACTCAGCTATCTACAACCTACTTACACTCCCACTCACACTCAGTTCTCTACAACCTGCTTACACTACCACTCACACTCAGTTATCAACAACTTGCTTACATTACCACTCACACTCAGTTATCTACCACCTGCTTACACTACTACTCACACTCAGTTATCTACAACCTGTTTACACTACCACTCACACTGTTATCTACAACCTGCTTACACTACCACTCACACTCAGTTATCTACAACCTGCTCACACTACCACTCACACTCAGTTATCTACAATCTGTTTACACTACCACTCACACTCAGTTATCTACAACCTGCTCACACTACCACTCACACTCAGTTATCTACAACCTGCTTACACTACCACTCACACTCAGTTATCTATAACCTGCTTACACTACCACTCACCCTCAGTTATCTACAACCTGCACACACTACCACTCACACTCAGTTATCTACAACCTGCTTACACTACCACTCACACTCAGTTATCTATAACCTGCTTACACTACCACTCACCCTCAGTTATCTACAACCTGCTCACACTACCACTCACACTCAGTTATCTACAACCTGCTCACACTACCACTCACACTCAGTTATCTACAACCTGCTCACACTACCACTCACACTCAGTTATCTACAACCTGCTTACACTACAACTCACGCTCAGTTATCTACAACCTGCTTACACTACCACTCACACTCAGTTATCTACCACCTGCTTACACTACTACTCACACTCAGTTATCTACAACCTGTTTACACTACCACTCACACTGTTATCTACAACCTGCTTACACTACCACTCACACTCAGTTATCTACAACCTGCTCACACTACCACTCACACTCAGTTATCTACAATCTGTTTACACTACCACTCACACTCAGTTATCTACAACCTGCTCACACTACCACTCACACTCAGTTATCTACAACCTGCTTACACTACCACTCACACTCAGTTATCTATAACCTGCTTACACTACCACTCACCCTCAGTTATCTACAACCTGCACACACTACCACTCACACTCAGTTATCTACAACCTGCTTACACTACCACTCACACTCAGTTATCTATAACCTGCTTACACTACCACTCAGCCTCAGTTATCTACAACCTGCTCACACTACCACTCACACTCAGTTATCTACAACCTGCTCACACTACCACTCACACTCAGTTATCTACAACCTGCTCACACTACCACTCACACTCAGTTATCTACAACCTGCTTACACTACCACTCACGCTCAGTTATCTACAACCTGCTTACACTACCACTCACGCTCAGTTATCTACAACCTGCTTACACTACCACTCACGCTCAGTTATCTACAACCTGCTCACACTACCACTCACACTCAGTTATCTACAACCTGCTCACACTACCACTCACACTCAGTTATCTACAACCTGCTCACACTACCACTCACACTCAGTTATCTACAACCTGCTCACACTACCACTCACACTCAGTTATCTACAACCTGCTCACACTACCACTCACACTCAGTTATCTACAACCTGCTCACACTACCACTCACACTCAGTTATCTACAACCTGCTCACACTACCACTCACACTCAGTTCTCTACAACCTGCTCACACTACCACTCACACTCCGTTCTCTACAACCTGCTTACACTACCACTCACACTCAGTTATCTACAACTTGCTTACATTACCACTCACACTCAGTTATCTACCACCTGCTTACACTACTACTCACACTCAGTTATCTACAACCTGTTTACACTACCACTCACACTGTTATCTACAACCTGCTTACACTACCACTCACACTCAGTTATCTACAACCTGCTCACACTACCACTCACACTCAGTTATCTACAACCTGCTCACACTACCACTCACACTCAGTTATCTACAATCTGTTTACACTACCACTCACACTCAGTTATCTACAACCTGCTCACACTACCACTCACACTCAGTTATCTACAACCTGCTTACACTACCACTCACACTCAGTTATCTATAACCTGCTTACACTACCACTCACCCTCAGTTTTCTACAACCTGCACACACTACCACTCACACTCAGTTATCTACAACCTGCTTACACTACCGCTCACACTCAGTTATCTATAACCTGCTTACACTACCGCTCACCCTCAGTTATCTACAACCTGCTCACACTACCACTCACACTCAGTTATCTACAACCTGCTTACACTACCACTCACACTCAGTTATCTACAACCTGCTCACACTACCACTCACACTCAGTTATCTACCACCACACTCAGTTATCTACCACCTGCTTACACTACCACTCACACTCAGTTATCTACAACCTGCTCACACTACCACTCACACTCAGTTATCTACAACCTGCTCACACTACCACTCACACTCAGCTATCTACAACCTGCTCACACCACCACTCACACTCAGTTATCTACAAGCTGCTCACACCACCACTCACACTCAGTTATCTACAACCTGCTCACACTACCACTCACACTCAGTTATCTACAACCTGCTTACACTACCACTCACACTCAGCTATCTACAACCTACTTACACTCCCACTCACACTCAGTTCTCTACAACCTGCTTACACTACCACTCACACTCAGTTATCAACAACTTGCTTACATTACCACTCACACTCAGTTATCTACCACCTGCTTACACTACTACTCACACTCAGTTATCTACAACCTGTTTACACTACCACTCACACTGTTATCTACAACCTGCTTACACTACCACTCACACTCAGTTATCTACAACCTGCTCACACTACCACTCACACTCAGTTATCTACAATCTGTTTACACTACCACTCACACTCAGTTATCTACAACCTGCTCACACTACCACTCACACTCAGTTATCTACAACCTGCTTACACTACCACTCACACTCAGTTATCTATAACCTGCTTACACTACCACTCACCCTCAGTTATCTACAACCTGCACACACTACCACTCACACTCAGTTATCTACAACCTGCTTACACTACCACTCACACTCAGTTATCTATAACCTGCTTACACTACCACTCACCCTCAGTTATCTACAACCTGCTCACACTACCACTCACACTCAGTTATCTACAACCTGCTCACACTACCACTCACACTCAGTTATCTACAACCTGCTCACACTACCACTCACACTCAGTTATCTACAACCTGCTTACACTACAACTCACGCTCAGTTATCTACAACCTGCTTACACTACCACTCACACTCAGTTATCTACAACCTGCTTACACTACCACTCACACTCAGTTATCTACAACCTGCTTACACTACCACTCACACTCAGTTATCTACAACCTGCTCACACTACCACTCACACTCAGTTATCTACAACCTGCTCACACTACCACTCACACTCAGTTATCTACAACCCGCTCACACTACCACTCACAGTCAGTTCTCTACAACCTGCTCACACTACCACTCACACTCCGTTCTCTACAACCTGCTTACACTACCACTCACACTCAGTTATCTACAACTTGCTTACATTACCACTCACACTCAGTTATCTACCACCTGCTTACACTACTACTCACACTCAGTTATCTACAACCTGTTTACACTACCACTCACACTGTTATCTACAACCTGCTCACACTACCACTCACACTCAGTTATCTACAACCTGCTCACACTACCACTCACACTCAGTTATCTACAATCTGTTTACACTACCACTCACACTCAGTTATCTACAACCTGCTCACACTACCACTCACACTCAGTTATCTACAACCTGCTTACACTACCACTCACACTCAGTTATCTATAACCTGCTTACACTACCACTCACCCTCAGTTTTCTACAACCTGCACACACTACCACTCACACTCAGTTATCTACAACCTGCTTACACTACCGCTCACACTCAGTTATCTATAACCTGCTTACACTACCGCTCACCCTCAGTTATCTACAACCTGCTCACACTACCACTCACACTCAGTTATCTACAACCTGCTTACACTACCACTCACACTCAGTTATCTACAACCTGCTCACACTACCACTCACACTCAGTTATCTACCACCACACTCAGTTATCTACCACCTGCTTACACTACCACTCACACTCAGTTATCTACAACCTGCTCACACTACCACTCACACTCAGTTATCTACAACCTGCTCACACTACCACTCACACTCAGCTATCTACACCCTGCTCACACCACCACTCACACTCAGTTATCTACAAGCTGCTCACACCACCACTCACACTCAGTTATCTACAACCTGCTCACACTACCACTCACACTCAGTTATCTACAACCTGCTTACACTACCACTCACACTCAGCTATCTACAACCTACTGACACTACCACTCACACTCAGCTATCTACAACCTGCTTACACTACCACTCACACTCAGTTATCTACAACCTGCTCACACTATCACTCACACTCAGTTATCTACCACCTGCTTACACTACCTCTCACACTCAGTTATCTACAACCTGCTTACACTACCACTCACACTCAGTTATCTACAACCTGCTTACACTACCACTCACACTCAGTTATCTACAACCTGCTCACACTACCACTCACACTCAGTTATCTACAACCTGCTCACACTACCCACTCACACTCAGTTATCTACAACCTGCTCACACTACCACTCACACTCAGTTCTCTACAACCTGCTCACACTACCACTCACACTCCGTTCTCTACAACCTGCTTACACTACCACTCACACTCAGTTATCTACAACTTGCTTACATTACCACTCACACTCAGTTATCTACCACCTGCTTACACTACTACTCACACTCAGTTATCTACAACCTGTTTACACTACCACTCACACTGTTATCTACAACCTGCTTACACTACCACTCACACTCAGTTATCTACAACCTGCTCACACTACCACTCACACTCAGTTATCTACAATCTGTTTACACTACCACTCACACTCAGTTATCTACAACCTGCTCACACTACCACTCACACTCAGTTATCTACAACCTGCTTACACTACCACTCACACTCAGTTATCTATAACCTGCTTACACTACCACTCACCCTCAGTTTTCTACAACCTGCACACACTACCACTCACACTCAGTTATCTACAACCTGCTTACACTACCGCTCACACTCAGTTATCTATAACCTGCTTACACTACCGCTCACCCTCAGTTATCTACAACCTGCTCACACTACCACTCACACTCAGTTATCTACAACCTGCTTACACTACCACTCACACTCAGTTATCTACAACCTGCTCACACTACCACTCACACTCAGTTATCTACCACCACACTCAGTTATCTACCACCTGCTTACACTACCACTCACACTCAGTTATCTACAACCTGCTCACACTACCACTCACACTCAGTTATCTACAACCTGCTCACACTACCACTCACACTCAGCTATCTACACCCTGCTCACACCACCACTCACACTCAGTTATCTACAAGCTGCTCACACCACCACTCACACTCAGTTATCTACAACCTGCTCACACTACCACTCACACTCAGTTATCTACAACCTGCTTACACTACCACTCACACTCAGCTATCTACAACCTACTGACACTACCACTCACACTCAGCTATCTACAACCTGCTTACACTACCACTCACACTCAGTTATCTACAACCTGCTCACACTATCACTCACACTCAGTTATCTACCACCTGCTTACACTACCTCTCACACTCAGTTATCTACAACCTGCTCACACTACCACTCACACTCAGTTATCTGCCACCTGCTCACACTCCCACTCACACTCAGTTATCTACAACCTGCTTACACTACCACTCACACTCAGTTATCTACAACCTGCTCACACTACCACTCACACTCAGTTATCTACAATCTGTTTACACTACCACTCACACTCAGTTATCTACAACCTGCTCACACTACCAATCACACTCAGTTATCTACAACCTGCTTACACTACCACTCACACTCAGTTATCTATAACCTGCTTACACTACCACTCACACTCAGTTATCTACAACCTGCACACACTACCACTCACCCTCAGTTATCTACAACCTGCACACACTACCACTCACACTCAGTTATCTACAACCTGCTTACACTACCACTCACACTCAGTTATCTACAACCTGCTCACACTACCACTCACACTCAGTTATCTACCACCACACTCAGTTATCTACCACCTGCTTACACTACCACTCACACTCAGTTATCTACAACCTGCTCACACTACCACTCACACTCAGTTATCTACAACCTGCTCACACTACCACTCACACTCAGCTATCTACAACCTGCTCACACCACCACTCACACTCAGTTATCTACAAGCTGCTCACACCACCAATCACACTCAGTTATCTACAACCTGCTCACACTACCACTCACACTCAGTTATCTACAACCTGCTCACACTCCCACTCACACTCAGTTATCTACAACCTGCTTACACTACCACTCACACTCAGTTATCTACAACCTGCTTACACTACCACTCACACTCAGTTATCTACAACCTGCTTACACTACCACTCACACTCAGTTATCTTCAACCTGCTCACACTACCACTCACACTCAGCTATCTACAACCTGCTCACACCACCACTCACACTCAGTTATCTACAAGCTGCTCACACCACCACTCACACTCAGTTATCTACAACCTGCTCACACTACCACTCACACTCAGTTATCTACAACCTGCTTACACTTTCACTCACACTCAGTTATCTACAACCTGCTCACACTACCACTCACACTCAGTTACCTACAATCTGCTTACACTACCACTCACACTCAGTTATCTACAACGTGCTTACACTACCACTCACACTCAGTTATCTACAACCTGCTCACACTACCACTCACACTCAGTTATCTACAACCTGCTCACACTACCTTCACACTCAGTTATCTACAACCTGCTTACACTACCACTCTCACTCAGTTATCTACCACCTGCTTACACTACCACTCACACTCAGTTATCTACAACCTGCTCACACTACCACTCACACTCAGTTATCTACCACCTGCTCACACTACCACTCACACTCAGTTATCTACCACCTGCTTACACTACCACTCACACTCAGTTATCTACAACCTGCTTACACTACCACTCACACTCAGTTATCTACAACCTGCTCACACTACCACTCACACTCAGTTATCTACAACCTGCTTACACTACCACTCACATTCAGTTATCTACAACCTGCTCACACTACCACTCACACTCAGTTATCTACCACCTGCTTACACTACCACTCACACTCAGTTATCTACAACCTGCTCACACTACCACTCACACTTAGTTATCTACAACCTGCTTACACTACCACTCACACTCAGTTATGTACAACCTGCTTGCACTACCACTCACACTCAGTTATCTACAACCTGCTCACACTCAGTTATCTACAACCTGCTCACACTACCTTCACACTCAGTTATCTACAACCTGCTTACACTACCACTCACACTCAGTTATCTACCACCTGCTTACACTACCACTCACACTCAGTTATCTACAACCTGCTCACACTACCACTCACACTCAGTTATCTACAACCTGCTCACACCACCACTCACACTCAGTTATCTACAACCTGCTCACACTACCACTCACATTCAGTTATCTACAACCTGCTCACACTCAGTTATCTACAACCTGCTCACACTACCTTCACACTCAGTTATCTACAACCTGCTTACACTACCACTCACACTCAGTTATCTACAACCTGTTCACACTACCACTCACACTCAGTTATCTACAACCTGCTCACACTACCACTCACACTCAGTTATCTACAACCTGCTTACACTACCACTCACACTCAGTTATCTACAACCTGCTTACACTACCACTCACACTCAGTTATCTACAACCTGCTTACACTACCACTCACGCTCAGTTATCTACAACCTGCTCACACTACCTTCACACTCAGTTATCTACAACCTGCTTACACTACCACTCACACTCAGTTATCTACAACCTGCTCACACTACCACTCACACTCAGTTATCTACAACCTGCTCACACTACCACTCACACTCAGTTATCTACAACCTGCTTACACTACCACTCACACTCAGTCATCTACAAACTGCTTACACCACCACTCACACTCAGTTATCTACAACCTGTTTACACTACCACTCACACTCAGTTATCTACAACCTGCTTGCACTACCACTCACACTCAGTTATCTACAACCTGTTTACACTACCACTCACACTCAGTTATCTACAACCTGCTTACACTACCACTCACACTCAGTTATCTACAACCTGCTTACACTACCACTCACACTCAGTTGTCTACAACCTGCTCACACTACCACTCACACTCAGTTATCTACAACCTGCTCACACTACCACTCACACTCAGTTATCTACAACCTGCTTACACTACCTTCACACTCAGTTATATTCAACCTGCTTACACTACCACTCACACTCAGTTATCTACCACCTGCTTACACTACCACTCACACTCAGTTATCTACAACCTGCTTACACTACCACTCACACTCAGTTATCTACAACCTGCTTACACTACCACTCACACTCAGTTATCTACAACCTGCTCACACTACCACTCACACTCAGTTATCTACAACCTGCTCACACTACCACTCACACTTAGTTATCTACAACCTGCTTACACTACCACTCACACTCAGTTATGTACAACCTGCTTGCACTACCACTCACACTCAGTTATCTACAACCTGCTCACACTCAGTTATCTACAACCTGCTCACACTACCTTCACACTCAGTTATCTACAACCTGCTTACACTACCACTCACACTCAGTTATCTACCACCTGCTTACACTACCACTCACACTCAGTTATCTACAACCTGCTCACACTACCACTCACACTCAGTTATCTACAACCTGCTCACACCACCACTCACACTCAGTTATCTACAACCTGCTCACACTACCACTCACACTCAGTTATCTACAACCTGCTTACACTTACACTCACACTCAGTTATCTACAACCTGCTCACACTACCACTCACACTCAGTTATCTACAACCTGCTTACACTACCACTCACACTCAGTTATCTACAACCTGCTTACACTACCACTCACACTGTTATCTACAACCTGCTTACACTACCACTCACACTCAGTTATCTACAACCTGCTCACACTACCACTCACACTCAGTTATCTACAACCTGCTTACACTACCACTCACACTCAGTTATCTACAACCTGCTCACACTACCACTCACACTCAGTTATCTACAACCTGCTCACACTACCACTCACACTCAGTTATCTACAACCTGCTCACACTACCACTCACACTCAGTTATCTACAACCTGCTTACGCTACCACTCACACTCAGTTATCTACAACCTGCTCACACTACCACTCACACTCAGTTATCTACAACCTGCTCACACTACCACTCACACTCAGTTATGTACAACCTGCTCACACTACCACTCACACTCAGTTATCTACAACCTGCTCACACTACCACTCACACTCAGTTATCTACAACCTGCTTACACTACCACTCACACTCAGTTATCTACAACCTGCTCACACTACCACTCACACTCAGTTATCTACAGCCTGCTCACACTACCACTCACACTCAGTTATCTACAACCTGCTTACACTACCACTCACACTCAGTTATCTACAACCTGCTCACACTACCACTCAAACTCAGTTATCTACAACCTGCTTACGCTACCACTCACACTCAGTTATCTACAACCTGCTCACACTACCACTCACACTCAGTTATCTACAACCTGCTCACACTACCACACACACTCAGTTATCTACAACCTGCTCACACTACCACTCAAACTCAGTTATCTACAACCTGCTTACGCTACCACTCACACTCAGTTATCTACAACCTGCTCACACTACCACTCACACTCAGTTATCTACAACCTGCTCACACTACCACACACACTCAGTTATCTACAACCTGCTTACACTACCACTCACACTCAGTTATCTACAACCTGCTCACACTACCACTCACACTCAGTTATCTACAACCTGCTCACACTACCACTCACACTCAGTTATCTACAACCTGCTCACACTACCACACACACTCCGTTATCTACAACCTGCTTACACTACCACTCACACTCAGTTATCTACAACCTGCTCACACTACCACTCACACTCAGTTATCTACAACCTGCTCACACTACCACACACACTCAGTTATCTACAACCTGCTTACACCACCACTCACACTCAGTTATCTACAACCTGCTCACACTACCACTCACACTCAGTTATCTACAACCTGCTTACACTACCACTCACACTCAGTTATCTACAACCTGCTTACACCACCACTCACACTCAGTTATCTACAACCTGCTTACACTACCACTCACACTCAGTTATCTACAACCTGCTCACACTACCACTCACACTCAGTTATCTACAACCTGCTCACACTACCACACACACTCAGTTATCTACAACCTGCTTACACCACCACTCACACTCAGTTATCTACAACCTGCTCACACTACCACTCACACTCAGTTATCTACAACCTGCTTACACTACCACTCACATTCAGTTATCTACAACCTGCTTACACTACCACTCACACGCAGTTATCTACAACCTGCTCACACTATGGTCATTAAATAAAAGTGCAAGGTAAATATAAATATAAGTGGTATAAAAATGGGGAAAAAACAAACACAGTGCTCGGTTACCGATAAGACTCAGGTGAGGGACAAGGGGGCGGAGCGTGGAAGGATCAGGAAAAGCAAAACCTGAGCTGTCAGAAACTCAAGGGGAGGTAAACAGGAAGCAGAGGTAGAGGTGAAGCTTTTCTCAATCTTATTATCATCTTTCCTAAAAAACATGTTCTATGAAAGCCGGAGCAGGAGCGTGTTTACCTCTGCGTTACATCACCTTTCCTTTAAACAGCCTTTAATCATCGGCTGGGGACCAAGCACAGTGATCCGGGCGTGAAAGCAGAACTTCTTACTATTTTTCTGTTACGCAACTCTTCAGCTGTGCCACTGTACAGGGCCTTCGTTCTTATAAAGGACTCAGACTTTATTAGATCCTTCTTTTGTAGCGTGATTGCATCACCTGCGTAAGACATTTCTAGTCCTGCAGTGCTGCGTCCCAATTTTTGTTTTGAATGAATTTCTGTAAAAAACAACAAAGGAGGTAAAGTGTTAAATATTGCAGTGACCCACTGCCGGCTCTAGACACTGGTGAAGAAGAAGAAGAGGAAGGTTTTTTTTGTTGCTCATTAGTTAAAACATATGTGTATATCAATTGGTGACAGAAGTGAGTTTAGTTGGTGTGTGTTTTGTGTGTGTTTGATGGAATCACCATCAGGGTGAAGCCAGAGGTTAGTGGTGAACTTCCACTGGACTGCGGTGCTCTGTCTGCTGGGATCTCAATAAAAGAGCACTACTAAGAGCAGAAGCATGGTCTTCTCTGTATGGTACACCACACAAAGCTACAGTGGTATCAGAGGTGGGATAGTGTCCTCCAGCCCACTGATGATGTATGGTGTTTCTATAAACTCACAAGATGAGATCCGGGAAACAATCCTGGGACACTCTATGGCCTGGGGAGACTCGACAATACACCATCATGGGAAGACATGGCAATGGTGCTGGCAGGTTACAAGAAGTAGCATGAAGAAGCAGGTTAAACCATCATAGGCTTCAGCACCAGGAGTTGGAGATCCAGTGCTCCACAGTTGCCACAGTCCTGGGACCAGTGGGGAAATAGATGCCTGCCTGGAGGTTTAGCAGTGGCTGTCGGTGGCAGATGGCTCATCGCGCTCACCTTCACTGATATTCCTGCTGCGACCAGAGAGGGTCACATCAAACCCATCCTCCAGCTCATGTCAGACAGCAGCAGCATGGGCGGCACTAGGGCCTCTGCCCCAGCTCTAGGAGAGAGGACTGGTGGTACCTGTGGCAGAGGAGCAAGTGACTTGTCTTGTTTGTGCTGGCTGGGACTTTGCACTCATCCAGGAACTTGAGCTGAGTTGGCAGGTGGCTGGAGATGGTCAACCTTGAGATGGTTACATAGTGACCTACTTCTAGCTGGTGTCTGTAAACTTGTGAGGCTTGACCATGAACCCTCAGAAATGAGGGTTATTTATATTGTTTGTGTTTTTGTTGTTGTCTGTTTGTTAAAAAGGTATCTAGAGGAGGATGGGTTACCCTTTTTAAGTTCTTCCTCTGGCTCTGAGCGAGGTTTTCCTTGGCTTGCTCACTGAGAACCTGATTTTATTTGTGACAAATCTGCTGTAAAGGATGCATATAAATAAACCTTGACTTGTCTTATGAGTCTGGTTTGTCATTTCGTGATGGGGGAGTTGGTTTAGTCAGTGTGTTTAGGATAAAGCCTGTGGCTGGTGGTAACCTTCAGTTTCAATGTTTTGTATGTACCTTTTCTACTGGTGGTGGATAAAAGAGCTCTTCTCAAGGTGGAGTCCTCTGGCATCCTCTGTGTCCTCCTCTATAGTAAGGCTATGTTATCTTGTTTTTCCTCATACTTTCTCAAAATTTCCCATCAGGTGAAAAAGCATCTACTAAAATGTTTAGGAATCCCTTTAATGTATATGTGCTGTATGTACACCTGCCTGTTTGTATGGATCTCTATCTTACACTGGGCAGGACATGTTGGTCTAAAATCTCTTGGTAATTCTCTGATTTCATGATTCCTGTGATACTTTCAAGGCCAGATGCAGCAAAGCAGCCCCACAGCATTACGGATCCTCCACCATGCATAACTGTAGGTAGGGTGTTCTTCTCCTTATACACTTCAACAGTTGGTGAGCATTGCCAAAAAGCTCTATTTCTGTCTCATACGTCCATGGAACATTTTTCCAGAAGGACTGTGGTTTGTCCAGGTCCTCTGTGGCAAAGATACGTCATTTCTTTTTAGATCTTTTCTTCAGCAATGGCTTCTTCCTTGGCCTTTGCCCATAAAACTCTACTGGATTCAGTGTGCAGCGCATGGTACTTGTGGAAACCATGACCCCAGACAGTTCCAGGTTGGCCTTCAGGTCTTTGGATGTTGTTTGGGTGGTGTTTTTTCCACAATTCGCACCAACCTTCGAAGATATCTCTTCTCAATGTTTCTCCTCTCTCCACATCCAGGGAGGTTCTTGACAGCTGCATGCTTGGCTAACATCTTAATAACATTGCGTACTGTTGAAACAGGGAAGGTCTTATACCCTTTGGAGGTCTTGTGTTTGCTACTAATAGCACCTCTGATGTTCTCAGACAGTTCCTTTGCCTTCACCGCTTTAAACAGGGACCATGGCTTTTTAAAACACTGAACAATTGATTCACTTCTTTTCAGGAAATATTTTACATCATGTACTTCATGTAGTGGTGAACAGGACTGTAATCCTGATACTCGGCCAGGTGTAAACAGGTGCTGGATGTTTCTTGTCCGCAGTGCTCTTTCACTCCATGTCAGCATGCGGAGGCAGCTGTCGGGGATCTGGCTTCCGTGAGGGAGGAAGGAAACCTGCAAAGCCGGCCTGGAAGAGATAAAATGCCTTCGCCGTGTTCTCTACAATCATGAAGCCCGGTCTGAGCTAAATTGAGGCAATCCAAAGACAGCCGCTACCTGAATGCAAACATGATGTGGACAGGTCTCTGGGGACGGTCAGTTTTCTGGCAACCCTGCCAAACTTATCAGGCCACGCAGAGCCGGTACGTGGACTGACTCGTGACGACGGCGAGGCAAACACAAGCGAGCTCAGCGCTATTTTTCGCTGAAGCCTTCTGACGTCGATTTAAACGGCCGCGGTTTCCTAACAGGGCTGCGGGCCAGTCTTAAGGATGGCAGCGGAGCGATGGCACGCACTAATCGAGGAGGAATTGCTAGCAATAGAATCTGGAGCGGAACCATTCCATCAGTTTGTGTACAGAAAGGCAACCCGAGCAGAATATGCCCAGAAACCAATCGAAGACATGGTGAAAGCACGGCTGAGCTGAGCTCCAGCAGAGACTACAGCAATGCCAGCTCAAGGTGAAAGATGTACTACGAGGACTCAGCTGGAACAAAAACTCTGAAGCGGTTAAACGTTACGATACATAACAATGAAGAGAGCCGGCATCACCACAGAATCGAAGAGGCAATCCGAGAACTTGAACCTAAATGGGATCATTCAAGAAAATGTGGACATTATTGATGAAAGACGTGTGGAAAAGCGGTGGATGAGCTGCAGAAGGTCAACAACTGAACTGCATGGATAGAAGATTCCACAGCATAGTGCTAATGTACACATACAGGAGTCAATGTCATATGCAAGAGGTGACAAACAGTAGATGTGTGTTAGTTTAAACTGAATTGTGTAGTACAATAAGCTAAACTGTGATATTTGTATGTAGAAAAACATGAAAATTTTAAAATTCTTTTTCGTACAATGCGCGGTCAATAAACATAACATACTTTATTAATACATTATTCATTACAGATAATGTTACCAGCTGAACATCCATCCATTATCTTCCACTTTATTCCAGCGTCATCAGGAGAAGGCAGGATACAAGAGATGATGTCACCTTGTAACAGAGAAGAAAAGGGCTTGAATTCCAGTGAGGCCTTCCAGGCAGCTGAGAAAGTGGTTTCTGTGGGACAGAGTTTCTCTTTCTAGCGTATACTTGGACTTTAGAACTTTGCAGAAGGTTCACATGCACAAAAAGCTACATAACCTATGTACTACCAGCCAGAAACCCAGAATCCTGGTCAAAGAGAAGGAGGTCAAACTCAAAAAACCCATAACAACGGCCTCGTAGAAACGCAGCAGGTCCCAGAATTCCCCTGTTACAACTTCCAGTGGAGGAGTCTCTGTAATAAATTCCATTCAGGGATACATTCCCCAGTTTGACGGCTCCACAGATTAACTTTTAATGGAATTTAAACAAGTTCGTCAAAAAAACGGATGGCGATGTCATGATATTAATGCGCAGCCGAGCCACTTACGCTGATGGCATTTTAATGAGCCCCGGCCGAGTACCTTACAAGTTCTTCATGAGAAAAAAATAAGCGGCTCTGCGTAAAACAGCATGAAAATACAATTAATGTATTAACGTTTTTCTGCTCTTTCTTTATAATTAATAGAGCCAGCGCTGTGTCGTACAGCCGTGTGACTTAAAGGGGACGTGTTTAAGCCTTTTCCAGGGTTTAACTCAGCCTCTCTGGGGTCTTCATGAATATTTGAACATGGTTTGGTGAAAACAGCAGAAGGATGTAGCAGCTCAGCTCCTTCTCCCCCCGTATAAACTCTGGTCCTGTTCCATTAAATGATAATGAGCCACTGCTGACCCCGCCCCCACTCTTCTATGGGGCGTGTCCCTACACCAATACACATTCTCCCATAGGCCACTGAAGTTCTGCATCATTCTATGGTCCATGTTCTACCCATATTTGGAAACTTAGGGTCTAAGCTCATTTTTTTTAAAGACAGGAATCAATGGGGCTTTTGGAAAGTCACCTCTATTGCCCCCCTATGGTGAATACAAATATTCAGAATCCAATAAGGCTCGGTTTACTGTATATTTTTTCTCATGAATATCACTGGATCTTCTGAACTAAGAGGTTCTGGGGCTACTGGGTGGGTCCAGGACCCCCTAATAAATCTCTTGGACCCCTTGAATGCCTTAATTCTGTCCTTGAAAACAAATACATTAAGACATAAAGATGCGTATTATTGAACAATAGACGCCCACATACTAAACATGGAAACATCATTGGGGAGCTTCTATATTTGGTATAGTTAACTAGAGCTGTAGCACTGGTGCTCCTCCAGGTGGCGCTGCAGCAAACTGGCTTATTCAGGTGGTCTTTCATAGCCCAGCAACTGTAACTATGCCTGGGACACCTCTGAAAGTGTAAAATTGAATAACCGTTAAAAGAATAATAAGGATGTTTGATGGTGTAAATGAGTTTATCAGTAGTCAGTAGTGATTATCAAACTGAGTACTGAACTGAATGAACATTAAAAGAATAATGAGGATGTTTGATGGTGTAAATGAGTTTATCAGTAGTCAGTAGTGATTATTAAACTGAGTACTGAACTGAATGAACATTAAAAGAATAATGAGGATGTTTGATGGTGTACATGAGTTTATCAGTAGTCAGTAGTGATTATTAAACTGAGTACTGAACTAAATGAACATTAAAAGAATAATGAGGATGTTTGATGGTGTAAATGAGTTTATCAGTAGTCAGTAGTGATTATTAAACTGAGTACTGAACTGAATGAACATTAAAAGAATAATGAGGATGTTTGATGGTGTAAATGAGTTTATCAGTTGTCAGTAGTGATTATAAAACTGAGTACTGAACTGAATGAACATTAAAAGAATAATGAGGATGTTTGATGGTGTACATGAGTTTATCAGTAGTCAGTAGTGATTATTAAACTGAGTACTGAACTAAATGATCATTAAAAGAATAATGAGGATGTTTGATGGTGTACATGAGTTTATCAGTAGTCAGTAGTGATTATTAAACTGAGTACTGAACTGAATGATCATTAAAAGAATAATGAGGATGTTTGATGGTGTAAATGAGTTTATCAGTAGTCAGTAGTGATTATCAAACTGAGTACTGAACTGAATGAACATTAAAAGAATAATGAGGATGTTTGATGGTGTATATGAGTTTATCAGTAGTCAGTAGTGATTATAAAACTGAGTGCTGAACTGAATGATCATTAAAAGAATAATGAGGATGTTTGATGTTGTAAATGAGTTTATCAGTAGTCAGTAGTGATTATTAAACTGAGTACTGAACTGAATGAACATTAAAAGAATAATGAGGATGTTTGATGGTGTAAATGAGTTTATCAGTAGTCAGTAGTGATTATTAAACTGAGTACTGAACTGAATGAACATTAAAAGAATAATGAGGATGTTTGATGGTGTACATGAGTTTATCAGTAGTCAGTAGTGATTATTAAACTGAGTACTGAACTGAATGATCATTAAAAGAATAATGAGGATGTTTGATGGTGTAAATGAGTTTATCAGTAGTCAGTAGTGATTGTTAAACTGAGTACTGAACTAAATGAACATTAAAAGAATAATGAGGATGTTTGATGGTGTAAATGAGTTTATCAGTAGTCAGTAGTGAGTATTAAACTGAGTACTGAACTGAATGAACATTAAAAGAATAATGAGGATGTTTGATGGTGTAAATGAGTTTATCAGTAGTCAGTAGTGAGTATTAAACTGAGTACTGAACTGAATGATCATTAAAAGAATAATGAGGATGTTTGATGGTGTAAATGAGTTTATCAGTTGTCAGTAGTGATTATAAAACTGAGTACTGAACTGAATGAACATTAAAAGAATAATGAGGATGTTTGATGGTGTACATGAGTTTATCAGTAGTCAGTAGTGATTATTAAACTGAGTACTGAACTGAATGAACATTAAAAGAATAATGAGAATGTTTGATGGTGTAAATGAGTTTATCAGTAGTCAGCAGTGATTATTAAACTGAGTTCTGAACTGAATGAACATTAAAAGAATAATGAGGATGTTTGATGGTGTAAATGAGTTGATCAGTAGTCAGTAGTGATTATTAAACTGAGTTCTGAACTGAATGATCATTAAAAGAATAATGAGAATGTTTGATGGTGTAAATGAGTTTATCAGTAGTCAGTAGTGATTATTAATCTGAGTACTGAACTGAATGATCATTAAAAGAATAATGAGAATGTTTGATGGTGTAAATGAGTTTATCAGTAGTCAGTAGTGATTATTAATCTGAGTACTGAACTGAATGAAGTCAGAATGTAGTGAACTATGTCCCCATTAAAGGTAATGAGCTTTGTTTTAATGATCACAGTGTAAATAATCTATACTAATGATCTGTAAGTGAATTGATGAGATCTGTGTGGAGGTTGCAGAGCCAGTTTAAGGAGAGTCTGGTCTTTTCCAGTTCCTCCCATTAGAGCAGAAGGAAGGGGGTAAAATGCTCAGGGGTGCCTGGAAGCGAGACCACAGTGAAGGGGAGTGAACGGAGCTAAACGCCTAAAAATTAAATATTAAACATGTTTCTGGCCGTTTATGCTGAAAATCCATTTTTTGTGAAATACAATAACATCTATTCATCAAACAATCAAAGAATACCTACCAGCTACTTAGCACTACTGATTGGTTTACATTACTGTTACTTAGTGCTGATTGGATGGCATTGCTGCTACTTAGAGATGATTGGATGGCATTGCTGCTACTTAGAGATGATTGGATGGCATTGCTGCTACTTAGAGATGATTGGTTGGCATTACTGCTACTGAGTGCTGAATGGTTTGTATCACTGCTACTGAGTGCTGATTGGTTGATATCGCTGGTACTTAGTGCTGGTTGGTTGACATTACTGCTACTGAGCACTGACTGGTCAGAATTACTGGTACTTAGAGCTGATTGGTTGGTATTACTGCTACTGAGAACTGACTGATTAGTAATACCACTACTTGGAGCTGATTGATTACCATTACTGCTACTGAGCACTGATTGGTTAACATTACTGCTACTAAGTACTAATTGGTTAGCATTACTGCTACTTAGTGCAGACAGACAGACAGACAGACAGACAGACAGACAGATAGATAGATGATTATCGATCCCTAAGGGAAACTTGAACTCCCATGTTGAAACTTTATTTTCTAGAGATGTTTTCTGCTTTTCTGTTTCTGCTCTTCTGTTTTTTTCATTCTTTGTCCTTTCAGATTAAAACTCTTCTGTAAGAATATCTTGACTCGTGTGTGGCAGGCTGTTCTGTCAGTGCTCTGTTCTGTCTGTTGTCTGGCTGTGTTTTGCTGAGGACAGGTAAACAGTAGGTGGTAATATGAAAATGGCATTTTGAGGACAAAATAAGAGAAAAGTTATCAGTTATCGGCGAAGTCATTATAAACAGATACACACTATTCCAGCTTCTCTCCTCCGGCAGACACTTCAGTCTAATGAGGGTCAAAACATCCCGACACTGGAACAGCTCTGTCCCCAATTACACTCACAAACAATTACCACGGAGACGACGTCTGTTGCCCTGCACTTCTGTTTTAACTAGCTTTACATTTATTATCAGAGTCAATGTACTGCACTGTATATGTACCGCACTGTATATGTACCGCACTGTATATGTAATACACTGTATATGTAATACACTGTATATGTAATACACTGTATATGTAATACACTGTATATGTACCGCACTGTATATGTAATACACTGTATATGTGATACACTGTATATGTGATACACTGTATATGTACCGCACTGTATATGTACCGCACTGTATATGTACCGCACTGTATATGTACTACACTGTATGTGTAATACACTGTATATGTACCGCACTGTATATGTAATACACTGTATATGTAATACACTGTATATGTACTGCACTGTATATGTACCGCACTGTATATGTAACACACTGTATATGTAATACACTGTATATGTATCGCACTGTATATGTAATACACTGTATATGTAATACACTGTATATGTACCGCACTGTATATGTACTACACTGTATATGTACTGCACTGTATATGTACTACACTGTATATGTACCACACTGTATATGTAATACACTGTATATGTACCGCACTGTATATGTACCGCACTGTATATGTAATACACTGTATATGTACTGCACTGTATATGTACCGCACTGTATATGTAATACACTGTATATGTAATACACTGTATATGTACCGCACTGTATATGTAATACACTGTATATGTAATACACTGTATATGTAATACACTGTATATGTACCGCACTGTATATGTAATACACTGTATATGTACCGCACTGTATATGTACCGCACTATATATCTAATACACTGTTTATGTACCGCACTGTATATGTAATACACTGTATATGTAATACACTGTATATGTACCGCACTGTATATGTACCGCACTGTATATCTAATACACTGTATATGTACCGCACTGTATATTTACTGCACTGTATATGTACTACACTGTATATGTTCTACACTGTATATGTACCGCACTGTATATGTACTACACTGTATATGTACCGCACTGTATATGTAATACACTGTATATGTACCGCACTGTATATCTAATACACTGTATATGTACCGCACTGTACATGTACCGCACTGTATATGTACTACACTGTATATGTTCTACACTGTATATGTACCGCACTGTATATGTTCTACACTGTATATGTACCGCACTGTATATGTACTAGACTGTATATGTACCGCACTGTATATGTACTACACTGTATATGTACCGCACTGTATATGTACTGCACTGTATATGTACTGCACTGTATATGTACTACACTGTATATGTACCGCACTGTATATGTACTACACTGTATATGTACTACACTGTATATGTACCGCACTGTATATGTACTACACTGTATATGTACTACACTGTATATGTACCGCACTGTATATGTACTACACTGTATATGTACTACACTGTATATGTACCGCACTGTATATGTACTACACTGTATATGTACCACACTGTATATGTACCGCACTGTATATGTAATACACTGTATATGTACCACACTGTATATGTACTGCACTGTATATGTACTACACTGTATATGTACCACACTGTATATGTACCACACTGTATATGTAATACACTGTATATGTACCGCACTGTATATGTACTACACTGTATATGCACCGCACTGTATATGTACTGCACTGTATATGTACTGCACTGTATATGTACCACACTGTATATGTACCGCACTGTATATGTACTACACTGTATATGTACCGCACTGTATATGTACCGCACTGTATATGTACTGCACTGTATATGTACTACACTGTATATGTACCGCACTGTATATGTACCGCACTGTATATGTACTACACTGTATATGTACCACACTGTATATGTACCGCACTGTATATGTACTGCACTGTATATGTACTACACTGTATATGTACTACACTGTATATGTACCGCACTGTATATGTACCGCACTGTATATGTACTGCACTGTATATGTTCTACACTGTATATGTACTGCACTGTATATGTACTACACTGTATATGTACTGCACTGTATATGTTCTACACTGTATATGTACTGCACTGTATATGTACTACACTCTGTCTTTTATTGAAAATAAGACCAGATTTCGGAAATTAAAACACTGGGATATTTCAGCTCGGCGGTCAGTATATAATTACAATGTTCAGAGTGTTATCTATATATTATAAAGAAGATGGAAAAGTTCATATTACATGTCAAGTAGACTGTATTTCTACACTAACAGTAATACTAATGATATCTAGCACATATATTCAGACTTTCAATCCATATTCTTAAATTCCATTCCATATATTCAAATATATAATTATTTTCTAAATAGTTTGCCATAGCTATTAAACAACTGTTCATATAAAAAACTACTCCCTTTGACTTCACATTGAGAAGATTCCTTAATGGGTGTTGTTGAATGTTATTCCAAGGAACACTATAGGCCAGTAAAGGGTTTCTTAAGCACAGATATGAAAAAATAAAAGTGACCAGAAAGATTGTATGATTCTCTTAAACCCGGAAAAGACTGTAGACTATGATCGTTAAAAATATCCTCTAGAGTATGAATCCCTTGTTCAGACCAGGCCTTGGAGACAAAAGGGTTACCATCCATTCATGAGAAAGTGTTGTTCTATACTGGAGGTTCTACTGAGAATTTAAATGGGCGCCCCAAAAATGTACATATGTCCAAACAGAACGAGAGTTTGTCTCTATGGCATTAAATCTGAATTTGAAAACCTTATTTGAAATACCTGTGAACAATACATCCTGAAAACGATAAAGGTGTACAGACTTAGCCTCTAGATCTCACCAACCACTTCAGAGTCCGCATTCTTCCAACTGTTAACTGAACGAAGAGCATAGCACAGCTTTTTATACCAGACTCTCTTCCTGGACACAAATCTTCCCACTGAGTTCAATTCTAGCCCTGATGCTGCACACCTGGTTCTAATGTGCAGGTGTTTCTGAAGATGCTGAATTTGTTCAGTGCTCTGTGGAGCTGAACTCTGCAGGGCTCCAGGAAGACGTGAGGCTAAAGCTCTTAACAAGTAGTGAAGCTAATCGCCACCAATTAACATGAAGCAATAGTGAACTATCATGACTGTTTCTTTGTATGTGGTAATGAAATTCAGTTCTGTCAAAGAGACAAACTGTTATTACTCGCCAGCAAAGTACATATACTAAACTGTGCACTGCAGGAAGGACTGGCATCAAAAACTGGCTTCAGACTGAAGTTCAGACTGGATTCTAACAGCTACCATCCAAAGACTCACTGGTACCTTTATTTAAACTGGCTACTTTGTTAGAGGACAGATTTGCAGACATCACCACTGTAATTAGACCTACAGAGGTAGTGTTACAGTTTACCTGTACACAGGTAGGTGGTGTGGATAGTGACAGTCCTGGGTGGAGTCTGAACAAAGTCCCTAGTATGGTGGTGTAGTGTTAGTAAGGTGGTGTAGTGCTTAGTATGGTGGTGTAGTGTTAGTATGGTGGTGTAGTGGTTAGTACGGTGGTGTACTGGTTAGTATGGTGGTGTAGTGGTTAGTATGGTGGTGTAGTGTTAGTATGGTGGTGTAGTGGTTAGTATGGTGGTGTAGTGTTAGTGTGGTGGTGTAGTGGTTAGTATGGTGGAGTAGTGGTTAGTATGGTGGTGTAGTGGTTAGTACGGTGGTGTAGTGGTTAGTATGGTGGTGTAGTGGTTAGTACGGTGGTGTAGTGGTTAGTATGGTGGTGTAGTGTTAGTATGGTGGTGTAGTGGTTAGTACGGTGGTGTAGTGGTTAGTATGGTGGTGTAGTGGTTAGTTACGGTGGTGTAGTGGTTAGTATGGTGGTGTAGTGGTTAGTATGGTGGTGTAGTGGTTAGTATGGTGGGTGTAGTGGTTAGTACAGTGGTGTAGTGGTTAGTACGGTGGTGTAGTGGTCAGTACGGTGTGGTGTAGTGGTCAGTACGGTGGTGTAGTGGTCAGTACGGTGGTGTAGTGGTTAGTATGGTGGTGTAGTGGTTAGTACGGTGGTGTAGTGGTTAGTATGGGGGTGTAGTGGTTAGTACGGTGGTGTAGTGGTTAGTACGGTGGTGTAGTGGTTAGTACGGTGGTGTAGTGGTTAGTACGGTGGTGTAGTGGTTAGTACGGTGGTGTAGTGGTTAGTAATGGTGGTGTAGTGGTTAGTATGGTGGTGTAGTGGTTAGTATGGTGGTGTGGTGGTTAGTATGGGGGTGTAGTGGTTAGTATGGGGGTGTAGTGGTTAGTACGATGGTGTAGTGGTTAGTACGGGGGTGTAGTGGTTAGTATGGGGGTGTAGTGGTTAGTATGGTGGTGTAGTGGTTAGTATGGTGGTGTAGTGGTTAGTATGGTGGTGTAGTGGTTAGTACGATGGCGTAGTGGTTAGTATGGTGGTGTAGTGGTTAGTATGGTGGTGTAGTGGTTAGTACGGTGGTGTAGTGGTTAGTATGGTGGTGTAGTGGTTAGTATGGTGGTGTAGTGGTTAGTATGGTGGTGTAGTGGTTAGTACGGTGGTGTAGTGGTCAGTATGGTGGTGTAGTGGTTAGTATGGTGGTGTAGTGGTTAGTACGGTGGTGTAGTGGTTAGTATGGTGGTGTAGTGGTTAGTATGGTGGTGTAGTGGTCAGTATGGTGTGTAGTGGTTAGTATGGTGGTGTAGTGGTTAGTATGGTGGTGTAGTGGTCAGTACGGTGGTGTAGTGGTCAGTATGGTGGTGTAGTGAGTTAGTATGGTGGTGTAGTGGTTAGTACGGTGGTGTAGTGGTTGTACGGTGGTGTAGTGGTTAGTATGGTGGTGTAGTGGTTAGTACGGTGGTGTAGTGGTTAGTACGGTGGTGTAGTGGTTAGTACGGTGGGTGTAAGTGGTTAGTTTGGTGGTGTAGTGGTTAGTATGGTGGTGTAGTGGTTAGTACGGGTGGTGTAGTGGTTAGTACGGTGGTTGTAGTGGTTAGTTTGGTGTGTAGTGGTTAGTATGGTGGTGTAGTGTTTAGTATGGTGGTGTAGTGGTCACTATGGTGGTGTAGTGGTTAGTATGTTGGTGTAGCTGATAGTATGGTGGTGTAGTGGTTAGTACGATGGTGTAGTGGTTAGTACGGTGGTGTAGTGGTTAGTACGGTGGTGTATTGGTCAGTATGGTGGTGTAGTGGTTAGTATGGTGGTGTAGTGGTTAGTATGGTGGTGTAGTGGTTAGTACAGTGGTGTAGTGGTTAGTACGGTGGTGTAGTGGTCAGTACGGTGGTGTAGTGGTCAGTACGGTGGTGTAGTGGTCAGTACGGTGGTGTAGTGGTTAGTATGGTGGTGTAGTGGTTAGTACGGTGGTGTAGTGGTTAGTATGGGGGTGTAGTGGTTAGTACGGTGGTGTAGTGGTTAGTACGGTGGTGTAGTGGTTAGTATGGTGGTGTAGTGGTTAGTACGGTGGTGTAGTGGTTAGTATGGTGGTGTAGTGGTTAGTATGGTGGTGTAGTGGTTAGTATGGTGGTGTAGTGGTTAGTACGGTGGTGTAGTGGTCAGTATGGTGGGGTAGTGGTTAGTATGGTGGTGTAGTGGTTAGTACGGTGGTGTAGTGGTTAGTATGGTGGTGTAGTGGTTTAGTATGGTGGTGTAGTGGTCAGTATGGTGGT
Source organism: Megaleporinus macrocephalus (assembly GCA_021613375.1). Lineage (NCBI taxonomy): Eukaryota > Metazoa > Chordata > Actinopteri > Characiformes > Anostomidae > Megaleporinus > Megaleporinus macrocephalus. Next base: position 3,964,525 of record CM038709.1, read on the forward strand.
GTAGTGGTTAGTATGGTGGTGTAGTGGTTAGTATGGTGGTGTAGTGGTCAGTACGGTGGTGTAGTGGTCAGTATGGTGGTGTAGTGGTTAGTATGGTGGTTGTAGTGGTTAGTACGGTGGTGTAGTGGTTAGTACGGTGGTGTAGTGGTTAGTATGGTGGTGTAAGTGGTTAGTACGGTGGTGTAGTGGTTAGTACGGTGGGTTGTAGTGGTTAGTACGGTGGGTGTAGTGGTTAGTTTGGTGGTGTAGTGGTTAGTATGGTGGTGTAGTGGTTAGTACGGTGGTGTAGTGGTTAGTACGGTGGTGTAGTGGTTAGTTTGGTGGTGTAGTGGTTAGTATGGTGGTGTAGTGGTTAGTACGATGGTGTAGTGGTTAGTATGGTGGTGTAGTGGTTAGTATGGTGGTGTAGTGGTTAGTACGGTGGTGTAGTGGTTAGTATGGTGGTGTAGTGGTCAGTATGGTGGTGTAGTGGTTAGTATGGTGGTGTAGTGGTTAGTATGGTGGTGTAGTGGTTAGTATGGTGGTGTAGTGGTTAGTACGGTGGTGTAGTGGTTAGAACTGGCGACCTGTCCAGCCCCCTGTGACCCCGACTAGCAGGATAAAGTGGAAGATAACGGATGGCTGGATGATAATAGTAATCTACATATCAGTACTGTGTGTTGTGGATTGTACAACTTGTGTCCTGTTCTTTAGTATTTATTCATTTTTATATTTGTTTTGTTTCACTGTGTGCTAGAATGTAGCTTAAATGACAATAAAGCCTCTTGAAACCTTAAAAAATCCAGATTTGGTTTAAAACCCAATAATTTGTTAGGCCTTTGTCGGAGAGTAAGCTTCTATGATTGCTGCTTTGTTGTGGATTAACAGCAGCCTGTGTTATGAACAACTGTGTCGTTAACTAAAGTAAAAGGTTTAGCCTAATTAGCTAATTAACTGTTCCTCTTCTGGACCTTCAGCTCAGCCGTTTAAATCACCTCTGTCGTAACTGCACTTCATGCTAAAAAGGCTTACCTTCCTCATCACAGACCAGCCGCAGTGCTCGCCCACTTCTGCTCCCGCTCGCTCATTCTGACGAGGTCTAAATAGTGCAGATGTTTTTTTAGCTCACTGTCAGGAGCTGGAGCTGGACTGTATGATTGGACAGGTGCTCCGAGGATTCAGTTAGTGGGAGCCACTTACTCTCTCTCTCTCTCTCTATCTCTCTCTCTCTCACTCGCTCGCTCGCACACACTATTTGTGGAACGAAACATGGTCAACAGATCGAGCGGCCCACTGGGAATTCTTCAAGTCCCGATAGCCGGTCCGCTCCTAGATTTGGTCACATGTGACTTGTCTCATTAAATTTGCTCTTTAGGAATAGCAGGGCTTTACAGTGAAATCAGCCGGTGGTAAGCAGAACTGCAACTGTTCTGCCCTAATTAAGGTTCCAGGGTACAGTCCTGAGGAACAGCAGCCTGGATTTCCAGGTAAAAACATTGTCTGGACCACAACAATGGAGTCAGACCTCGAAGAAGTGGAGTCTGTTCGAATGAAGCACTGCTGAAGATGGAATGGTTCTATTTTTAACACTAGAGGTTGTGTAATTAATGGGATTTGGATTAATTAGCACACAAAATAGTCTTATATCCTTTAATTGTGGGTTAATATCGGTTCTTTGTACTCCTGTAAATGTACCATTAGGAAAACATTTACAATATCAGTGAACAATATAGGGCGGGACATGAGTTTGGATATTAGTCAGTTGGGTAAATATAGGATATCAGTAAAAATGAACCACAAAATACTTGGAAACTTGGACGACTCAAGGATATTTTGGAAATACATTGTGAGAAGACACAGGAACAAACAGCAAACAGCTAAAAACAAAGCCCCCTACTCCGGAAAACCCACCACTCCACTCGTATTCAAGTCTCTTTAACATATACAGTCCAGTCATATTATTAGGACCAGCTAATAACAACCATGTCCAACATGGACAGCAGCTAGAAAGACTGGGAGACTCAATAAGGTCCTGGTAGGATGTCACAGGTATCTGGAGTCACAGGCACATGGAGGAGGATCCATAGAGTCAACACCACCATCCAGGTGGTCCCACAGATGCTCAATAGGGTGTCCAAGTCTGGAAAATTAGGAGTCCAGGGTAGTGCTTAGAAGTCTTGTTCAGCTCTTTCAACCAGTGTGGGACGTGTCTCACTGTCTTGCTCCAGAGAAGACAATCAGCATGTATGGTGTGATCTGCAAGGATGGATTCAGACCCAGATCGGTTAGGATTGTCTTCCACATGGATGAGTGGGTCCAGAGAATGTCACCAAAACATTCCCCACACAGTAATCCTGCCACCTACGTGCTGCCACCATTCAAAGTAGAAAATGCTTGTGCTTCGCCATCACCCCCGAGTTTGAGAGCCTAGCAGGCCGGGTACACTGACCGAAGCTGCTCTATGAGTTTGGAGCAGGTCAGATGGTGCATATGTCTAGTTCACACTATACGACTTTAGCTTGTTTTTTCAGTCGCCGACTGTAGATCATAGATCGCCACCAAAAACCTTTGCTTGGAGGCAAATTGGTGACCACTCAGTGCTCGCTCAGTGGTGTAGTGTGAACTGCTAAAAGACACTCGTCAAGCTGTCGCCGAGACTAATCACAAACGCCCAGCAAACATCTAGCACCAGGGCCGGAGTGGGTCCACTTTTTTAGCCCAGGAGATTGATGTCCAAATCCAGCCCACTTTTTTCATGGAGGAGGAATTTAAATAAAAGAAACAGCAGCTAGCTCTTACAATGCATTTACATTGAATATAAGTCCAGGTATATGTTGGAAAGTTATCAGAAAGCACTTCCCTTAAACATGTTTAATATGTTAGTTATTATATAGAGTATAAATAGTGTAACCAGGTATAAAGACCTGACCACTCAGACAGTCGTGTAGTGTGAAGCAGGTATAAAGACCTGACCACTCAGACAGTCGTGTAGTGTGAAGCAGGTATAAAGACCTGACCACTCAGACAGTCGTGTAGTGTGAAGCAGGTATAAAGACCTGACCACTCAGACAGTCGTGTAGTGTGAAGCAGGTATAAAGACCTGACCACTCAGACAGTCGTGTAGTGTGAACCAGGTATAAAGACCTGACCACTCAGACAGTCGTGTAGTGTAACCCAGGTATAAAGACCTGACCACTCAGACAGTCGTGTAGTGTGAAGCAGGTATAAAGACCTGACCACTCAGACAGTCGTGTAGTGTAACCAGGTATAAAGACCTGACCACTCAGACAGTCGTGTAATGTGAAGCAGGTATAAAGATCTGAAGGTTTCCCAAAAGACTCTCCCAGTTACTGGTGATTGGTATTTGGGACAGCCCTACATTTGGATTTGTTCTGAAGTGTTCTGACTACCTGACGGATTACAGCTGAGATGGTTTGCGCAGCAGGGAAATCTTTGCACACGCCATGTGGCAAGAATAGCTCAGGAGTTATATAACTGACCACAGTTACCATGAGCACAGCCACGAACTAAACGCTGGAATGGATGAATGTTCACTTCGCAAAGCTCCTTCATGCTGTGACCAGGATTCATTTCTCCCCGCTCACCACACCTCAGAAACCTCTGATGATGGTTTATGGTCTACGGTTTGTGGCGGCCTTGAGGGTTACCTGTGGGTTTTGCTGTCCTGAGGACCCCTCCCCGCTGGACAGGGCACATCCCTCAGAGTCTAAATGTGCTTAATGTACCAAAGGAAGAGCCAAAAGTGATATTATGAGTCTCCCCGCCATCAGCGGTCCCAGTAGGCCTGTCTCATCCTTTAGACGTTCATACAAGACGCTAAGGAGATGTTCTAGACCACCTCAGACCACCGTACGAGAGAGAAACATTTCACGCTGGTTTTCTGTCAGGTTTCATTTAGCCGCTCTCAGCTCGACTGTCTAGCGGTTCGGATGGAGTGAATCCATCACGGCTCTCAGCGGCACGCCAATGGCGTCCTTCCTGCTAGGCCTGCTTTCCTCTCCGTCTATATTTAACCGGCAGGAGGTAAATATTAAGTGAGCCGCAAGTGTGACGGTGTGCCGAGAGAAAGCCAGGCTGTTGCTCTAGGCTAAAACAAAGACACCGGAGTTGTCAGAGCGACTGGAGAGGGAGAGGAGAGCAAATGGAGAGCGAATGCTCATGAGTTCCTGCGACAGTTACAGTCCACCGGGTATTCTGCACTCACGCTAGTTACAGAAATCCATCCAGCAGACACAGGAGCCGCCGACACTGTTAGTCAGCTGCCGTCACTTTGTTTTCTTTGCTATGCATTTTTATTTCATTACATTATTTTCGGTGAAGTTACGTAGTTAAATGATTAATACATCACCAGACCGTTGATTTGCATTGGGTATTATGATGTCTGCACGGAAGAAGTTGATATAATTGAACTGGCAGGCAGAGGAGGGGACTGAGACATAGGAGAAATGGTGGGGAAAGGTCAACGACAGCAATGTACCACACAAAGATGCCTCAAAAGATGGAAAAGTGTACCATAAACCCAAAGATGAATGTATAACACCTTTCAGCTGGAACAGCAATAGTTGGCACATAAAATTGAACTAGCTCCACATGTAGAGATTGACCCCAAACCTTACATCCAGTAACAGGGCACACCAGCATACAGCACCCCGCTCCAGGAATAGCCATCCCAGCTAGTCTCTGCAGCCACGGTCCCCTGTTGTCCACTACTTTAGCCAACACAATGATCATGGAGCTCCCCCAAGTTCTCTTTCAAGGCTAGTTCTTTGGTGATGTGGCTCCTCATTGCTCTAAACTACATTGTAGTCTTGTGTTGAAGAACACCAGCTTGATGGCCATCCTCTATGTCAGTGTGCTGGAGTAGAGTGACCGATGGGTACATTCTCATCCTGGGTCTGCTGGAACTTCTGACAACTCACATCATCCCCATGCCTGTGGCCCCATACAGCTTTTGTAAGGGTCAGCCATCTCAATGGCACACATGGCCTCTACTCTATAAGCCTCTCTGTGGCATCTCTGCAGCCATAGGCCCAGTCTGTCATTTTTACATTTTACATTTATGGCCTTTAACAGACGCTCTTATCCAGAGCAACTTGGTATGAGTATCTCTATCTAGTACAAAGAGATTTAAGTCCAAACTACTCTTAAACTCTGCTATAAACGAGTGCCAGCTCTGATATCTAGAAAGAAGACAACAAAATATAAGATTAGACACAGAGCAACACCTAGCAAGACTGGAACACCTACAGAGAAGAGAATAGATACACTACATACAGTACAAGTGCAGTACTTATCTAGCGTTCCTAGAAGATCAAATGCAGTTATGGTTTCTACCCGTACTTCAGTAGATCAGTGCTTATAAGTCTTCAGTCTGCGTTTGAAGACCGTGAGAGAGTCCGCTGTTCGGACAGCCAGTGGAAGTTCGTCTTCCATGAATCTTGAGTGATGGCGGGTCAAGCCGAGCCATACTTGAAATGCGAAGGGCTCGAGGTGCGGTTCGACTTTTGACCATCGCCATAAGGTCAGCAGGAGCTGGTCCATTCCCGGCTCTGTAGGCATCAGAACTTTAAACTGAATGTGAGCAGCTACAGGAAGCCACCACCCCAACCCAAGTGCCATCCCTAGTCCTCTTTGACGGCTGTATCTTGAATCAGTTTTTTAAACTCTGGGTTATCTGACCTCCTCGGAAACATCTCCTTAATAATTAAGAACTTTTCACATAACCGCTGTCGCGGGCTCTGGCTTGTGCTCTAACTGAGCTGTCAATGCCTGGCGCCAATAACTACTCGGCTAAGACTAAGAAATTGGCTGCGACCAAAAGGCATATCGTTTTGAAAAGAAATCCAAGACAGAAGCCCAGAACAGCTCGTCCGGTGCGACGGCAGCACGTGTTAAGCGTTTGCGTATCTTGGCCTTGTAGAAAAAGACCACCGTTTGTACTGTTTACAAGCAATGAATGAGCAATCACTAAGGCTTATCTGCGAGCGCGGAGATGCTGTAATGCTCCCTAAGCCTTCTGAGTGAACACACGCAGGAAGCACTCAGACATGGAGGAGCATCTACTCGGGGCTTTAATGACCCAATCATTACACTGGCACTCACTTCGCTCTTATATAAGTGATGGCTCCTTTCCAGACTGAAGCGGCTGCTTCTTCCGCGAATACTGCAAACACCGTGTAGAGCGAGGAGAGCGCCAAGTCTTCAGCCAGCATTTAAATCACCCACCAGCAGCAGAACAGAGACAGAATGTATTACAGAGTTCAGCATCCACCCACCAGGCCTAATGGAGCATACAGTATCCTTCACTGTCAGATGCGCTGGCTTCCTGCTGAACGCTTTCTTTATCTTTACTGAAGAAATGGAGAGAAGAGAGAAAACACAAAAAGAAACGCAATAATGATGCAAGCGCACTGCCAACATTCAAAGTCGATGCGATTTGGAAATCATAGCACATTTTCCTTTCCGCACCCTGATGTATTCACGAGTGTAGGAGCAGGGAGGATCTCCGAGCCAGCTCAGCGTCTTCTCCTGATGAGAGCTGATGGTATTATTAGTTCAAAGGCACCAGATATCCTGTCAAACAGCCGTGATCAATTTGCCAGCCTTCCAAATCTAGATCCAGAACAACACTCACGAGCTTGAGCTTTTTTAGTCGCGGACCTGAGAAGCTTCGTTTGGACGCGATGCTTGAAAGTTTGCAAAACACTTAATCATCTTGTATCATCTTGTGCGTTTCTGCCTAACTGTGATCTAAAATATGATCCCACCTTCATTCAACTCAGAACAATACACGAAGAGAACCCAACAGAACAAATATCACCAGCAGTGGTGAGCTGGTGGGTTAGAGACACTAGTGGAGGTTGGTTCCATCAGGACACGACCCTTGATCAAGACACCAAACCCCCAACTGCTCCCAGAGTACTGTGGATAGGGCTGCTCACCACTCCGGGCATGTGAGCTCACTGCCTCTTAGTGTGTGTGTGTTCACTAGTATGTGTGTATGTAGGTGGTTCACTGCCCCAAAATGTGTGTGTTCACTAGTGTATGAGTGTTTCACTGCCCCCTAGTGTGTGTTAACGTGTGTGTGTGTGTATGTGTGTCTATGTTTCAATGGCCCCTAGTGTGTATTCACTAGTGTGTGTGTATGTGTGTCTGTGTTTACTAGTGTGTGTCTATGTTTCAATGGCCCCTAGTGTGTGTGTTCTCTAGTGTGTGTGTGTGTGTGTGTATGTGGATGTTTCACAGCCCCCTGGAGTCTTTGATCATTAGTGTGTGTTTATGTGTGTGTTTCACTGCCCCCTAGTGTGTGTGTGTGTGTGTGTGTGTGTGTGTGTGTGTGTGTGTGTGTGTGTGTTTTACTGCATGGATGGGTTAAATGTGGAGGTCAAATTCCTCTGTAATCTAATATTAATGTTTTTGTTGGTCAGTGTGAACCTCTGCTTTCAGGAACTCCTGGATGAGAAGCTGCCCCACACATGAATGATCTCAGGATGCTTCACTGTTGATACAGGACTCATGGTAGTGCTCACCTTTTCTTCTCCAGACAAGCATTTTTCCAGACATCCCAAACAGTCAGAATGGGCTTCATCAGAGAGAATAACCGTACCCCAGCCCTCCCACCCCCGGCCCAATACCGGCGTTCCTTACTTCAGGATGTTGGCAACCCAAACATCTACAAACTAGGGCTAGTCCTGTATTCCCAGTTGGTAAGGCCGCCAGAGTCCAGAGACCCCACTGGTATGTTTTCTTGTTTGCTTTTTTCCCCCACATGCACAACGTGGACCACTTAGTGAACATGTTTGGTGTTGATGCTTTATCCAACCGTTTTTCATTCACACAACAACAGTGAGCTCTGCTCTGCGCTGAGGACGTTTAGATTCAGAGGGTTTTGATTGGGAATGTGTTGGTTCTGATTTATCGTCGGTTGCCGGCTAATAAAAGTGCCGTGTGAACTGTAGAGTCGTGAGGCTGAGATATTAACAGAGCTTTTATTCTCCACTCCAGTTGCTTGTTGTAACTGATGTAGCCCTTTAGTTCAGTGTTTACTCTTCTAAATGCACAGGTTTGACCTTTTACCGTTTAGCAGAAGCGGGGGGGGGGGGGGGGGGGGTAATTTACTGGCTGCTGAGGCTTGAAATGGCAGCTGATTTAGAGAGAGAGAAAGAGAGAGAGAGAGACAGACTAGGTGACAGAAAGAAAGAGATATTTTTGGAGAACATGCTGTAGCAGTGCTCTTGTCCTGGATGCAGACTCTCCTCTGGTGTCCCAAAAGGCTCAATCCTTGGTCCTCGTCTTATTTCACTTTATACTGTCGCTCTTGGTGATCCACATCCATTCCATCCCAGCTCTTTGCTGGTGTCCCACACGGTTCAATGCTCGGTCCTCCTCTCTTTTCATTTTATATAGACTCTTCTACTGATCTATATCTGGGACATACAGATTCTCCACTGGTGTCGCACAAGGTTCAATGCTCGACCCTCTTCTCTTCTCATTGGCTCTCCTGCCAATCTATATCTGGAATATATTGATTCTGCCTTGGTGTCTCACAAGGCTTAGTAGTTGGTCCTCTTTTCATTTTACACTGTCTCTTTCGGTGATCCATGTTACCTTCATCCATACTCTCCTGTGATGTCCCAAAAGGCTCAACCCTTGGTCCTCTTCTCTTTTCTTTTACTTTATACTGCCGCTCTAGGTGATCCACATCCTCTCCATGCCAGCTCCTTGCTGGTGTCCCACAAGGTTCAATGCTTGGTCCTTTTCTCGTTTCATTTTTCATTGGCTCTCCTGCTGGTTTCTATCTGGAATATACTGATTCTGCCTTGGTGTCCCAAGGCAGTCCTCTGCTCTTTTAATTTTACACTGCCTCTTTCGGGGATCCATGTTTACTCCATCCATACTCTCTTCTGGTGTCCCTCAAGGCTCAACCCTTGATCCTCTTCTCTTTTCACTTTATACTGCCGGTCCTGGTGATACACACATGCTCCATGCCAGCTGTCTGCCAGTGTTCCTCAAGGTTCAATGCTCGGCCCTCCTCTCTTCTCATTTTATATAGGCTACCGATCTATATCTGGGACATACAGATTTTCCACTGGTGTCCCACAAGGCTTAATGCTTGAGTCCTCTTTATTTTTTACTTTATACTGCCGCTCTTGGTGATCCACATCCCCTCCATGCCAGCTCTGCCTGTGTCCCTCAAGGTTCAACGCTTGGCCCTCTTCTCCTTTCATTTTTCATTGACTCTCTCTATATCTGGAATATATTGATTCTGTTTTGGTGTCCCACAAGGCTTAGTAGTTGGTCCTCTTCTCTTTTTACTTGCTACTGCCTCACTTGGTGATCCACAACCCCTTCATGCCAGCTCCTTGCTGGTGTCCTACAAGGTTCAATGCTCAGTCCTCTTCCCTTTCCATTTTTCATTGTCTCTCTTGCCAGTCTATATCTGGAATGTACTTATTCTGTCTTGGTGTCCCACAAGGCTTAGTAGTGGGTCCTCTTCTCTTTTTATTTTACACTGCCTCTTTCGGTGATCCATGTTTGCTCCATCCATATTCTCCGTTGGTGTTCCGTAAGGCTCATTGATCTGTTGTGTTTTATTTTAAATGAGCTGCTGGAACATACAGAAAATGCAGGTTTTGTCCCACAGGGTTCAATGATTGGTCCTCTTTTCATTTTATACTAGCTTTAGTCTCAACTCATCCTTTCCTGGAGCTGAATTCCGGCTCTGCATCTCTTAAACATGGTGATCTAATTCCTGCCTTGGAGAACTCCTTGGTCACAGAGTCTGTAGATGCATTGTGCCTCAGTGAATGGCTGCTTATTGTTCTCTGCTCGTGTGGCACCCCGAATCGATCTCGCAGGTCTTTCTAACATACAGATGATTTAACCGCTTCCCTTCAGGGGGGTTTCTGCAGTCCCTTGTCATCTCATGACTGGACTACTGCAGCACCCTCCTGGCTGTTTGCAGCTGATCTAGGATGCAGCAGCATGGCTTGTCTTCGGTCTTCCTAAGGTCACCAGTGTCACTCCTCTGCTCCGCTCCCATCACTGGCTTCCTGTAGCTTCCTGCAGAGTTTAACCCCTGATGATCGCCTGCTAAGCGAAACTGGACTAAGACAACATCAAAACCCGATTACATCTCAAGATATCTCTACATCTACATTCTCACCCACAGACGAAGCTAGACAAACACACCAGCATAAAAAATCTGTTACATACTGTTAATCTAAATAAAGGGTGGATTTCAGAAAGAGAGAGAGAGCGAGAGAGAGAGAAGCACGAAGAGAGAGAGGGAAAGAGAGAGAATAAACTGAGAGACCCAGAAAGTGACCCAGAAACACAGAGAGAGAGAGAGAGAGAAAGAGAAGCACAAAGAGAGAAAGAGAAAGAGAGAGAGAAAGAGAGAGAGAGAGAAAGAGAAAGAGAGAGAGAGAAAGAGAGAGAGAAGCACAAAGAGAGAGAGAGAGAGCGAGAAAGAGAAAGAGAGAGAAAGAGAAAAAGAGAAAGAGAGTCAAAGAGAGAGGCACAAAGAGAGAAAGAGAAAGAGAGAGAGAGAAAGAGAAAGAGAGAGAGAGAGAGAAGCACAATGAGAGAGAGAGAAAGAGAAAGAGAGAGAGAGAGAGAGACAGAGAGAGAGAGAGAGAGAAAGTGAGAGCGAGACAGAGAGAGGAGGCAGAGAGAGAGAGAGACTGAATGACTCAGAGAGAAAGAAAGAGAAGGATAGAGAGGCAGAGAGGTAGAGACTGAGGGAGTCAGAAAATCAGAAGATAAGAGAGGCAGTACAAGAGAGGAATACACTGAAAAGGTCACTGACTCTGTGCTGAGTGTCTGTATGAGCCGACTCTGTGCTGAGTGTCTCTATGGGCTGACTCGGTGCTGAGTGTCTGTATGAGCCGACTCTGTGCTGAGCGTCTGTATGAGCCGACTCTGTGCTGAGCGTCTGTATGAGCCGACTCTGTGCTGAGTGTCTGTATGAGCTGACTCTGTGCTGAGTGTCTCTATGGGCTGACTCTGTGCTGAGTGTCTGTATGAGCCGACTCTGTGCTGAGTGACTCTATGGGCTGACTCGGTGCTGAGTGTCTGTATGAGCCGACTCTGTGCTGAGTGACTCTATGGGCTGACTCAGTGCTGAGTGTCTCTATGGGCTGACTCGGTGCTGAGTGTCTGTATGAGCTGACTGAGTGTCTGAGTTATTATTATTATTATTATTATTATTATTATTATTATTATTTCACTTTATATTAATGATTCTAACTATAATAATCAATGGATTAAGTAATACACAATACTACAAATACTGCCACCTACTGGCAAACAGAACCAGCTGTGATAATCTGCTGATTAACTGTAAACCTGTATAATATAAATAAATGTTTTAAGCAAAACAAATAAAAACAAACAAAAAAGAAAAAAGCACAACAATAAACAGTGCAGTATTTTCGGTCACAGTTAGCGGGACGTGTCTAAAAATATACTGTAGTTATTGAAAGTTCATCAAGCTTTTCATACCAATCTATAACTCAGATCAAACGTTTTCATTTTATTTTGAGGTTTACTGACAAATAATAACAATTCAGAATAATTTATAGTACATTCTAAGAACTTATAGTACATACAGAAATATTCATAGTAGATACTGAACAATACATAGTGGTTACTGTATAATTCATAGTAGATACTGAACAATTCATAGTGGTTACTGGGTAATTCATAGTAGATACTGAACAATACATAGTGGTTACTGTATAATTCATAATGGATACTGAACAATTTATAGTGGTTACTGGGTAATTCATAGTAGATACTGAACAATGTATAGTGGTTACTGGGTAATTCATAGTAGATACTGAACAATTCATAGTGGTTACTGGGTAATTCATAGTAGATACTTAACAATTCATAGTGGTTACTGTATAATTCATAGTAGATACTTAACAATTCATAGTGGTTACTGGATAATTCATAGTAGATACTGAACAATTTATAGTGGTTACTGTGTAATTCATAGTAGATACTGAACAATTCATAGTGGTTACTGGGTAATTCATAGTAGATACTAAACAATGTATAGTGGTTACTGGGTAATTCATAGTAGATACTGAACAATTCATAGTGGTTACTGGGTAATTCATAGTAGATACTTAACAATTCATAGTGGTTACTGTATAATTCATAGTAGATACTTAACAATTCATAGTGGTTACTGGATAATTCATAATAGATACTAAACAATTCATAGTGGTTACTGGGTAATTCATAGTAGATACTGAACAATTTATAGTGGTCACTGGATAATTCATAGTAGATACTAAACAATGTATAGTGGTTACTGGGTAATTCATAGTAGATACTGAACAATTCATAGTGGTTACTGTATAATTCATAGTAGATACTTAACATTTCATAGTGGTTACTGGGTAATTCATAGTAGATACTGAACAATTCATAGTGGTTACTGGGTAATTCAAAGTAGATACTTAAAAATTCATAGTGGTTACTGTATAATTCATAGTAGATACTTAACAATTCATAGTGGTTACTGGGTAATTCATAGTAGATACTGAAAAATTCATAGTGGTTACTGGATAATTCATAATGGATACTGAACAATTTATAGTGGTTACTGGATAATTCATATTAGATACTAAACAATGTATAGTGGTTACTGGGTAATTCATAGTAGATACTGAACAACTCATAGTGGTTACTGGGTAATTCATAGTAGATACTTAACAATTCATAGTGGTTACTGTATAATTCATAGTAGATACTGAACAATTTATAGTGGTTACTGGGTAATTCATAGTAGATACTGAACAATTCATAGTGGTTACTGGGTAATTCATAGTACATACTAAACAATGTATAGTGGTTACTGGGTAATTCATAGTAGATACTGAACAATTCATAGTGGTTACTGGGTAATTCATAGTAGATACTTAACAATTCATAGTGGTTACTGTATAATTCATAGTAGATACTTAACAATTCATAGTGGTTACTGGGTAATTGATAGTAGATACTGAACAATTTATAGTGGTTACTGGATAATTCATAGTAGATACTGAACAATTCATAGTGGTTACTGGGTAATTCATAGTAGATACTGAACAATTAATAGTGGTTACTGGATAGTTCATAGTAGATACTGAACAATTCATAGTGGTTACTGGGTAATTCATCGTAGATACTGAACAATTCATAGTGGTTACTGGGTAATTCATAGTAGATACTTAACAATTCATAGTGGTTACTGTATAATTCATAGTAGATACTTAACAATTCATAGTGGTTACTGGATAATTCATAGTAGATACTGAAAAATTTATAGTGGTTACTGTGTAATTCATAGTAGATACTGAACAATTCATAGTGGTTACTGGGTAATTCATAGTAGATACTAAACAATGTATAGTGGTTACTGGGTAATTCATAGTAGATACTGAACAATTCATAGTGGTTACTGGGTAATTCATAGTAGATACTTAACAATTCATAGTGGTTACTGTATAATTCATAGTAGATACTTAACAATGCATAGTGGTTACTGGATAATTCATAATAGATACTGAACAATTCATAGTGGTTACTGGGTAATTTATAGTAGATACTGAACAATTTATAGTGGTCACTGGATAATTCATAGTAGATACTAAACAATGTATAGTGGTTACTGGGTAATTCATAGTAGATACTTAACAATTCATAGTGGTTACTGTATAATTCATAGTAGATACTTAACATTTCATAGTGGTTACTGGGTAATTCATAGTAGATACTGAACAATTCATAGTGGTTACTGGGTAATTCAAAGTAGATACTTAAAAATTCATAGTGGTTTCTGTATAATTCATAGTAGATACTTAACAATTCATAGTGGTTACTGGGTAATTCATAGTAGATACAGAAAAATTCATAGTGGTTACTGGATAATTCATAATGGATACTGAACAATTTATAGTGGTTACTGGATAATTCATATTAGATACTAAACAATGTATAGTGGTTACTGGGTAATTCATAGTAGATACTGAACAACTCATAGTGGTTACTGGGTAATTCATAGTAGATACTTAACAATTCATAGTGGTTACTGTATAATTCATAGTAGATACTGAACAATTTATAGTGGTTACTCGGTAATTCATAGTAGATACTGAACAATTCATAGTGGTTACTGGGTAATTCATAGTAGATACTAAACAATATATAGTGGTTACTGGGTAATTCATAGTAGATACTGAACAATTCATAGTGGTTACTGGGTAATTCATAGTAGATACTTAACAATTCATAGTGGTTACTGTATAATTCATAGTAGATACTTAACAATTCATAGTGGTTACTGGGTAATTGATAGTAGATACTGAACAATTTATAGTGGTTACTGGATAATTCATAGTAGATACTGAACAATTCATAGTGGTTACTGGGTAATTCATAGTAGATACTGAACAATTAATAGTGGTTACTGGATAGTTCATAGTAGATACTGAACAATTCATAGTGGTTACTGGGTAATTCATAGTAGATACTGAACAATTCATAGCGGTTACAGGGTAATTCATATTAGATACTGAACAATTCATAGTGGTTACTGGGTAATTCATAGTAGATACTGAACAATTCATAGCGACTACTGGGTAATTCATAGTAGATACTTAACAATTCATAGTGGTTACTGGATAATTTATAGTAGATACTGAACAATTCATAGTGGTTACTGTGTAATGCATAGTAGATACTGAACAATTAATAGTGGTTACTGGGTAATTCATAGTAGATACTGAACAATTCATAGTTGTTACTGGGTAATTCATAGTAGATACTTAACAATTCATAGTGGTTACTGGATAATTTATAGTAGATACTGAACAATTCATAGTGGTTACTGTGTAATTCATAGTAGATACTGAACAATTCATAGTGGTTACTGTGTAATTCATAGTAGATACTGAACAATTAATAGTGGTTACTGGGTAATTCATAGTAGATACTGAACAATTCATAGTGGTTACTGGGTAATTCATAGTAGATACTGAACAATTTATAGTGGTTACTGGATAATTCATAGTAGATACTGAACAATTCATAGTGGTTACTGGATAATTTATAGTAGATACTGAACAATTTATAGTGGTTACTGGATCATTCATAGTAGATACTTAAAAATTAATAGTGGTTACTGGATAATTCATAGTAGATACTGAACAATTCATAGTGGTTACTGGGTAAATCATAGTAGATACTGAACAGTTAATAGTGGTTATTGAATAATGAATAATATAAAACTCTACAGATTCAGTATGTATTAGTCTGTCTGGGTTATTAAGTTATTGTTATTAATTATAATCAGTATAGAAACTCTGGAACGCTCTCAGCTCACAGTTACAGCCGATTGCCTGAAGCCTCCTCAGTGTTACAGCATGAAAGTGTTTTACATCAGTAACGTCTCGGGACTCGCCGGCTCACCTGCTGCACCCTCGCGCTCCCTCTCCGTCGCTGTGAAGGATTCTCACGCAGCAGAGCAGAAACCTGAGCAGTCTCAGAGATCCTGATGAAACTGAAACAGCCTGGAGTTTGATTGTAAACAGCCCGAGAGTCAGACCGGCGCTGCTGATGCGTCTTATTTGGCTCTTTTTTAAAATTTACTTCTGTTATTGTTATTTTGGGAGAGAAACCAGTTTTCCTGTCAGTGCGACGTCTGCGAGAGCCCGGGCGAAGACAGGGCCGGGCGTGCCGGCGCATTCTAAAGCGGGGCCACTGCTTAATTTTGACAGTTCTCTGTGAGAAGTTGAGACGCGTGAGTCTTTATTATCTCCTAATTACTAAAGAATCAGCCCAGCTTACTGAGTTCTGCCCAAAGACTCCCGCTGACAACATCCACCTCCCCCAGGCTGGAGGTGAGGCCTGCATGCTAAACACTGGATTACTCCAGAAAGCCACCGCCATGCACATCACATTTCCCACACAGACACCGAGAACAAAGGCATTCCATATACACCTGCAGCATAAACCCACATTCACAGGGAATTCCACTGACTGCTCAGTGTTTGAGGTGTAAACACAGAGATTCAGAGTAGTCCTGCTGTGAAACAGTTCTGATAATGTTTACAGTAGTGGTGGTGTTTACAGTGATGGTGGCGTTTACAGTGGTGGTGATGGTGATGTTTACAGTGATGGTGGCGTTTACAGTGGTGGTGATGGTGATGTTTACAGTGATGGTGATGTTTACAGTGATCTCCATAACAGGGGTCTCCATGTCTACAACACAGACATACACATTGTATTTACTATGAAACCCACCAGTGAAGCTACACGTGTCTTCTGAGTTTATCTGGATGTTGATGGTAAAATGTGGAAGATCTGAAAATACTAGGTTTTCTTTGGGGACTATTTGAACCTCACAGCGTCCTGCATGTATCCCTCCACCATGAATGGAGTTTAAGACTGAGATCTTCTCTAAACTATCATAAACAGCGTCTCAGAATCAGACAGTGTATTTATAGTGTATCTAGTGTAACAACTTTCTGTGAGGAGCTTTTAGAGGTGGACGTCTGGTTTCATTCACCACCACTGTGAACAGCTCTGACCAACCGTAGTTCAGTTCATTTCTAGTGTGAAAACACTGTTTTGGATGGTTTGGACGTTTGGACCAAATACAAGTTGAAGTGATCACTTATTAAACAACAGACGGGACTTTTAGGACACGCCCTCTTGCACCAATTCAGTTCACCCTGTTTGTCACACTTACTGCGTCCCAAAGTCAATGTAGGACAGGTACTCGGGAGGACTGTTCCTTGGTAGAACAGTTCCCCAGTAGGATGGGTTTTTGGTAGGACAAGGTCCTGGTCAGACAGGCACTCGGGGTTCTCAATAGAACAGATACTCAGTAGGACGGGTACTTGTGTAATGTGGTAATGTGCCCAGAGGGGGATTTGAACCGGGGACCTCTTGTATGAGGGACCAGCATGAATTAAACAAGCCACCAACCGAATTATTTGTAGGTGGACCCTAGTGCAGGGTGAAAACTAGACACAAACCAAAATCTAGATGCTACCCAAAATGATAAACCCCAACAGGGTGTTTGAGGGGGCAGAAGGGAGAGGGGCTCAGGAACAGAGGGAAAGTAAATACCAAAGGAAAACTCAAATGACTTACCAGGGATTTGAACTGCCAACCTCTTGGTTCAGAGGCTGATGTAAACCGACTAGACCACTGACAATGGCGGGTGTCTCAGGACTGAACAAGGCTATCAGGGAAAGACTGAACAGCTCTACAACAGAGAGCAAATGGAAACTAAGGTAAAAGGAGCTTCCCAAACAAAGGAAGGAAAAGGCGGGAAAATAAGCAAAGGAGGCAGAGAAGCCAAACACAAAGGCTGTCGCAAAACTAAGAACATAAACTAACCCGAGAGTAGTTCTTCACTTTCTTTTCTTTTCTTTTTTTTTTGCAAAGAAAAAGCAAAAAGCTGAAGAGGACTTGAGGAGTCAGACTCAGGAGAACACTCCAAGAGGCTTTACCAAATACCGGCCAGACTTGTGCACTTTGCAAAGAGATACCCAAGACTGAGCACTGAGGAGAGTGTTGGCTTCCCTTAAGTAGGAGAGAAGCAGGTTGATTGCTCCTAATTAAGGTACGGTGGCTTCAAGTCTCCCTCCAGTGGCTTGGAGTGGCCTAGCAGGCAACCGAGCCTGTCTGGGCCCTTACAACTTGGTCAAGCAGGTACTCGGTAGGACAGGTTCCCTTTGAAACAGGTACTCGGTAGGATGTGTTATCAGCAAGATGAGTATTTGGCAGGACGCGTACTCGGAAGGACGGGTCATGGAGACCATAAAGACTTCTCCGTAGTAACCCAGGTCACACTATTCAGTGTCCAATTCAGTATCTACTATGAATTGTTCAGTACTTGTTCAGGTACTCGGTAGAATGGGTACTCAGAAGGATGTGTGCTCAGTAGAACGGGTTCTCAGCAGTACGGGTTCTCAGCAGTATGGGGTCTTTGCAGTATGGGTTCTCAGCAGGATATGTACTCAGTAGGCCAGGTCCTTGGTAGGACAGGTTCTCAGTAGAACGAGTACTTGGTAGGACTCAGTAGGATGAATATTTGTCAGGGCGTGTCCTCTGAAGACATTTCTGTAGTAACCCAGGTCACACTAATCAGTGCCCAATTCAGTATCCACCATGAATTGTTCAGTACTTGGTAGGATGGGTGCTCAGCAGAATGGGTTCGTGACAGGACAGGTCATGAAGACTTCTGTTTAGTAACCCTGGTCACACTATTCAGTAATTGTTCAGTAGCTGCTATGAGTTTTGAATTGTTTAGTAAGTTACTGGGTGTCTGATTGTTTATATTTATGTGTAGTATAAATGTTATTATGAATTATATGAATATGAATTACTCGGTAACGTCTACAGTAAATATTATTAATTATTGAACAAATAAGAGCTAATTTACCGCGCAGTGTGTTTTTGGCCCATGCTGTATTAATAACCCTGACTGATGAGCTGATAATGATGATAATGCTGCTAATGATCAGTTCAGCCATCTGGTGATGACAATACGGAGAAGCGCGCAGCTCCAGCGCTCCGACAAACAACAACGTCTCGGCGTCGACTTTCCTCTGCGTTTCAGCTCCAGCCTGAGGGGAAAACGCATCACCCTCTCGCCACACTACAGCGCCTTCCAGAGAACAACACGCCGCTGCGCCAGATACCATCAGCCGCCAGAGCAGCGGCGAAAACACAAACGTTATAAAACTGACACCTCATACTTTATTTCCCACCGAAAAACAAGAACCGCAGGAACGAAGCGATAAGAGCCGCCGAGGACGAGGAGAAGCAGAAAAACACCACCGTGACCAGCAGCCCACTCTGAAGTGTGAACTTAATACCACACACACACACACACACACACACACACACACACACACACACACACACACACACACACACACATACACACACACACATATATACACACACAAACACAAACACATACACAAACACAAACACACACATATATACACACACACACAAACACATACATACATACACATACACACACACACACACACACACACACACACACACACATACATACATACACACACACACACATACACACACACACACACATACATACATACACACACACACACACACACACACATACACACACACACATACAAATACACACACACATACACACACATACAAACACACACATACACACACACCAGCCAGACATGCAGACATCAAAGGTTTGGAGATACGTCACCTGTAATTTACTCCTAAAGTCGTAATTGAACAGGTACATGATCTGGGCTGAGTAATTAGCTGGTAGGTGTTTGGGTTTAGGTGTGGTTCTTATGTGTAAGATACTGAACTTGGTACCGGTGGAACCCGCCGCCCCGTATTCTCTCTGCTCATCTGGTTGAGTTTGAGCTCCACTCACTGAAATAACTGCACATTAGTTTTTAACCAGGTACACACAGCTCACCTGGACTAACTGATTAAACTGCAGGAAATTATACAAACAAACATCAAACATCTATCTATCCCTCTGTCTGTCCGTCCGTCCATCTGTCCTTTTATCTATCTGTCCGACCATCCATACGTCCATCTGCCCCTCTATCTATCTGTTCCTCTGTCTGTCCATCTACCTATCTATCACTCCGTCTGTCTATCAATCTCTCAATCCGTCCATCTGTCCATGTATCTATCTATATATCTATCTATCCGTTTGTCCATCTATCTATCCATCTTTCTGTCTGTCTGTCTGTCTGTCTGTCTGTCTGTCTGTCTGTCTGTGTGTCTAGTATTCCAGCTTTTCTCAGTCAATTTGATTCATTTCTGAGATCAGAATTTAAATTATCAAGAACTGTTCATTCAGTCTCCACGTCTCATCACTGGTCATTGTCATCCATCCATCCATCCATTCATCCATCCGTCCACCCGTCTATCTATCTATCTATCTATCTATCTATCTATCTATCTATCTATCTATCTATCTATGTTTGTCCATCCCTCTGTCTGTCCATATATCCATTTATCTATCCCTCTGTCTCTCCATCCCTCTGTCTATCTCTCTATCTATCGGTCTCTCCATCCCTCTGTCTGTCTCTCTATCTGTCTGTCTCTCTATCTATCTGTCTCTTCATCCCTCTGTCTGTCTCTCTATCTATCGATCTCTCCATCCCTCTGTCTGTCTCTCTATCTGTCTGTCTCTCTATATATGTCTCTCCATCCCTCTGTCTGTCTCTCTATCTATCTGTCTCTCTATCGGTCTGTCTCTCTATCTATCGGTCTCTCTATCGGTCTGTCTCTCTATCTATGGGTCTCTCCATCCCTCTGTCTGTCTCTCTATCTATGGGTCTCTCCATCCCTCTGTCTGTCTCTCTATCTGTCTGTCTCTCTATCTATCTGTCTCTTCATCCCTCTGTCTGTCTCTCTATCTATCGATCTCTCCATCCCTCTGTCTGTCTCTCTATCTGTCTGTCTCTCTATCTATCTGTCTCTCCATCCCTCTGTCTGTCTCTCTATCTATCTGTCTCTCTATCGGTCTGTCTCTCTATCTATCGGTCTCTCTATCGGTCTGTCTCTCTATCTATGGGTCTCTCCATCCCTCTGTCTGTCTCTCTATCTGTCTGTCTCTCTATCTATCTTTTTTATGGGTTGTGGAACAGATCTGCTGGTGTGTGTAGTGAGAGTGTGTGTGTATGTGTGCTGTTATAAATGGCTGCAGCGTCACAGCCAAAGGACGCACTCTGGAGCGTGACAGCTTGAGTAGCTGCTCGGAATTGTTGACATGAAAAAGGCTGTTTGTTTCCTGCGTCGGACAGCGGCTAATAAATGGAAGCGTTCAGCAGGAGGCTGCTGTTCCAGGACCCGTGTGGTTTGGGTGGGGGTGTAACTCACGGGCGAATGTGGCCTGACAGGGGAGAGAGTGTTTTCTCCAGAGTGGGGCAACAGCTGCCATAAACGGCCCCCTGTAGGGTCAGTCAGGACTCTCACTCTTTTCAGCACCTGACAGTTCAATCCAGAGTGGCCCAGAGGAGGACGGGCTCCAGTTCCAAGTCTCACTTTCTCCTAGTGTTGCTTCTTCATTGTCCTGCTTTGGTGTCTCGGTTCCTTTCAGCGGTTCTTCTTTATAGAGCCGAGTTCCAATCACTATTTGTCCACCTGCTCTCACCAATGAACCTCTCACAGCTCTCTATGAGCAGTAGAATTCTGGATCTTCAACTGGTTCCATTTAGGCTTCTTAGAACATTGGTGCTTTTCAGGGAACCAGTCTGCATTTGCACCAGCTATTACTGGAAAGAGAATGTCAGAGAATATGTTACCAGCAGATGGTGCTGCACAGTGGTAGTCTACAGGGGTTGGACAATGAAACTGAAACACCTGTCATGTTAGTGTGGGAGGATTCATGGCTAAATTGGACCAGTCTGGTGGCCAATCTTCATTAACTGCACATTGTACCAGTAGGAGCAGAGTGTGAAGTTCAGTTAGCAGGTAAGACACAGTTTAGCTTAAAATATTACAATAACACAACATTATGGGACGTACCAGAGTTCAAAAGAGGACAAACTGTTGGTGCATCTCTTGCTGGTGCATCTGTGACCAAGACAGCAAGTCTTTGTGATGTATCAAGAGCCACGGTATCCAGGGTAACGTCAGCAGACCACCAAGAAGGACCAACCACATCCACCAGGATTAACTGTGGGTGAAGAGGAAGCTGTCTGAAAGGGATGTTGGGTTCTAACCCGGATTGTATCCAAAAAACATAAAACCACGGCTGATCAAATCACGACAGAGTTAAATGTGCACCTCAGCTTCTCCTGTTTCCACCAGAACTGTCCGTCAGGAGCTCCACAGGGTCAATATACACGGCCGGGCTGCTATAGCCAAACCTTTGGTCACTCGTGCCAAACGTTTGTTGAAATAGTGCAAGGAATGCAAATCTTGGTCTGTGGACAATGTGAACATGTATTGTTCTCTGATGATCCACCTTCACTGTTTTCCCCACATCCGGGAGAGTTACGGTGTGGAGAAGCCCCAAAGAAGCAGACCACCCAGACTGTTGCATGCCCAGAGTGAAGCATGGGGGTGGATCAGTGATGGTTTGGCCCAATACTTGTGCTAGACGGGCGCATCACTGCCAAGGACTACCGAACTATTCTGGAGGACCATGTGCATCCAATGGTTCAAACATTGTATCCTGAAGGCGGTGCCGTGTATCAGGATGACGATGCACCAACACACACAGCAAGACTGGAGAAAGATGGTTTGATGAACATGAAAGTGAAGTTGAACATCTCCCATGGCCTGCACAGTCACCAGATCTAAATATTATTGAGACACTTTTGGGGTGTTTTGGAGGAGCGAGTCAGGAAACTTTTTCTTCCACCAGCATCACGTAGTGACCTGGACACTGTCCTGCAAGAAGAATGGTTTAAAATCCCTCTGACCACTGAGCAGGACTTGTATATGTCATTCCCAAAACCAACTGACGCTGTATTGGCCACAAAAGGAGGCCCTACACCATACTAATCAATTACTGTGGTCTAAAACTATCATGTTGTCATAATCTCTCATGCATAAATTGATTAAACTGTTCTCAGGCAGGAAGAGGCAGGAATACTTCTAAATGTGTCCATTCTCTGGGTTTTCGATGTTCAGCGTGTAAAGAAGTCTGAGTGGTACCATAAAGGCAGTGGGAAAGTCAGCAAGTCCTTCCAGTGCAAGAGTCTCTACTACCTCAAAGCAAAGTTTCCTGGAGGGTCTGACTCTTCTCTGGCTTCTGATACGTCCAGGACGCCATTCTGATCCGTCTGATGCGACAGAACTCAGTCTGGACAAGAAAAGAAAACAAAAGCATCATCATCCACCCTGTACCCGAGCACTGCTGTATACACTACTACTACCAAAATTCTAACATCAGACTAGCTAGCTAGACACAGCGCATGCAGGATATCGCTACACCATGACAGACAATTTCACATTTTTCTTTAAAACATGTGAATAAATTCTATTTGCAGAGACTCTATAGTAAAATAACACTGGACCTGGCTGGTAATTTGGCTCAGCACTTTCATGAATTCAAAACATCCTTCAGTGAACGATGAAAAACCTTCCTGCACATACGCATAAGCAGATTCTACAGAAGAATAGAGCATCATTTCAGTTCAATTAATAGATTTTTAGTTCGCTCAGTGAGCTCCGTTTTATATTTAAAAACATGATTTATAATGTTGGTTCAACTTTTCTGTTGCTATAAAGTTGAAATCACTTGCAATTTTATGTTTATGCAACATTATTTTCAGTGACACAACCAATAGAAGCAGTTCAGATAGCAGACAGGTTGCTGAAGGTGGGAATGAGAAAGTTCATTTGTATATATGTATTTTATACTGCAGTACAGAGCACTGTAGACTGTATACTGTAGTACAGAGCACTGTAGGCTGTATACTGTAGTACAGTGCATTGTAGACTGTAAACTGTAGTACAATGCATTGTAGGCTGTAGTACAGTGCATTGTGGGGTGTATACTGTAGTACAGAGCACTGTAGGCTGTATACTGTAGTACAGTGTATTGTAGGCTGTATACTGTTGTACAGTGCACTGTAGACTGTATACTGTTGTACAGTGCACTGTAGACTGTATACTGTAGTACAGAGCATTGTAGGCTATATACCATAGTACAGTGCATTGTATACTGTAGTACAGAGCACTGTAGACTGTATACTGTAGTACAGTGCATTGTAGACTGTATACTTTAGTACAGTGCATTGTAGACTGTATACTTTAGTACAGTGCATTGTGGGGTGTATATTGTAGCACAGTGCATTGTAGGCTGTATACTGTAGTACAGTGCATTGTGGGGTGTATACTGTAGTACAGAGCACTGTAGGCTGTATACTGTAGTACAGAGCATTGTAGGCTATAGACCGTAGTACAGTGTATTGTATACTGTAGTACAGAGCACTGTAGACTGTATACTGTAGTACAGTGTATTGTAGACTGTATACTGTAGTACAGAGCAGTGTAGACTATACTGTAGTACAGTGCATTGTAGGCTATATACTGTAGTACAGAGCATTGTAGACTGTATACTGTATACAGGGTATTGTAGACTGTAGACTGTAGTACAGAGCAGTGTAGACTGTATACTGTAGTACAGGATGTAGACTATACTGTAGTACCGTGCATTGTAGGCTATATACTGTAGTACAGAGCATTGTAGACTGTATACTGTATACAGGGTATTGTAGACTGTATACTGTAGTACAGAGCATTGTAGACTGTAGACTGTATTATGGTGCACTGTAGGCTTCATATCCACAAAGAACAAGATCTGCCGTTGAGCTGCTGTGATATAACACGTTCTCGTTCATCATAAGCCAATGCTGGAAAAATCGGACATTTGTTTTGAGATTGAAGATGTTCTCTATGAGAACATGTGCAGTAACGTATCCTGGAGCTGAAATCAAGAGAACCACTCCACGCTTTTATATGCCTGGATGAGGCTGGCTTCAACCCTGCAAGATGCAGGAGGCGTGGTCGAAACATCACTGGCCAAAGGGCTACTGTTGATGTGCCAGGCCAGCGAAGAGTAAACATTGCAATGTGTGCTGCTATGTCAGAGAGTAGCATGCTTACACATATTCCCATTATAGGGCCCTATAGCACACAGCATCTCATCCCATTCTTGGACACCCTCTGCAGGGATCTCCTCCTGATAATGAGAGAGGTGGGTTGCAAGAGGATTTGCTCAAATATGTGGTCATTTGGGATAATGTGAGTTTCCACCACTCCAACACCATCAGGCTAGGGTTTGCCAGCCATCATAGAATGCTGATGGAATTCCTCCCACCCTATTCCTCATCCCTGAACCCAATCAAGGAGTTCTTCTCAGCCTGGAGATGGAAGGTGTACGATCAACAGCCGCACACCCAGACGAACCTGCTGACTGCCATGGATGCAGCTGGTGAGACAGTCGTGTAGTGTGAAGCAGGTATAAAGAGCTGACCACTCAGACAGTCGTGTAGTGTGACCAGGTATAAAGATCTGACCACTCAGACAGTCGTGTAGTGTAACCAGGTATAAAGACCTGACCACTCAGACAGTCGTGTAGTGTGACCAGGTATAAAGACCTGACCACTCAGAACAGTCGTGTAGTGTAACCAGTATAAAGACCTGACCACTCAGACAGTCGTGTAGTGTAACCAGGTATAAAGACCTGACCACTCAGTCGTGTAGTGTAAAGACCTGACCACTCAGACAGTCGTGTAGTGTAACCAGGTATAAAGACCTGACCACTCAGACAGTCGTGTAGTGTGAACCAGGTATAAAGACCTGACCACTCAGACAGTCGTGTAGTGTAACCAGGTATAAAGACCTGACCACTCAGACAGTCGTGTAGTGAAACCAGGTATAAAGACCTGACCACTCAGACAGTCGTGTAGTGTGAAGCAGGTATAAAGACCTGACCACTCAGACAGTCGTGTAGTGAGAAGCAGGTATAAATCCTGACCCACTCAGAGTCGTTGTAGTGTAACCAGGTATGAAAACCTGATCACTCAGACAGTCGTGTAGTGTAACGGAGGTATAAAGACCTGACCACTCAGACAGTCGTGTAGTGTAACCAGTATAAAGACCTGACACTCAGACAGTCGTGTAGTGAAACAGGTATAAAGACCTGACCACTCAGACAGTCGTGTAGTGAAACCAGGTATAAAGACCTGACCACTCAGACAGTCGTGTAGTGAAACCAGGTATAAAGACCTGACCACTCAGACAGTCGTGTAGTGTAACCAGGTATAAAGACCTGACCACTCAGACAGTCGTGTAGTGTAACCAGGTATAAAGACCTGACCACTCAGACAGTCGTTTGTAGTGTAACCAGGTATAAGACCTGACCACTCAGACAGTCGTGTAGTGTAACCAGGTATAAAGACCTGACCACTCAGACAGTTGTGTAGTGTAAACCAGGTATAAAGACCTGACCACTCAGACAGTCGTGTAGTGTAACCAGGTATAAAGACCTGACCACTCAGACATTGTGTATGTAACCAGTATAAGAGACCTGACCACTCAGACGGTCGTGTAGTGAAACCAGTATAAAGACCTGACCACTCAGACAGTCGTGTAGTGTAACCAGGTATAAAGACCTGACCACTCAGACAGTCGTGTAGTGAAACCAGTATAAAGACCCTGAACCACTCAGACAGTCGTGTAGTGAAACAGGTATACAGACCTGACCACATCAGACAGTCCGGGTAGTGTAACCAGGTAATAAAGACCCTAGACCACTCAGACAGTTTTGTGTAGTGTAACCAGGTATAACAAGACCTGACCACTAGAGTCGGAGGTAGTGTAACCCGGTAATAAAGACCTGATCACTCAGACGTCTGTAGTGTAACGAGAATAAAGACCCTGACCACCAGCACAGTCCATGTATGTAACCAGGTATACAAGATCAGACCACTTCAGACAGTCGTGTAGTGTCACCTAGTTATATAGACCTGACACACTCAAGACAGTCGTGAAGTGTAACCAGGTAGAAAACTGATCAACTCAGACAGTCCGTCGTAGAGTAACCAGGTATAAAGACCTGATCACTCAGACAGTCGTGTAGTGTAACCAGGTATAAAGACCTGACCACTCAGACAGTTGTGTAGTGTGAAGCAGGTATAAAGACCTGACCACTCAGACAGTCGTGTAGTGTGAAGCAGGTATAAAGACCTGACCACTCAGACAGTCGTGTAGTGTAACCAAAGTAAATCATGATGTGAGACATGTAAGCAGGTCTGGATCCACTATTGGTAATAAGAAGATGTAAAAGATGACTTCTGTTAAAAGCTTGTTCATACAGATGGGCCCACTGAATGCTACAAAGGTTGCGAGAAGTTTATGGTCCAGTGAATCCCGTCATTTATGGCAGGAACCCCCAAGAAAGCTGCCCGAGTCCAGGAGATAACGACTTGGCCAGACAGATTACATGGGCCAGATGGAACATGGAGGCAGGCCTATAAGACATGCAGTTGCAGAAACCTTTCAGACCCTGTTCTGAGATCATCTCAAAGAACGTCTGCACCGCGGTCTCCTCAAGAGTAAAGCTTATACTCTGAACTGGGCTGCCTCTTCATTTTGACGGCAAGAAAAGAAGTTACTACAAGGTCTCCAGCAGACACTCGCTCTTCCAGGCTGCCGACAATGGTTTCTTTTCTCTCTTCAACAACTTACACGCCCACAGATGTCATCACAGTTCATAATGAAGGACCCACTAATCTTTGTTTCCAGCGTGAACGTGGGTTGAAAAGGGCTATCAGTGGTTCCTCCTCGTGCTCGCAGACAGTGTTTTTGACTGCAGGCTCCTCTCTCAGTTTTTCCTGGCGGTAATTAAATATAAGTGGACTGAAATATGGCTCAGCTGCACATCAGAGAAGAAAACTTTATCATATTAGGAGAAACTCCAAAGTTCCATTTCCACGTGGGCCCCATGTGGGATTTATCTGGGCTGTATGGGTTTTACTTGGGCTTGAAGTGGCTTTTTGATTGGGCATACACTTTGGACCCCAGTTGGGTTATACCACTGGGCCCCAGTTATACTACAACTGGGTTATAGTTATGGGACCCTCTTCGGCTAGAGGTGTGGGCCCCAGGAGGGTTATCATTGTGGGCCTGAGTTAAGCTACATTTGTGGGCACCATGTGGGTCAGTGTTGTGGAGCCCAGTAAGCCTACATTTGTGGTCCAAGCAGGTTTACACTTCTACATTTCTGTTTTGACTGTGGAGTGAAATGGAGCAAATGGACAAATCTTTGTGGGCCCCAACTAGGTTGTCTAAAGGGGACCCAATGGGCAGCCCATCATTAACCCATGGTCAACGTGGAGGGCTGCTCTCAGCCCTGAGTTCCTCGGCCTTCCTCTCCAGTCCCGGTGTGAGCGGGGCGGCGTGGGGATCCCTGGTGGCTCACTCCCAGCGTCGGTTCGATCCTCTATGGGGAAGAGAGTGAGAGAGACAAGTGGGAAAATCGGGGAGAGCAGGCCAACGTGCATGGAGTCTCAAGCAGAGTGCCTCCCTGACTGAGGTCTGAAGGTGGCAGCTGGGACGCTTATCAGCCGCCAGGCATGGGTGGTTTCTCACCCCGCCCCCGGGACCACACGGCCCTTGGCTGTGTAAAATAACGGGTGCTGAACTCCGCCGCTGATCAATTAAATATTAAATATTTGATTAAATATTGAATTTAATTGGCTGAACATATCAGCTGGTATGGATGAACGTCTCTCAGTTGAAGTATTCAGCCGAGCTGGAGTATAAATAGTACTTCATATTTGAAAATGTACAATATTGGAATCTGATGGAGCCAGTTAATGGACCAGCTAATAAAAATATATAATATAATATAATTTATCGGGTGCTACACCTGAATGTGTCTGTAGAGGAGTAAATATTGATTAATAAATATAGTTTATCGCTCATTCGCTCATACTTATGCTTACAGTGGCCAGTAAAGGAGAGGGGACTGTAGTGGGGTGGCAGGTGTGGCCGTGTCAGGTAGGAGGACACCTCTGTAGAATGTGGTCCCAGGTAGGTCAGGACTGGCTCTGGTAGAGACCACAGAGACACAGACTGACTAATGTAATGTCCTAGATCAGCCTCAGCAACTTCTTCCTTCTGGTTAGCCTCTAATATTGTGGCTGTGGTTTAAATTTGATTAAATAATGAGACGTTTTCATTAGTCTGTCAGTCCAGCGGCACAAACTATTCACTGTTCACATCATAATTTATTCAGCTCTTTTTATCATTTATTCACCTCAAGCATGAAAATGTTTATGCAAATGTTTGCAGCTTCTATCGAGTCTTTGTATTAGATATGGTGGAATATAAATAAGGACAGGCAGAGGGAATGCTGGGTAGTGTCTCAACCACATTTCCAGACCAGTCCTTTGCTGTAGAAATAAAAGTGAGGACGATTTGTTAAGAGCGGACCTTACCGGCGTAGAGGCACCAATATTAAAGTAAGGGCTTAGTATAGTATACACCCTGCTACCCCTATGCTGTAGACTGGGGTCCGATTCACAACCTGGGTAACTACCTTACACTAACGCTACCTTCACCTACCTGTGTACAGGTAAACTGTAACACTACCTTCACCTACCTGTGTACAGGTAAACTGTAACCCTACCTTCACCTACCTGTGTACAGGTAAACTGTAACCCTACCTTCACCTACCTGTGTACAGGTAAACTGTAACACTACCTTCACCTACCTGTGTACAGGTAAACTGTAACATTACCTTCACCTACCTGTGTACAGGTAAACTGTAACACTACCTTCACCTACCTGTGTACAGGTAAACTGCCAGCCGTAATTGTAAATCTTGGCTCTTTTCTAAGGTCAGATCTGAATTCTATCACCTGTCTTCCTTTCAGAGTAACAGATCTAGTCAGTCAGTAAATAACTATTATACTGTTGTTTGTTGTGTCACCTGCTTTTCTTCTTTTTCTTTATTAATAGTCATTTTATTTGATTATTCGTTCTTTTCTTGTTGCTGCAACATCAGAAGTTGCATGAAAGGGCTAATATTATAATACAATAATATTCCTTCACGCACAGTTAGCTCTGTGAGTGTGAACAGAGAGGAAAATCACCAGACAGTCCAATACTGAGTTGAAACTGTGCCATCTAGTGGCAGAACTGGGAGTGACAGTTCACTATAAATACATCCATCCACAGTAGCGGAGAGCATAAATAAATAAATATATATGTGGGCGGCCTGGCTTAGCATGTATTGATATCTTAATCCGGTTTAAGCCCTTAAAACCGGTCCATTCCTTCACTGCCAAACGGAGCTAAATGCCTGTCACAATCAGGACCGGGAGACGAGAGACACCGTGGAAATGAACAACAACAAAAAACAGTGTTAGGAAGGACGGGAGACAGAGGGACTGCGGCGGGTGAAACTGGTTTTATTAGCCGGAAATCAAAAGCTCTTGTTGTCAAGTCTTCTTTAGATTGCAGGCCGAGGCTTTACAGAGGAATTCCGTGGATTATATTTAAAGAATTCCAGGTTTAAGGATGTAAACAGAGAGATTCAGACTGAGTTTGGTGTGAAATGTTGTTTACAGTGATGAGGATGGTGTTTACAGTGGTGATGATTGTGTTTATAGTGGTAGTGATGGTGTTTACAGTGGTGGTGATGGTGTTTACAGTGGTGGTGATGGTGTTTACAGTGGTGGTGGTGGCAGCAATGATGTTTACAGTGGTAGTAATGGTGTTTACAATGGTGTTTGTTGTTTACATGGTTGATGGTGTTTACAGTGTGATCGATGTTAACCAGGGGTCCTCCATGTCCTACAACAAAAAAAACAAATCTACACAATTGTATTTACTATGAAACCCAACCATGAGCTACACGGGTCTTCTCTGAGTTTTTAATTCTGGATGTTATGGTAAAAGGGGAAGATCTGACAAATACTAGGTTTTCTTTGGGACTATTTGAACCTCACAGCGTCCTGCATGTATCCCTCCACCATGAATGGAGTTTTAAGGTTTAAGACTGAGATCTTCTCTAAACTATCATAAGACAAGCGTCTCAGAACAGACAGTGTATTTAAATCATCTACTGTAAAGAACTTTCTGTGAAGCTTTTTTTGAGTGACTCTGGTTCCACTTCACTATCATTGTGAACACTTTCGGACAGGTAACTAGAACAGAGAGTGTTCCACCACACAAACTCTTTGAATTTACATGAAATGTAGATACATCTATAATTAAACTTGCACTTCATTCTTACTGCATTGTGAAGTACATACCAGTGCAGCCTAAAGAAAAAGAAGCAGCTTTAAAATAGAAGAAGAGAAAACACTTTCTGATTTTCAGTGTAAGTTAATATAAAGAGGTTTTATTCCAAGTGATGTTGGAGCATTTCTATTGGTCCATAAAACTTTCAGAGGATATAAAGAGCAGATGTCGTGTATAATGATATGAGGCTGTGCAAAGTCTGTTTGTTAGAGTCCAACTTGACATTGTATGAACAAAGAGTTCAAATGAAACAAGAAGACTAAGACAAAGACTATATCCAACATCACCTACTTCCATACTACACAGTATGTGAGCGCAGTAGGTGAGAATGTCTAGTACGTCCGAATACACAGTGTTTATTAAGCAGTTCAAGAGAATGACCTTCTGAATCCTGTGAGATATTGTGAAGGTCCAGCCTAGTGCGTACTGACTAAGTAGGAGATTCCGGAGGCGGCCGAAGACCAGGAGCAAACAAGGGCAAACAAGAAACACCTGGGAGGAGGAGGAGCCACAAACTAGGTACAGGTAAGGATACGGGTGATGAGGGAGGAGACAGGGAGGAGCTAGAAACCAAAACAAACAGAGACACATGGAAATGAGAAAGAGAGAAATACACTCCAGTTTCCTTTAATCTGTATTTACATTTACTACCATTATTTCATATCAATTTTATTTAATATCAATGTTTTTTATGTCTATATTAATAAAACAAACATTTTAATTTCCTTTTATTTAAGTTATACTTTGATGCTTGTGCAGTCTCCTCCTCTAAAGTACTGTTTAATTATGCAGAAACTTTGAAAAAACAGAACCATAGAAATGGCCTAGCAACCCACCTGGGATTCCATGGCAATGGCCTAGCAACAGCCTAGCAACCACTTGGGATACCACAGTTTTGCCAAAATTTATCAACCTCATAGGAATCCATAGGAATCATTTAGCAACAGTTTTATAACCACCTGGGATTGCACAGCAACAACTTTGCAACCATGCGGTATTACCATAGCACCGGTCTAGCAAATCGATACCCACCTGTATGCATAGCGACCACCAAGCAACACATAAGCAATCACCTGGAACAGGATTGCAACATCCTAGTGATAAATCAGTGTTTATATGGGGGCCAAGTAACAGTTTCGCAAGCACCTGGGGTTACGCAGTAACAACTTTGCAACCATGTTGTGTTACCATAACAATGGTCTAGCAACTCCATACCCACCTGGGACAATATAGTGACTGCCAAGCAACACATTAGCAACCACCTGGAACAGCATTGTGATGGTTCTATGGGGGCCACAGTTTTGCAACCACCCAGGATTGCACAGCAACAACTTTGTAACCACACTGTGTTATCATAGCGATGGTCTCTGCACGCACCTGCACATTTGCAACCACATGGAACAGCATAGCAATGTCCTAGTGATGAATCAGTGGTTACATGGGGACCTAGAAACAGCTTAGCAACCACATGGAATTGTGTAGGAATAGCTTAGCAACACCTCGGCAACCACTTGAGATGCCATAGTAAACACCATAGTAATTACCGTCACGAGTTTTGAAGTTAACTGGGTCACATGGTCCGATTAAAGTGGTACAATGTAGCAGCAGGTACGTGTGCCGTGATGGTGAACGGTGCATTCCGTCTGTGGTGATGTTGGAAAGGGTCCGGACGAGTCCAGGTGGATATTAGCAGCCGGACCGCCTCGGGGAAGAAGGAGCTGCTGCCGAGTCTGCTGGTGGAGGAAAAACACAGTGATTCTGTCTGGGGGCTAAAAATACCGGTGTCTGTGTGGTGGTGTGGGCAGGTGTCTCTCTCTCTCTCTCTCTCCCTCTCTCTCTCTCCCTCTCGCTCTCTCCCTCTCTCTCTCTCTCTACCCTCGCTTCTCCTCCTTTCTCCTCTCCCTCTCTCCCTCTCTCTCTCTCTCACTCTCTCGACTTCCTCCCATCCCCCTCGCTCTCCTCTCCCTCCCTCTCTCTCTCGCTACCTCTCTCCCTCTCTCTCCTCTCTCTCCCTTTCTCTCCCTCTCCTCTCTCTCCTCTCCTCATACCTCTCTCTCTCCTCCCTTTCGCTCCCTCTCTCTCTCTACTCTTTCTCTCTCTCTCCCGAACCTCTCTCTCATCCCTCTTCTCTCTCTTTCTCTCTCTCTCCTCTCGCTACCTCTCTCTCCTCCTCCCCCTCTCTCGCTTTCTCTCATCTCTCTCACCCTCTCTCTTTCTCTCTCTCTACTCTCTCTTTCTCTCTCTCTCTCTCTCTCTCTCTCTCTCTCTCGCCACTCATCCTCCCCCCCTCTCTTGCTTTCTCTCTCTCTCTCTCCCTCTTATCTATCTCTCTCTCTCCCCACCGTGCCCTCTCGTCCACTCTTTCTCTCTCTCAATCCCCTCTCCACCCCCCTCTCGTGCTTTCTCTCTCTCTCCCTCTTTTTCTCTCTCTCTACATCCCCTCTCTCACTCTCTCCCCCTCTCTCTCTTTCTCTCTCTCTCCTCTTTCTATCGCTCTTTCTCTCTCTCTCTCTTTCTCCTCTACTTTCCTTCCCCCCCCCTCTCTCTACCTCTCTCTCTCTCTTTTCCCTGAACCGGCTCTGAGCTCCGAGGGTGTTAATGTGTGGTGGCATTCCTCACTTTCTCCCAGCGCGCATGTGATTTAGCTTCTGTGAATCGGCCCTGACAGCCCCCTCCATCACCGGCACCGTCCGGGCCTGCAAAAAACTCCCATAACCCCCTTCTCCCGGCTGCAGGTGCGTCTGCCATCAGCATCCCCGAACCTCCGAGACTCGGGAGGGAAAAGACGAGCACTGCGGAAAACCAGGCGCGTTAAAGGGCCCGGACCAGCCGGAATCCAGGAAAGTTCTGAACTGAGTAGTGAATCTGCTGTAAGAGTACATACAGTGCAGAGTTCAGTTCAGTTTTGTGATGTCACAAAAAGACTGCAGGACGGTTCTTTAATCCAGGGAACAGCTGTATATAGCAGAACCCCTTCTTGGTGCTACGTAGAACCATTTCCAAAAATGTTACTACATACCAGTTGCCATGCAAAGAACCTCTTAAGCATGCAGATGGTTCTTTGGAGGTTTATATGGAACCATTATTTACTAAAAGAACCCTTAAAGAACCATTTGTGTGGATAAACATGATTTCAACACTACACTCATATAGATGGTTCTTTATTCAATCTAGTACCAAAAAGGGTTCTTCTATTGTAGCAATAGTAGAATTCTCCATCAGCCTGAAGAACTGTTCAGCATGCAAAGAACCTCTTTAGCATGCAGACGGTTCTTTGAAGTCCATGGTTCTTAAATGGAACTACGTTCTTTACTAAAAGAACCCTTAAAGAACCATTTGCCTAGATTTAGAATACTTCAACATGACGCTCATATAAAAACTGGTTCTTTATTCAACCTAGCACCGAGAAGGGTTCTTCCATTGTTACAGGCCTGACAATGTAACAATTCGCCATGCAAAGAACCTCTTAAGCATGCAAACAGTTCTTTGAGGGTCCATGGTTCTATATGGAACCACTTTCTTTACTAAAAGAACCCTTAAAGAACCATTTGTGTAGATAAACATGACTTCAACACTACACTCATATAGAAGATTTGATTTGATATGGTCCTTAATTCAGTCTAGCACCAAACAGAGTTCTTCCATTGTCACAGCACTGACATCGTAACAATAGCAGAACCTTTTTTTGGTGCTCCGTAGAATAATTTCCAAAAAGGTTCTATATGGAACCATATACAAAATATCTAAAGAACCGTTCGCCATTCAAAGGATTCCTTAAGCAAGCAAACAGTTCTTTGAGGGTCATTTATTCTATAAGAACCACTTTCATAACTAAAGAACCATAAAGAACATTTTTCATTCCACCTTAAATGGTGCAGCAGTTACACTCTGAAACACAGAAGGCGTCAGTATGTAACTGCTGCACCATTTAAGGTGGAATGGAAAATTACACATAGAACTCTAAAGCTCTCTGACCGTCTCACAGAGCAACGCCTCTCACTCAGACTCTTATCAGCCAATCAGCTCGACTTTCAGCCCAGCAATCGATTCAGCTCAATTCTCCACATTCCATAGAAAAGTCCACAGAGAGAGAGAGAGAGAGAGAGAGAGAGAGAGAGAGAGAGAGAGAGAGAGAGAGAGAGAGAGAGAATAAATAGATAAAAGCCGAGATAGTAAAAGAATGCAGGAGAGAAATTAAGAGAGACAGGGGAAGGAGAGAAAGACAGAGATGGGCGGAGGGGGATGAAAAAGAGAAGGAGGAAAAATATATATAGAAAAATTATAGAGTAGATAGAGAGGAATAGACAGAGAGCAGGAGAGAAGGAGAGAGAGAAAAGAGAGAGGACATACTGAGAGAAAGAAAATGGTGAGAGAAGGGATAAAGACTAAAGACATGGGGGGGGAGATTACCAGAGGAAAAAGAGAGGGTGATGAACAGATGAGAGAGAAAGTAAGAGTAGAGAGAGAACAGAAAAAGAAAGTGGGAGGAATAGACAGATCATAGAAAAAAGAGAAAAAAGGTACAGAAAGAGTGTGAGGAGAGGGGAAGGATCGGACGATCCTGAAAGAAGAGAGAGAGAACTAGAGCTGAAAGCGGAAGAGAGAGAGAGAGAAAGTGAAAAGAAAGAGAGAAAGAGATGAAGAAGGAAGAGAAAGAGAGAGAGAGAGAAAAGTGAGAAAGAGAGAGAGAAAAAACAGCGGGATGAAAGAGGACAGGTAGAGAGAGAGAGAAAGTGGAGAAAAGAGAGAGAGAAAGATTGAAGAGGAGAGAAAGAGAGAGCGAAAGTGAGCCAAAGAGAGAGAGGAAGAGAGAGAGAAAGTGAGAAAGAGAGAGAGAAAGAGATGAAGAGGAAGAGAAAGAGAGAGAGAGAAAGAGATGAAGAGGAAGAGAAAGAGAGAGAGAAAGTGAGAAAGAGAGAGAGGAAGAGAGAGAGAAAGTGAGAAAGAGAGAGAGAAAGAGATGAAGAGGAAGAGAAAGAGAGAGAGAGAGAAAGTGAGAAAGAGAGAGAGAAAGAGATGAAGAGGAAGAGAAAGAGAGAGAGAGAGAAAGTGAGAAAGAGAGAGAGAAAGAGATGAAGAGGAAGAGAAAGAGAGAGAGAGAGAGAAAGTGAGAAAGAGAGAGAGAAAGAGATGAAGAGGAAGAGAAAGAGAGAGAAAGAAAGTGAGAAAGAGGAGAGAGAAAGAATGAGAGGAAGAGAAAGAGCAGAGAGAGAAGAACGTGAGAAAAGGAGAGAGAGAAAGAGATGAAAGAGGAAGAGAAAGAGAGTGAGAAAGTGAGGCACGAGAGAGAGGAAGAGAGAGAGACTGTGAGAAAGAGAGAGAGAAGAGATGACGAGGAAGAGACAGAGAGAGAGAGAAAGAGATGAAGAGGAAGAGAAAGAGAGAGAGAGAGAGAAAGTGAGAAAGAGAGAGAGACAAGAGAGAGAGAAGAGTGAGAAAGAGAGAGAGAAAGAGATGAAGAGGAAAGAGAAACAAGAGAGAAGCAATGTAGAAAGAGAGAGAAAGTGAAAAAGAGAGAGAGAAAGAGATGAAGAGGAAGAGAAAGAGAGAGAGAGAGAAATTGAGAAAGAGAGAGAGAAACGAGATAAGAAAAGAGAAATAGAGAGAGAGAAAGTTGAAGAAAGAGAGAGAGAAAGAATGAAGAGGAAGAGAAAGGAGAGAGAGAGAAAGTGAGAAAGAGGAAAGGAGAGAGAGAGAAATGAGAAAGAAAGAGAGAGAAAGTGAGAAAGAAGGAAGAGAGAGAGAAAAGAGATGAAGAGGAAGAGAAAGAAGAGAGAATGTGGAGAAAGAGAGAGGAGAAAGAGATGAAGAGGAAAGAGAAAGAGAGAGAGAGAAAGTTGAGAGGGAGAGAGAAGAGAGTAAAGTGAAGGAAGAGAAAGAGAGAGAGAGAGAAAGTGAGAAAGAGGAAGAGGGAGAGAGAGAGATGAAGAGAGAGAGTTGACTAAAGATCTGAGGAGTTTGTGAGTTGCTCCCAGACAGAGAGCTCTGGACGCTGGAGGGGTCAGTAGATGGTAGATGGGGCTGTTCTGTTGATTTCTGTGAGCGTGATGACTCCGGGGGGTGGGGGTGGGGGGTGACGTGGGGAGAGTGTACATTTTTCACACTAATTCTGTTTTAATTGCTTCACTCCGAGCACAGCGGTGAATTGCATGTGGCACGCAGCTGCCAGTGCGCCTGCAGGGAGCGTCAGTGAGCGAGTGAGCGGCGGCCGCCTGCGCTGCGAGACCAGCCCGTAATGAATCTGCTGCCTGCTCTTCTTAATGCAGCCCGGGGCGATCCCCCAACCCGCTGGAGAGGACCAGGCTCTGAGTTTCCTCAGCCATCAAATCGCTCTTTGTCTTCAGTCCAGGCTCGGCAGGCGGACTTACCGCTCCGCTCAGAGGATCACTGAAAGCTGCTGGCCTACTCAGACTTGAATAACAAGAGCGAGTCAGCGAAGGACGACGTCTGGAGATAAAACAGTCCAGAAGATGACCAAAGAAAAAATAGAGCTGACCAAACCACATCAAGGCTGACCCTCACACTCAGCACCGTGGCTGTATTCAAATATAAACATGTATATTATTGGTTATATAGTTACACACTTTTATCAAGAACAGGAAGTTTTCATTCATGAGTAGAAGGACGTCTGAAAGGAGAAGGTAGTTCTTGAGTTGAAGGACATCTGGAGCAGAAGGTTGTTCTTGAGTAGAAGGATGTCTGGAGAAGGTAATTCTTAAGTAGAAGGATGTCTGGAAAAGGTAGTTCTTGAATAGAAGGATGTCTGGAGAAGGCAGTTCTTGAGTAGAAGGATGTCTGGAGAAGTTAGTTCTTGAGTAGAAGGATGTTTGGAGAAGGTAGTTCTATTAGTATGAATGGCCACTCTGGATGAGAAGGTAGTTATTGAATAGATGGACGTCTGGATGAGAAGGTAGTTATTGAATAGAAGAATGTCTGGAGGAGAAGGTAGTTCTTGAGAAGAAGGATGTCTGGGGAAGGTAGTTCTTGAGTAGAAGGATGTCTGGAGAAGGTAGTTCTTGAGTAAAAGGATGTCTGAAGAAGGTAGTTCTTGAGTAAAAGGATGTCAGGGGAAGGTAGTTCTTGAGTAAAAGGATGTCTGAAGAAGGTAGTTCTTGAGTAAAAGGATGTCTGAAGAAGGTAGTTCTTGAGTAAAAGGATGTCTGAAGAAGGTAGTTCTTGAGTAGAAGGATGTCTTGCGGAGAAGTATTTTTTGAGTAAAAGGGCATTTGAAAGAGAAGGTAGCGCTTGAGTTGAAGGGTGTATGAAGGAGAAGGAAATTCTTGAGTTAAAGAGCGTTTGGAAGAGAAAGTCATTCTTAAGTAGAAGGGTGTTCGCAAGAGAGGGTAAGTCTTGAGTTGAAGGGCGTTTGGAAGAGAAGCTCATTCTTAAGTAGATGGGCGTATAGAAGAGAAGGTCATTCTTGAGTAGAAGGGCGTTTGGAAGAGAGGGTAATTCTTGAGTAGAAGGGCGTTTGGAAGAGAAGGTCATTCTTGAGGAGAAGGGCGTTTGGATGAGAAGGTCATCCTTGAGTAGAAGATCGTTTGGAATAGAAGGTCAATCTTGAGTAGAAGGGTGTTTGGAAGAGAGGGTAATTCTTAAGTAGGAGCATGTTTGGAAAAGAGGGTAATTCTTGAGTAGAACAGTGTTTGGAAGAGAAGGTAGCTCTTGAGTAGAAGGGCATATGGAAGAGAAGGTAGTCATTGAGGAGAAGGGCGTTTGGAAGAGAGGGTAATTCTTAAGTAGAAACATGTTTGGAAAAGAAGGTTATGCTTGAGTAAAAGATTATTTGGAAAAGAAGGTCATTCTTGAGTAGAAGGGTGTTTGGAAAAGAAGGTTATGCTTGAGTAAAAGATTATTTGGAAAAGAAGGTAATTCTTGAGTAGAAACATGTTTAGAAGAGAGTGTAATTCTTGAGTGTAACAGGGTTTGGAAGAGAAGGTAGCTCTTGAGTTGAATGGCGTATGGAAGAGAAGGTAGTCATTGAGGAGAAGGGAGTTTGGAAGAGAATGTATCTCCTTGAGCGCAGGGCATCATGACAAAAAGAAATCTTAGAGCTGAAGGCTTTGGGAAGAGAGGGTAATTACTTGGGTAGAAGCCTGTTTGTAAGAGAGGGTTATTATGCATGCGTACAGGGCGTTTGGCAGAGAAGGTAGACATTGAGGAGATCGTGGTTTGGCAGCAAAGGTCATTTT
Organism: Megaleporinus macrocephalus; assembly: GCA_021613375.1. Classification (NCBI taxonomy): domain Eukaryota; kingdom Metazoa; phylum Chordata; class Actinopteri; order Characiformes; family Anostomidae; genus Megaleporinus; species Megaleporinus macrocephalus. The sequence goes on from CM038709.1 coordinate 4,003,524, forward strand.
TGAGTAGAAGGGCTCGTTTGGACATAGAGTCAGTCTTGAGTAGACAGGGTGTTTGGAAAGAGGGTAAATCTTTGAGTCGAAGGGCGTTTGGCGAATAGGAGGGAGTAGTTCTTGAGTTGAAGGCGATTGGAAGAGAGGTATTGCTTGAGTTTGAAGGGCCTATAAGGAGCAAAGTAATTCATGAGTAGAAGGGTGTTTGAAGAGAAGGTAGTCTTTGAACTAGAAGGTGTTTGGAAAGCAGGTAGTCAGCTGAGTAGAAGGGGGTTTTAGAAGAGAAGGTAGTAATTGATTACGGGTGTTTGGAAGCGAAAGGTAGCATCATGACTAGAAGGGTGTTTTGAGAGAAGGTGTCATTGAGTAAAGGGTGTTTGAATAGAAGGTAGTAAATTGAGTAGAAGGGTGGTATGGAAGGAGAAGGTTTAGTCATTGAGTAGAAGGGCGTTTGGAAGAGAGGGTAATTCTTGAGTAGAAGGGCGTTTGGAAGAGAAGGTAGTCATTGAGTAGAAGGGTGTTTGGAAGAAAGGGTAATTCTTGAGTTTTAGGGCATTTGGAAGAGAAGGTAATTCTTAAGTAGAAGGGCGTTTGGAAGAGAAGGTAGTCTTTGAGTTGAAGGGCGTTTGGAAGAGAGGCTAATTCTTAAGTAGAAGGGCGTTTGGAAGAGAAGGTAGTCTTTGAGTTGAAAGGCGTTTGGAAGAGAAGGCAATTCTTGACTTGAAGGGTGTTTGGAAGAGAGGGTAATTCTTGAGTTGAAGGGTGTTTGGAAGAGAGGGTAATTCTTGAGTTGAAGGGTGTTAGGAAGAGAGGGTAATTCTTGAGTAGAAAGGTGTTTGGAAGAGAGGGTTGTTCTAGAGTACAACAGTGTTTGGAAGAGAAGGTAGCTCTTGAGTTGAAGGGCGTATGAAGAAGAAGGAAATTCTTGAGTTGAAGGGCGTTTGGAATAGAAGGTCATTCTTGAGTAGAAGCATGTTTGGAAGAGAAGGTAGTCATTGAGGAGAAGGGTGTTTGGAGGAGAAGATTATGCTTGTGTAGAAGATCATTTGGAAAAGAAGGTCATTCTTGAGTAGAAAGGTGTTTGGAAGAGAGGATAATTCTTGAGTAGAAGGGTATTTGGAAGAGATGGTAGTCATTGAGAAGAAGGGCGTTTGGAAGAGAGGGTCATTCTTGAGTAGAAGATCATTTGGAAGAAAAGCTAGTCATTGAGGAGAAGGGCGTATGGAAGAGAAGGTTATGCTTGAGTAGAAGATTATTTAGAAAAGAAGGTAATTCTTAAGTAGAAGGGTGTTTGGAAAAAAAAGGTAATTATTGAGTAGAAACATGTTTGGAAGAGAAGGTAATCATTGAGTAGAAGGGTGTTTGGAAGAGATGGTACCTCTTGAGTAGAAAGGTGTTTGGAAGAGAGTAAAACACCTTAAGTACGGCATGTATGGGAAGACGCAGTGTCACTTCATATATCCTTGAGTAGAACAGAGGGGGGGGGGGGGGTGTTGGAAAAAGAGTAGCTCTTGAGTTGAATGGCGTATGGAAGAGAAGGTAGTCATTGAGGAAAAGGGAGTTTGTAAGAGAAGGTATCTCTTGAGCTGAAGGGCATATGAAGATGAAGGAAATTCTTGAGTAGAAGAGCGTTTGGAATAGAAGGTCATTCTTGAGTAGAAGGGCATTTGGAAGAGAAGGTAGTCATTGAGGAGAAGGGTGTTTGGAAGAGAAGGTCATTCTTGAGTAGAAGGGCATTTGGAAGAGGTGGTCATTGAGAAGAAGGGCACTTGGAATAGAAGGTCATTCTTGAGTTGAAGATCGTTTGGAATAGAAGGTATCTCTTGAGCTGAAGGGCATATGAAGAAGAAGGAAATTCTTGAGTTGAAGAGCGTTTGGAATAGAAGGTCATTCTTGAGTAGAAAGGTGTTTGGAAGAGAGGGTAATTCTTGGGTAGAAGCATGTTTGGAAGAGAGGGTACCTCTTGAGTAGAAAGGTGTTTGGAAGAGAGGGTACCTCTTGAGTAGAAAGGTGTTTGAAAGAGAGGGTAGTTCTTGAGTTGAAGGGTGTTTGGAAGAGAAGGTAGTCATTAACTAGAAGGGTGTTTGGAAGAGAAGGTAATTCTTGAGTAGAAGGGCGTTTGGAAGAGAAGGTAGTCTTTGAGTAGAAGGGTGTTTGGAAGAGAAGGTAGTCTTTGAGTAGAAGGGTGTTTGGAAGAGAAGGTAGTCTTTGAGTAGAAGGGTGTTTGGAAGAGAAGGTAGTCGTTGAGTTGAAGGGTGTTTGGAAGAGAAGGTAGTCTTTGAGTAGAAGGGCGTTTGGAAGAGAGGGTAATTCTTGAGTTTTAGGGCGTTTGGAAGAGAAGGTAGTCTTTGAGCAGAAGGGTGTTTTAGAGAGAAGCAGACTTATGGAGTAAAGGTGTTTTGGAAGAGAAGGTAGTCCTTTGAGTAGGAAGGCTGTTGGAAGAAGAAGGTAGTCTTCTGAGAGTAGAAGGCAGTTTGGAAGAGAAGGTCAGTCTTTCGTAGAAAGTGTTTTGACGTAGAAGGTTGTCGTTGAGTTTTAGGGCGTTTGGAAGAGAAGGTAGTCTTTGAGTAGAAGGGTGTTTGGAAGAGAAGGTAGTCTGAGTAGAAGGGTGTTTGGAAGAGAAGGTAGTCTTTGAGTAGAAGGGGTGTTTGGAAGAGAAGGTAGTCCGTTTGATTGAAGGGTGTTTTTTGGACGAGAAGGTCGTCTTTGAGAATAGAAGGGCGTTTGGGAAGAGGAGGGTATATTCTTATGAGTTTCGGGCGTGTTTTGGAAGAGAAGGTAGTCTTTGAGCAGCAGGTGTATGGAAGAGTAGGTAGTCTTTGATAGAACGGCTGTTTGAGAGAAGTCAGTCTTAGAGTAAAGGGTGTTTGGAAGAGAAGGTACGTACTTTGAGTAGAAGAGTGTTTGGAAGAGCAAGGTTTCGTTGAGTTCGAAGGCGTTTGGAAGAGCAGGTAGTCTTTTGAGTTGAAGGCGTTTGGAAGCACGCAAGTAGTCTTTCTAGAGTAGAAGGGCGTTTGGAAGAGAAGGTATTCGTTGAGTTGAAGGGCGTTTGGAAGAGAAGGTCCTTGTTGCAGTTGAAGGTTTGGTAGAGGCAGGTCCGTCTTTGAGTTGCAGGGTCGTTTCTTGGAAGAGAAGGTAGTCTTGAGTAAGAAGGTGTTTGGAAGAGAAGGTAGTTCGTGGAGTTGAAGGCGTTGGACAGAGAGAAACTCCGTGAGTTGACGGGCGGTTTTGACGGAGAAGGTCGTCGTTGAGTTGGAAGGGCTTTGGCAGCGAAGGTACTCGTTGAGGTTGAAGGTGTAATGGAAGAGAAGGAAGTCTTTTAGCGTTGAAGGCGTTTGGAAGAGCGGGAATACTAAATAGAAGGCGTTTTGGAAGAGAAGTCGTCTTTATGAGTTGAAGGTCGTATTGGACAGACAGACGGTACTCCGTATGCGTTGAAGGGTGATTTTGGCAGAGACGGTAGTCTGCGTTGCAAGGGCGGTTTTGACGCGCCTGCGTATCTTTGCGTCGAAGGGTGTTTTGGAAGGAAGGTAGTCGTTGAGTTGAACGGGCGTATTGGCAGCGACTGTAGTCTAAGCGTTACGGGGCGAGTATTGGACCAGCGCCGGAAGTCTTTTGCGTTGAAGGGCGATTGGCAAGAGGGACATACTTCAGTAGAACGGGCGATTATGGAAGAGAAGGTAGCTTTGGGTTTGCAGGGCGTATTGGAAGAAACGAGTCATTCTTCAGTAGCCTGTTAGTACTGCCCGAGACGGTACTTTTGTGACTTCAGACGGACGTCCCAGGCGCAAGTCGTTCTCCAATTAGCACTCTCGTTTGGCGGACAGGTAGTTCGTCTGTGCCTTATACAGCTTATTTCATCCTATGCTGCTGATGCATATGGATTATTAATATACAATAGTATGAAACTCTATGATTTTTAAGCCTTACCTGTTTTGTTATTATGTTGGTTTTGGTTTTGTTTGGCAGCAGGTCTGACAAGGCAGCCCACTCTGACTCTGTTGCGGCCTGGCCCTCAAACGGGCCCTCACACAGCAGATTTAACCAGTTTAACAATTATTACCTGATTCTCGGCAGCAAGAAGTTCAGTTTCACAGCGTTAGCTCTGTGAAGTGCTGATGACTCATTTAGGGGAGAGAAGTTTCAGATCCTTGAATACATTACCAGAAATCTGTCTTGGTGGTGTCACCGTTCTGGACAAACAACCCCAAACAAACACCTTCGAGCTGCGGATGACTGGGGATGCCTGACACGGCTGCTGCAGCTTGCTGACCTCTTGCAGGCAACACACTTCCAGCCTCTTCGCTGAAAGCTCTTTAGAACTTGGTGAGGTCATCATGATGCTTCTGCTCTTAAACATATATATATATATATATATATATATATATATATAAATATAAAAGGACACAGAATCAAGTGAAGCTACTGTTCATTAAAAGATGTGTGCTGATTAATAGCTCAAATGAAGATTAGTACTTCTCTGCTTGGGGACCTGGCCAGCTTAGCAGAGTGGAACATCTGATCAAGGTAATTAAACAATGCTAATTACACTTCTTAATCAAACAGCTAATTACAGAGACCCTCGCTGGTTCAGCCTAATGCAAAATTATCTTGCACTTTTAACACAACGATGCGATTAGTCCTGCGAGTCTCAGGACGGCCCGGAAATCAGTTCGTGAAGCGCCATCCCTGCCACACCTACCGTGCAAATGAAGAGTGAGGAGAATTCAAGAGGAGCTGTTTAACTCAGAGCGTGTTTTCATTATCTCGCTGGCGTCGTCGCGGATTGCTAATGTGCGACTTTGCATCGTCTGAGAAAACCTGGGGTGTGTTGCCAGGCAACGTGCACTATATGGGGGGTGGGGTTGAGGTGGGGGGTGGGGTTGAGGTGGGGGGGGGGGGGGGGGGGTCGTGTACCAAAGCGAAAATTAACAAAACACAAGTCTCTTCCAGATTTGGCAAAGTTTTCCAAAAAGCTCCTAACAGCCACCTGGAAGATGTACTAGATGTTCCTGTAATCGGGTCTTTGTTTCCTGTAGTTGGAGGTCTTTTTTTTTGTAGTAGCAGGTCTTTGTTTCCTGTAGTAGCAGGTCTTTGTTTCCTGTAATCGGGTCTTTGTTTCCTGTAGTTGCAGGTCTTTTTTTTTTGTAGTAGCAGGTCTTTGTTTCCTGTAGTAGCAGGTCTTTGTTTCCTGTAATCGGGTTTTTGTTTCCTGTAGATGCAGGTCTTTGTTTCCTGTAATCGGGTCTTTGTCTTTGTTTCCTGTAGATGCAGGTCTTCGTTTCCTGTAGATGCAGGTCTTCGTTTCCTGTAGTCATGGGTCTTTGTTTCCTGTAGTTGCAGGTCTTTGTTTCCTGTAGATGCAGGTCTTTGTTTCCTGTAGATGCAGGTCTTTGTTTCCTGTAATCGGGTATTTATTTCCTGTAATTGTGTCTTTGTTTTCTGTAGACACAGGTCTTTGTTTTCTGTAGTTGCAGGTCTTTGTTTCCTGTAATTGAGTCTTTGTTTTCTGTAGTTGCAGGTCTTTTTTTTTTGTAGTAGCAGGTCTTTGTTTCCTGTAGATGCAGGTCTTTATTTACTGTAGTCAAGTCTTTGTTTTCCTGTAATCGTGTCTTTGTTTCCTGTAGTTGCAGGTCTTTGTTTCCTGTAATTGTGTCTTTGTTTCCTGTAGTTGCAGGTCTTTTTTTTTTGTAGTAGCAGGTCTTTGTTTCCTGTAATCGGGTCTTTGTTTCCTGTAGTAGCAGGTCTTTGTTTCCTGTAATCGGGTCTTTGTTTCCTGTAGATGCAGGTCTTTGTTTTATGTAGTCATGGGTCTTTGTTTCCTGTAGTTGCTGGTCTTTGTTTCCTGTAGATGCAGGTCTTTGTTTCCTGTAGTAGCAGGTCTTTGTTTCCTGTAATCGGGTATTTATTTCCTGCAATCGAGTCTTTGTTTCCTGTAATCGGGTATTTATTTCCTGTAATCGGGTCTTTGTTTTCTGTAGACGCAGGTCTTTGTTTTCTGTAATTGAGTCTTTGTTTTCTGTAATCGGGTATTTATTTCCTGTAATCGGGTCTTTGTTTTCTGTAGACGCAGGTCTTTGTTTTCTGTAATTGAGTCTTTGTTTTCTGTAATCGGGTATTTATTTCCTGTAATCGAGTCTTTGTTTCCTGTAATCGGGTATTTATTTCCTGTAATCGAGTCTTTGTTTCCTGTAATCGGGTATTTATTTCCTGTAATCGAGTCTTTTTTTCCTGTAATCGGGTATTTATTTCCTGTAATCGGGTCTTTGTTTTCTGTAGACGCAGGTCTTTGTTTTCTGTAATTGAGTCTTTGTTTTCTGTAGTTGCAGGTCTTTGTTTTCTGTAGTAGCAGGTCTTTGTTTTCTGTAGTTGCAGGTCTTTGTTTTCTGTAGTTGCAGGTCTTTGTTTTCTGTAGTTGCAGGTTTTTGTTTTCTGTAGTGGCAGGTTTTTGTTTTCTGTAGTAGCAGGTCTTTGTTTTCTGTAGTAGCAGGTCTTTGTTTTCTGTAGTTGCAGGTCTTTGTTTCCTGTAGTTGCAGGTCTTTGTTTTCTGTAGTTGCAAGTCTTTGTTTACTGTAGTAGCAGGTCTTTGTTTCCTGTAGTTGCAGGTCTTTGTTTTCTGTAGTTGCAGGTCTTTGTTTTCTGTAGTTGCAGGTCTTTGTTTCCTGTAGTCGGGTCTTTGTTTTCTTGTAATCGGGTCTTTGTTTCCTGTAGTTGCAGGTCTTTGTTTCCTGTAATCAGGTCTTTGTTTTCTGTAATTGCAGGTCTTTGTTTCCTGTAGTCGGGTCTTTGTTTTCTCGTAATCGGGTCTTTGTTTTCTGTAGTTGCAGGTCTTTGTTTTCTGTAGTTGCAGGTCTTTGTTTTCTGTAGTTGCAAGTCTTTGTTTTCTGTAGTAGCAGGTCTTTGTTTTCTGTAGTTGCAGGTCTTTGTTTTCTGTAGTTGCAGGTCTTTGTTTTCTGTAGTTGCAGGTCTTTGTTTTCTGTAGTAGCAGGTCTTTGTTTTCTGTAGTTGCAGGTCTTTGTTTTCTGTAGTTGCAGGTCTTTGTTTCCTGTAATCAGGTCTTTGTTTTCTGTAGTTGCAGGTCTTTGTTTCCTGTAATCAGGTCTTTGTTTTCTGTAGTAGCAGGTCTTTGTTTTCTGTAGTTGCAGGTCTTTGTTTCCTGTAGTTGCAGGTCTTTGTTTCCTGTAGTTGCAGGTCTTTGTTTCCTGTAGTTGCAGGTCTTTGTTTCCTGTAGTTGCAGGTCTTTGTTTCCTGTAATCAGGTCTTTGTTTTCTTGTAATCGGGTTTTTGTTCCTGTGGACGTGGGTCTGTTTTCTGTTGTAATATAAATATGAATTATGGGGAAACTCAAACTTCTCCTCTCACTCTCTGTAATCAAACTGAAGCTCTGACATTCCAGACCAGTCAGAACAGTCCAGTGTTAAAGAAACAAATGAGAAACAATCAGAACAGTGGCGAACAGACCATTAAGAAGCCTAAAGACCCAAACAGAAGACAGAACATTCCTCAGAACCTCTCCGGTTGGTGACCAGGAGTCGGAATCAGCTTGACAGCACTTAATAATAATAGTAATTTGCAGCGCAGCTTGCAACCCCATCAAAAACCGTATCATAAAATATTTAATTGGACTTTTAACAGGGCGCCTAAAATCATTCATCTTTAATCCGTTTTCTTCTCAGCGGTGGGTCCGGTTTAAAGAATTCAACAACTTACATTAACACCATGACAAGCTTTTTAATGGATTAATCAAAATGATGAACATGCGGTACTCGGGCTGGTGAAAGGGAATTAAACCAAGCCGCGGTTGCCGTAGGGAACAGGACGTGGAAACCAGAGTCAGTGGGGTTAAACCGTACGGGACGCCTATCCTAAATGGAGGATCACTGCGGAGACTGAGCGGAGGGCACGGATTCGGCTGCTGAACGGAATGAAAGGAAGCAGGTCGACGATTTTCCACACCTCTCCCGACGAATCCGGAGCCGGCGTGCCTCCCACACAGTTCCGAGTTCAAGGCCGCGCTCCGCGATTAGCTTGCCGTTCCAACAAGTCCTTAGCTGGAGGAGAACCTCGCGGCTTGGCATTAGCATACATCTCCGAGTGAACGGCTTCCTGTGAAATTGGGACGAGAGTCTGAAGCAGTGCACTGGAGGTTAGCGCGCGAGAGCTAACAGCCTCTCACAGCCCCAACACACACACACACACACACATAAACACACATAAACACATACACACACACACCCATGTACGCCGTGTGTGCCGAGCGGCAATCTGGCCATGTCCCATCCGTCAGCGGAGACGGAGCAGATTGCTGGAAGCTGTCCAGATTAATTATAAGGTATGTGAGAATCCCGTTTAGCCGGCTAGCATTTGTTCCCGTCCCGTGACAGCGGCGCTGGCGCTCTGGGGTCCCGCACACACGGGCTTCGGGAAACCGGAGGTACGCGGTGATTCATGGACGGCCGGTTCAGACGCTACCTGCTGAATCTCTAAACAACACTGATCAATCTTCTAGTCATACAAACGACTGCCAGCTTGAAGCATGGCACGCTATTAGCATAGAAGCGCCGACTAATAACATGAATCATGGCCTGAAGAGATTAGCGAAGGGATTCTGAGTGAAATTGATTTCTTCGGTAGATTAAAAAGAACCAAGAACGACCCCGGGCCCCCAAATTTGCTTCTCTGAGACGTCATTATCCATCTCATAATCGATGCCATTATCTGTCCTCGCTGGTTACCAGGGAGCTTTGATGTGACTTTCAGAATCTATTTACTGCCCAGCGCCGCTCAAAAGTTTGGACTCATCTATGTAGAGAAGGGTTGATCCTTAATTTCAGTGCGTTCAACGTCTTAGAAAAGAAGTGACATCATCAAAATGCTGGAAATGTAATGGTTCAGGAGGCGGGACAGGTGGACATGTGTCCGAGTCCATGTCCAAAATAAAAATCCAGAACACAGTCGACAAGAACCAAAGATCAAATCCACAGATTACACATTAAACAACATAACAACAACGCTAGACAAAGACAGGGAGCAAACAGAGGGTATAAGTAAGACACAGGAAACGGGGACACCTGGGACAAGGAGGAGACACAAACTAGGAGGGACGTAATAAGACAGGAGGGACAAGGAGGAGCAAACAACCAAAACAAACAGAAGCACATGGAACAGGACATGAGAGCGACAACAATAAGCAGAGACAAACAAGAGGGGAAGCATAACACCTGACCTCACTCTCAATCAAATCCTCACAGCGATGTTCCACATCAGTTCCTGACCTCACTAACACTCAATCAAACCCTCACAGTAATGTTCAACATCAGTACCTGACCTCACTAACACTCAATCAAACCCTCACAGTAATGTTCAACATCAGTACCTGACCACACTACCACTCAATCAAATCCTCACAGCAATGTTCAACATCAGTACCTGACCTCACTACCACTCAATCAAATCCTCACAACGATGTTCCACATCAGTACCTGACCTCACTAACACTCAATCAGATCCTCACAGCAATGTTCATCATCAGTACCTGACCTCACTAACACTCAATCAAACCCTCACAGCAATGTTCAATATCAGTAACTGACCTCACTAACACTCCATCACATCCTCACAGCAATGTTCAACATCAGTACCTGACCTCACTAACACCTCAATCAAATCCTCACAGCAATGTTCAACATCAGTACCTGACCTCACTAACACTCAATCAATCCTCACAGCAATGTTCAACCATCAGTACCTGACCTCACTAACACTCAATCAAATCCTCACAGCAATGTTCAACATCATTACCTGACCTCACTAACACTCAATCAAATCCTCACAGCAATGTTCAACATCAGTACCTGACCTCACTAACATCTCAATCAAATCCTCACAACAATGTTCAACATCAGTACCTGACCTCACTAACACTCAATCAAATTCCTCACAACAATGTTCAACATCAGTACCTGACCTCACTAACACTCAATCTAATCCTCACAGCAATGTTCAACATCAGTACCTGACCTCACTAACACTCAATCAAATCCTCACAGCAATGTTCAACATCAGTACCTGACCTCACTAACACTCAATCAAATCCTCACAAGCAATGTTCAACATCAGTACCTGACCTCACAAACACTCAATCAAATCCTCACAGCAATGTTCAACATCAGTACCTGACCTCACTAACACTCAATCAAATCCTCACAGCAATGTTCAACATCAGTACCTGACCTCACTAACACTCAATCAAATCCTCACAGCAATGTTCAACATCAGTACCTGACCTCACTAACACTCAATCAAATCCTCACAGCAATGTTCAACATCAGTACCTGATCCTCACTAACACTCAACTCAAATCCTCACAACAATGTTCAACATCAGTTCCTGACCTCACTAACACTCAATCAAATCCTCACAGCAATGTTCAACATCCAGTACTGACCTCACTAACACTCAATCAAATCCTCACAGCAATGTTCAACATCAGTACCTGACCCTCACTACACTCAATCAATTCCTCACATCAATGTTCAACATCAGTACCTGACCTCACTAACACTCAATCAAATTCCTCACAACAATGTTCAACATCAGTTCCTGACCTCACTAACACTCAATCAAATCCTCACAGCAATGTTCAACATCAGTACCTGACCTCACTAACACTCATATACAAATCCTCACAGCATTGTTCAACATCAGTACCTGACCTCACTAACACTTCAATCAAAATCCTCACAGCAATGTTCAACATCAGTTCCTGACCTCCACTAACACTCAATCATATCCTCACAGCAATGTTCAACATCAGTACCTGACCTCACTAACCACTCAATCAAATCCTCACAGCAATGTTCAACATCTGTATCCTGACCTCACAACACTCAATCAAATTCCTCACTGCAATGTTCAACATCAGTACCTGACCTCACTTAAACTCAATCAAGATCCCTCACACCAATGTTCAACATCAGTACCTGACCTCACTAACACTCAATCAAATCCTCACAGCAATGTTCAACATCAGTACCTGACCTCACTAACACTCAATCAAATCCTCACAGCAATGTCCAACATCAGTACCTGACCTCACTAAACACTCAATCAATCCTCACAGCAATGTTCAACATCAGTACCTGACCTCACTACACTCAATCAAATCCTCACAGCAATGTTCTACATCAGTACCTGACCTCACTAACACTCAATCAAATCCTCACAGCAATGTTCAACATCAGTACCTGACCTCACTAACACTCAATCAAATCCTCACAGCAATGTTCAACATCAGTACCTGACCTCACTAACACTCAATCAAATCCTCACAGCAATGTTCAACATCAGTACCTGACCTCACTAACACTCAATCAAATCCTCACAGCAATGTTCAACATCAGTACCTGACCTCACTAACACTCAATCAAATCCTCACAGCAATGTTCAACATCAGTACCTGACCTCACTAACACTCAATCAAAACCTCACAGCAATGTTCAACATCAGTACCTGACCTCACTAACACTCAATCAAATCCCTGTAGCAATGTTCAACATCAGTACCTGACCTCACTAACACTCAATCAAATCCTCACAGCAATGTTTCAACATCAGTACCTGACCTCACTAACACTCAATCAAATCCTCACAACAATGTTCAACATCAGTACCTGACCTCACTAACACTCAATCAAATCCTCACATCAATGTTCAACATCAGTACCTGACCTCACTAACACTCAATCAATCCTCACAACAATGTTCAACATCAATACCTGACCTCACTAACACTCAATCAAATCCTCACAGCAATGTTCAACTCAGTACCTGACCTCACTAACACTCAATCAAATCCTCACAACAATGTTCAACGTCAGTACCTGACCTCACTAACACTCAATCAAATCCTCACAACAATGTTCAACATCAATACCTGACCTCACTAACACTCAATCAAATCCTCATAGCAATGTTGAACATTCAGTGTAAGGTCTACTCTGTATGAATATCTTCACTTCAGAAGAACCGTTGTATCTACAGACGTTCTGAGGTTGATCCAGAGCTTCAGGCTATTGTTTAATTCAGCCCGTCCACACTGTTGCGTGGTCAGTAACAGCTGAGGGTTTCTGATGTGCATGTTGTGTTTTGCTGAAGGGCAACGCGAGACGAGGAAGCTGGAGGCTAGTGCCGGACACGGCCTTCGTTCAGGGCAGACAAATGAAAAGTAATTGAGTCAGGGCCTGGAAATCAGACTCCGTGGAAAAGCAGCTGTCATCCTGAATACTGATCAGCGGCTACGTGATTGACGGACAATAATGGAAAACAAAGCGGCAAAGCGCTGAGGAGTCCGTCAGCCAAGCGGGAGAACATGCAAATCACCGAGCAGACAGATAGGAGGTCCGGGGTGGACCGGAGGCTGAAGTGCGCTCCACTCCTGGGACACCGCTCCACAAATGAACATTGTGTTAGTGGTTTTCTGACAGGATTCTGAGGCAATTACATCCTCCACGCCCAATTACTTTCAACTAGTCTTCAATTTCCGGGTAGAAGTGGGTACAGTGAGTGGAGGCCCAGCTTCCGTGTGGCTGGAATCACATTACCAGGTCAAATCTCATTTCTTACTGTTGCTGCTGAAGCATCAGCACCGCTATGTGAGTTAGAAGTCAGACAGTGCTGGAGTAACCAGCCAATCTGGAACCCCCTATAGGACCTGGAGGTATTTTACATACTAGTCACTACCAAAACAATCATTATGTAACTTCAACTCTGCCAGATGTTTCAGTAGTGACTGTTTCAGTAGTTACAGTTTAACATCAGTCAGACAACACTGGAGTAGCCAGACAATATAGGACCCCTTACAGGATCACAGGTCACTAAAAAACAATTATACTACTTAAACTCTGCCAAATGTTTCAGTAGTGACTGGTTCAGTAGTGGCAGCTCAACATCTGTCAGACAACACTGGAGAAGCCGGCCAATATAGGACCCCCTACAGCATCAGAGAGTATTTTGTACATTGGTCAGTTCCAAAACAATAATAAGACAATTTAAACTCTACCAAGTGTTTCAGTGGTCACAGTTCAACATCAGTTAGCCAACAATGGAGTAGTCAGCCAATATGGGACCCCTACATTATCACAGGTCACTAAAAAATATTATACTGCTTAAACTCTGCCAAATGTTTCAGTAGTGACAGTTTCAGTAGTGGCAGCTCAGCATCAGTCAGACAACGATGAAGTAGCCAGGCTATGTGGGACCCCCTACAGCATCAGTGGGTGTTTTGCACACTGGTCACTACCAAAACAATTATTATATTGCTTCAACTTTAACAAATGTTTCAATAGTGACTGTTTCAGTTCTGACAGTTCAATACCAGCCAGTCAACGCTGGAGTAGCCAGCCAACGTAGGACCCCCTACAGAATCACTGTGTTTTGCACACTGGTCACTACCAAAACAATAATAATACTACTTAAACTCTGCCAAATGTTTCAGTAGTGACTGTTTCAGAAGTGACAGTTGAACATTAGACAGCCAACACTGGAGCAGCCAGCCAATATGGCACCCCCTATTGCATCAAAGGGTTCAATATCAGTCAGCCAAGACCAGATTAGCCAGCCAATATGGCATCCCCTATAGGACCAGGACGTATTTTATACATTAGTCACAACCAAAACAATCACTGTATTACGTAAACATTACTAAATGTTTCAGTAGTGACAGTTCAACTTCAGTGAGCCAACAATGGATTAGCCAGCCAATAAGGACCCCTTACAAGATCACAAGTCACTAAAAAAAAACAATCATCATACTACTTAAACTCTGCCAAATGTTTCAGTAGTGACTGTTTTGGTAGGTACAGTTCACCATCAGTCAGGCAACAATGGAGTAGCCAACCAATATGGAAGCCCCCATAGCATCAGAGGGTATTTTGCACACTGGTCACTACCAAAACAATCATTATGCTACTTAAACGTTAACAAATGTTTCAGTAGTGACAGCTCAACATCAGTCAGACAACACTGGAGAAGCCGGCCAATAAAGGATTACATGGTATTTTGTACACTAGTCATCACCAAAACAATAATAATACTACTTAAACTCTACCAAATGTTTCAGAAGTGACTCTTTCAGTAGTGACAGTTGAACATCAGTCAGCTGATGCTGGAGTAGTCAGCCAATATGGGACCCTATGGCATCAGAAGGTACTTTGCACACTGATCACTCCCAAAACAATAATAATACTACTTAAACTCCACCAAATGTTTCAGTAGTGACTGTTTCGGTAGGTACAGTTCACAATGAGTCAGCCAACAATGGAGTAGCCAGCCTATATGGGACCCCCTATGGCATCAGAGGGTTCAATATCAGTCAGCTAAGATCAGATTAGTCAGCCTATATGGGACCCCCTATAGGACCTGGAGGTATTTTGCACATTCATCACTACCAAAACAATCATTATATTACGTAAACATTACAAAATGTTTCAGTAGTGACAGTTCAACATCAGTCAGCTGACGCTGGACTAGCCAACCAATATGGGACCCACTATAGGATTACACTACCAAAACAATCATTATGTTACTTAACTACTAGCTTCAAGTGCTGCTCTAAAAGGCAAGCATGAGGCCAAAATAGGGCTCCGCCTACAGACTTACCTCTTTAGTGTTTCGGTAGTGACATGAATATGTTGGACAGTTTTTTTTTTTGCTTTTGTTTTTTTTTTTTAATTCAACTAAAGTTATAATGAAAGCTGTCACTGGTAATACTTGACCAGGACACCGGAGGTCCACCTCTCACAAACTCCATGGCTACACCTGAGCGTGTTCATCTATTCACCACATGCTTTTCACTGAATCCCTTATCTCTGCGTGTACTTTGGATTTCCTACCTGTTCTGCTGATTCTGGAACGCTCGTCCTGACTCTCCACTCTGGACTGTGTTCATCTGTTGTTTTCCTAATGAAGCCTGTTCATGGATCCCACCAATTTTCCTGGACCTCTAATGCTTCACCATCAAGCGGACCTTACTGATCCACAGTCGGCTGTGACGGCCTAGTTAAGCTGCTGGGCTCACATGGGCAGCAATTATATTATCTGAATGACACTGTGGAGAAATTGGTCCACCTTATTTGTAGCCAACTTCCCAGCTCTCCCCCTCCCGGTGCCTCCTCAGAGTTCCGTTACCCCTCCTGTCTCTGCCGGCGAGGCCGTAAATTATGCTGCTCAATTGGCCAAACCAGACAAACTTGATGGCTCACTAGGACAATGCCAAGATGTTCTGCTCCAGTGCTGCCTGCTTTTAGGAGCTTTTCCTGTGGAGAACTAAATTGTAGTGTTTTTGTCGTTGCTGACTGATAGAGCGCATACACAGGCCATCTCGGTATGAAATTCCAGAACCACAGGTACACAAACACTCCCCACGTTCCATAGCAGATCAGAAAGTTACCTTCTGCATGTGTGGCCAGGACTGAAAGTGCTCTGAAAACACTTCTTCACTCTCCCCAAGTTCACTCATGTCACTCCACTGCTGCGCTCCCTTCACTGGCTTCCTGTAGCTGCTCGCATTCAGTTTAAAGTTCTGATGCCTACAAAGCCAAGAATGGACCAGCTCCTCCTGACCTTAGGGAAATGATCAAAAGCCGATCCGCACCTCGAGCCCTTCGCGCTTCAAGTACGGCTCGGCTTGACCCACCATCACTCAAGATTTATGGAAGACACGCGACAAGACGCTTCTCTGTCCTGGAGCCCAGATGATGGAACAAACTTCCACTGGCTGTCCCAACAGCGAACTCTCTCACAGTCTTCAAACGCAGACTGAAGACCACCGTCTCTTTGTGAAGCACTTATAAACATT
Organism: Megaleporinus macrocephalus; assembly: GCA_021613375.1. Lineage (NCBI taxonomy): Eukaryota > Metazoa > Chordata > Actinopteri > Characiformes > Anostomidae > Megaleporinus > Megaleporinus macrocephalus. The sequence goes on from CM038709.1 coordinate 4,019,370, forward strand.
GATCTACTGAAGCATTGGTAGAAACCATAACTGCACTTGATCGTCTAGGAACTCTGCATAAGTACTGCACTGATACTGTATGTAGTCTGTATTTATTCTCTTCTCTGTAGGTGTTCCAGTCTTGCTAGGTGTTGCTCTGTGTCTAATCTTATATTTAGTTATCTTCTTTCTAGGTATCAGCACTGGTTCCTGTTTGTACTAGATAGAGATACATACTCTGACCGAACACATAGCACTCACGTAAGTCGCTCTGGATCCTGTGTGGTCTGATACTGAACAACTGTCCATCCTGTGCGGTCTGATACTAAACAACTGCCCATCCTGTGCGGTCTGATACTAAACAACTGCCCATCCTGTGTGGTCTGATACTGAACAACTGTCCATCCTGTGCGGTCTGATACTAAACAACTGCCCATCCTGTGTGGTCTGATACTGAACAACTGTCCATCCTGTGTGGTCTGATACTAAACAACTGCCCATCCTGTGCGGTCTGATACTGAACAACTGCCCATCCTGTTCAGTCTGATACTGAACAACTGCCCATCCTGTGTAGTCTGATACTAAACAACTGTCCATCCTGTGTGGTCTGATACTGAACAACTGCCCATCCTGTGTGGTCTGATACTGAACAACTGCCCATCCTGTGTGGTCTGATACTGAACAACTGCCCATCCTGTGTGGTCTGATACTGAACAACTGCCCATCCTGTGCGGTCTGATACTGAACAACTGTCCATCCTGTGCGGTCTGATACTAAACAACTGCCCATCCTGTGTGGTCTGTACTTGTTTCACTATCCAGTGTGGAACAGAGGGGGATGGGTTCCCCTTTTCAAGTCTGGTTCCTCTCAACGTTCTTGCTCTGAGAGGGGGTTTCTTGCTACAGTCACATCTCACTGGGATCTCGGACCTGGATTTTCTGTAAAGACTTATGTATCCACCTCCATCACCTGCTCAGTCATCGCAGTAGGGTTTAAATCTGGACTCTAACCAGCCAAAACAAGAAATACTCTCAGTATTTTGAACGTGGCCTACTTTCTTTGTTTGAGCATGTAGACATATATATATATATATATATATTCATACAGTGATCCTTTGCCCAGGCTTTGTCTGCCCTCAGTGACACTGTATGCCATTGTATGAGTGGTCATTGTTGAAGACAGTAGTAATGAGACTAAAATATCTGTTCTAACAGAGAGAAAGCCCTCCTGCTCACGCTCACACATCAATGAGCCCCTGCTTCTGACACACAAGGCTCATTGAGTCCTTTATTGTTATTCAGAGGAAATTGAAGCAGCCTGCAAATTAATTAGCTCACTCGAGCTTCGCGCCGAGAAGTGCACGAAGCATCTGTGTTCAATCGAGCAGCAGAGTGACTTCATAAATGAGCTGAGCGTCCACGCTAGCTGGAGACAGAGAGCATGTACACTCGGCATCACAGGTTTGGAGATACTTTCTCTAAAACGAGTCATTTTGTAAGAATAAAAACAGCCGTGAAGGTTTACTGATCGTGAAGCAGCTCCGTGCTTATGCTCATGCAGGTTGATCACAACCTCTCGTACCTTCCGTGGTGTGAAGAGCAGGTTTCGTGGAAATACTGATGCATTTTCTTGTTTTTGTAGCCTCCCGCTGCCCCCTGGTGGCCAATCAATGGAAACTGATGTATATGTTTCATTATTATTATTATGTTCCCTGTAAGTGCACCATCAGAAGGACTAGGACTCTGTTGTCTCTCTGTATGTAAAGCTGTGTGGTGAGCTGCTCGTGAGCAATGGGGGCTGAAATGGTAGGGATTAGACCCCCTGCTGTTGCAAACTGCTCCAACCTCTTGGCAAAAACGGCCGTGCTGAATGTTGCTGGGATGTTATGGATCCTGAAGCTTTAGATTAATATACACAGACGGGTCACATTATTATGACCACTTACTACTTTGGACGGCGGCAGCACATAGGTGGCAGTGTTCTGGTCTGATGTTTTCATGACATTCTCTGAACTCTATCAACCGATCTGGGTCTGAATCCATCCTTGCAGATCACTTACACCATATATGCTGATGGTCTTCTCTGGGGCGGATGGGATCTTCCAGCAAGACTATGAGACACGTCACATGACTAGAAATGTCCCACATTGGTGGAAAGAGCTGGCCGAGAATTAAAAGTGCTACCCTGGATCCCTAATTCCCCAGACTTGAATCCAACTGAGCATCTGTGGGACCACCTGGATGGTAGTGTTGGCTCTATGGATCATCCCCCACGCTCCCTCCAGCAGCTGTGGGATGCACTGCAGTCAGCATGGCTCCAGATACCTGTGACCACCTACCAGAACCTTATTGAGTTTCCCAGTCTGTCTAGCTGCTTGGGCACTCTGCAAGTAAACACCATCACCACCACTGTAAACACCATCACCACCAATATAAACATCATCACCACCAATATAAACATCATCACCACCAGTGTAAACATCATCACCACTACTGTGAACATCATTACCACCAATATAACCATCATCACCACCAGTATAAACATCACCACCACTGTAAACAACACCACCACCACTGTAAACACCATCACCACTGTAAACACCACCACCACTGTAAACATCACCACCACTGTAAACACCATCATCACCACTGTAAACATCACCACCACTGTAGACATCATCACCAACACTGTAAACACCATCATCACCACTGTAAACACCATCATCACCACTGTAAACATCAACACCACCACTGTAAACACCATCACCACTGTAAACATCACCACCACTGTAAACACCATCACCACCACTGTAAACACCATCATCACCACTGTAAACATCATCACCACCACCACTGTAAACACCATCACCACCACTGTAAACATCATCATCACCACTGTAAACATCATCACCACCACTATAAACATCATCATCACCACTGTAAACATCATCACCACCACCACTATAAACACCATCACCACTGTAAACATCACCACCACTGTAAACACCATCATCACCACTGTAAACATCATCACCACCACCACTGTAAACACCATCATCACCACTGTAAACATCATCACCACCACCACTGTAAACATCATCAACACCACTGTAAACATCATCACCACCACTATAAACATCATCATCACCTCTGTAAACATCATCACCACCACCACTATAAACACCATCACCACTGTAAACATCACCACCACTGTAAACACCATCACCACCACTGTAAACACCATCATGACCACTGTAAACATCATCACCACCACTGTAAACACCATCATGACCACTGTAAACATCATCACCACTGTAAACATCACAGCCACTGTAAACAAAATTAATACCACTGTAAACACCATCATCACCCCTGTAAACATCACAGCCACTGTAAACAAAATTAATACCACTGTAAACAACATCTCACGCCGACAGCTAAGGGTTCAAATCGACAGTGAAGTAGATAAATCAGATGTCCCCAAACTTTTGAGGATGGTGTAATACTGCTCGTGTCAGTCAAACACTAAAAGATTTATTCTAGAATTTGCTCGTGTTGTGTTGTGCTGTGTCTTTCCTCCTGGTTCAAACAGAAGTGGCTGCTATTCCAGGTGTAAGAGCTCAGCAGGAGAGCACTTCCTTTTACTATTCAGCTGTGGGATTAGTTCCTTCCACTTGTCTCCTCCAGGCAGGAGCGCCGCTCTGATCTTCCAGGAAAGGTCTAATTAAAAACACTCTTTATCTTCCACACGTCCTACAACAACAGGGTCCTCCGCTGGAACCACGGCACGTACAGCCCCGCTGAAATAGCCAGGCCGGTCATCAGAGGAGGCCCGGCACGGTTTCTGTTAGCAGAGAAATACCAAAGTGGATCTGTTGCGGTGGTCTGTTTCGGGCTGGGGTGGGTTTGACTGCATTCTGTCAACCATCAGAACATCAAACCCTCTTTTATTTACTCCACTACAACATATCACTGTCTTGTTTTGCTCAGTCTGTCTGTTTGTCTATGTTATATACGTCCCCCTGTCAGTGCCATGTGGTTTGTCTTTATGTTGTGTCTCATGCTCCTTGTCTCTGCCTTCCTGTCTCCGCCCCTCACCTGTATCATGTCTGTGTTCCCTCTCGTTTACCATATGTTTCCTCTCTCACTTTATATTCCCCTCATACTCACACCACAGTGCATGGGATTGAATGTAACTTGTATATTCAGACCAAGCCTCTTGTTAACTCTGCTAAGTCAGCCTAGCCAAGCCGAGCTGAGCCGAGCCAAGTCGAACCACGCCACACCAATGGGGTCTGTGTCTCAAACCCTACTGAGTGTGTAAGTAGGCTGTCTAGGTAGTGAGTGTGTAAGTAGGCTGTCTAGGTAGTGAGTGTGTAAGTAGGCTGTCTAGGTAGTGAGTGTGTAAGTAGGCTGTCTAGGTAGTGAGTGTGTAAGTAGGCTGTCTAGGTAGTGAGTGTGTAAGTAGGCTGTCTAGGTAGTGAGTGTGTAAGTAGGCTGTCTAGGTAGTGAGTGTGTAAGTAGGCTGTCTAGGTAGTGAGTGTGTAAGTAGACTGTCTAGGTAGTGAATGTGTAAGTAGGCTGTCTAGGTAGTGAGTGTGTAAGTAGGCTGTCTAGGTAGTGAGTGTGTAAGTAGGCTGTCTAGGTAGTGAGTGTGTAAGTAGGCTGTCTAGGTAGTGAGTGTGTAAGTAGGCTGTCTAGGTAGTGAGTGTGTAAACAGATTACTGAGACGCTCTAGTTAGAGAGAGACTGCGTCACGGCTTGTTCCCGCCCACTGCAGCACGCCACCGGTGGTTTAGCTGGTTGCTAAGCTACCAGCCGGCATCCAAAACAATAGCGCAAGGCTTAAAAATCTGCTAGCTTAAATGCTAATGTCTGGAGTATAAAGTGTAAATGGTGAAGGACTCGTTACAGAGTTGATAATTAAATACTGTTCTGTGTGATTATATGACCAGAAACTCATTAAAACTCCAGAGAATCAAAATAACTCACATTTTAAAACCACTTCACTGCTCCTAGATTAGCCTGCGGTGCATCATGGGATTGTCTTAGCGGCTGAGGAAGAGTTCAATACTTTCTTAAAATCAGGTGTAAATAAGGTTCCTCGGTAGACAGCATGTTTAAGGTATGTAAGAATTGGGACAGTCTACATGTCTGGAGCGCATACTGTGATGTACAATGCTGCCTATGTAGGAGCTCAGTAGGGTTTGAGACAGACCCCAAGGTCAAGGTATACCCAGGCACGTCACTTCAAGCCAAGCCTTCCCGGCCACACCAAGCTCATCAGCCAGTCGTGTCACGCCGAGTTCTGTGTCTCGTCACACACACATGCTCACTAACTCTGCCCTTCGTTAGGGTTTCTGCTCTATCACCTGGAACTTAACTCCGCTAAGGGAACTTGCTCTAATCACTGCTCTTACAGGGGACCAACACCTGGAATCTCCAGCCTGAGCTCAGGTAACAACCCATCACTGTTCACCTTCTACTCTGGTCAGCCTGTCCGCCTGGATATCTCCACTAGGTTCCTCTGGTTTCCTGATTTCACTGTTGGTCTCAATAAACAGCCTGCTTGTGGATCTTACCTTTGCCTCTGAGTCTTGTGAATCATTATACTTGTAACGAGGTTCATTTTTAAAACTGGAATTTGTACATTTTTGGATTTTTTGGACTTTAATGAAGTGAAAACAGAGTTTAAGAAGCGAACAGGAAACACCTGGGAACGGGAGGAGACTCAGACTATGAACAGGCGAGAGGCGTAACACAAGGGCAGAGAGTGTACAACCAAAATAAACATAAGCACATGGAACATGACAGAAAAGTGTAAACAAAGATATGGACACAGGAGAAAGGCAGAGAGTGACAATCATAATGATGTCCATTTTTAAAAATTGAATTTGTAAAATTTGTGAATTTGAGGTTTTCTTGTAATTATATCCATTTTTAAAAACAGAATTTGTGAATTTGTGTTTTTTTCTTATAGATTGTTTTTTTTTTTGATAAACACGATGAAGTGTGTATAAACAGAAAAATGTATATATGTATATATATTCTCTACATTTTCTGAACTTCAGTGTTTCAGTGGTACTACAGTGACTCACTATCCCCTCCTCGGGTATAAAGTGGTACTACAGTGACTCACTATCCCCTCCTCGGGTATAAAGTGGTACTACAGTGTCTCACTATCACCTCCTCGGGTATAAAGTGGTACTACAGTGTCTCACTATCACCTCCTCGGGTATAAAGTGGTACTACAGTGACTCACTATCACCTCTTCAGGTACAATGTGGTACTACAGTGACTCACGATCACCTCTTCAGGTACAATGTGGTACTACAGTGACTCACTATCACCTCTTCAGGTACAATGTGGTACTACAGTTACTCACTATCACCTCTTCAGGTACAAAGTGGTACTACAGTGTCTCACTATCACCTCTTCAGGTACAAAGTGGTACTACAGTGTCTCACTATCACCTCTTCAGGTACAAAGTGGTACTACAGTGTCTCACTATCACCTCTTCAGGTACAATGTGGTACTACAGTGACTCACTATCACCTCTTCAGGTACAAAGTGGTACTACAGTGACTCACTATCACCTCTTCAGGTACAAAGTGGTACTACAGTGACTCACAATCACCTCTTCAGGTACAAAGTGGTACTACAGTGACTCACTATCACCTCTTCAGGTACAAAGTGGTACTACAGTGACTCACTATCACCTCTTCAGGTACAAAGTGGTACTACAGTGACTCACTATCACCTCTTTAGGTACAAAGTGGTACTACAGTGACTCGCTATCACCTCTTCAGGTACAAAGTGGTATTACAGTGACTCGCTATCACCTCTTCAGGTACAAAGTGGTATTACAGTGACTCACTATCACCTCTTCAGGTACAAAGTAGTACTACAGTGACTCACTATCACCTCTTCAGGTACAAGGTGGTACTACAGTGACTCACTATCACCTCTTCAGGTACAAAATGGTACTACGGTGACTCACTATCACCTCTTAAGGTACAGTGTGGTACTACAGCTACTCACTATCACCTCTTCAGGTTCAAAATGGTACTACAGTGACTCACTATTACCTCTTCAGGTACAAAATGGTACTACAGTGACTCACTATCACCTCTTCAGGTACAAAGTGGTAACAGTGAAGTGCAGCAACAGCTTCCAGAAATCATGTGATTAACAAGAAGATTCAGCAGAAGAAAGTTTTTGTATCTGATTTTGACTTGATTTTGTGATTTGTCACACCATATGATACACTGCTATCTAAAAACACAGGTTGTAGTACAACTCTTAAAGCTGGAGCTACTGTTTTTGGCAGTGCAGTTTATGTTTTTCTTATTTTTATGGCTTTAAACTGCACCATAAGGACTGAATCTGTGTCTGAATCTGTGTCTGGTGCTGTATTGCGGTCTTTGGCTGGCAGGCCCAACATTTCAGTGTCCAGCCGGTGTAGTAAATAAGGACATGTCTGGATTAAAGCGGGGTTTCAGGGCCCAGCGGTACACGCCATAGGGGCTAGAAAAGGACACCAGCTCTATATAAGCCCCCACATTCATCTGCTGTGGAGCAAATTGGCTGCCACTGGGGTCGTCCCAGCCCATCCCGCTGGAAATGAAGACTGAGGCGGCTCAGACGGGCCTGTCAATTTGGCCCTGATATTGGGGGATGTGTTTCTGTCTCCTATGTGCTTCAATCCTGCTGCACTATTAGAGCAATCTCCATCCACACCCAGTCCACAAAAACGGGTTAAACAGCCCTGTCACGGCACAGCCTAGCACTTCTTTTATTGCTCTGAAAAAAAAAGAACTGCAGTGGTCCATAAGTGGGTACACAATTCAGTTGACCCATTCAGACTCGCCCACAAATGGGTTGTAGCTGCTGTTGTGAAGCTGGAGATACTTTAAAGAACGCTGGTAAAAACCACATTCAACCTAATAAGAAAGTGCAGTTCATATACAATACCTACATTTAGAGTTATACATTCAACCAAATGAGAAACTGTAACTCAGTTTATATACAATACCTACATTTAGAGTTATACATTCAACCTAATGAGAAACAGTAACTCAGTTTATATACAATACCTACATTTAGAGTTATACATTCAACCTAATGAGAAACTGTAACTCAGTTTATATACAATACCTACATTTAGAGTTATACATTCAACCAAATGAGAAACTGTAACTTAGTTTATATACAATACTTACGTTTAGAGTTATACACTCAACCTAATGAGAAACTGTAACTCAGTTTATGTACAATACCTACATTTAGAGTTATACATTCAACCTAATGAGAAACTGTAACTCAGTTTATATACAATACCTACATTTAGTTATACACTCAACCTAATGAGAAACTGTAACTCAGTTTATATACAATACCTACATTTAGTTATACATTCAACCTAATGAGAAACTGTAACTCATATTATAAACAATACCTATAATTAGAGTTATACAATCAACCAAATGAGAAACTGTAACTTAGTTTATATACAATACTTACGTTTAGAGTTATACACTCAACCTAATGAGAAACTGTAACTCAGTTTATGTACAATACCTACATTTAGAGTTATACATTCAACCTAATGAGAAACTGTAACTCAGTTTATATACAATACCTACATTTAGAGTTATACATTCAACCTAATGAGAAACTGTAACTCAGTTTATATACAATACCTACATTTAGAGTTATACATTCAACCTAATGAGAAACTGTAACTCAGTTTATATACAATACCTACATTTAGTTATACATTCAACCTAATGAGAAACTGTAACTCAGTTTATATACAATACCTACATTTAGTTATACATTCAACCTAATGAGAAACTGTAACTCAGTTTATGTACAATACCTACATTTAGAGTTATACATTCAACCTAATGAGAAACTGTAACTCAGTTTATATACAATACCTACATTTAGAGTTATACATTCAACCTAATGAGAAACTGTAACTCAGTTTATGTACAATACCTACATTTAGAGTTATACATTCAACCTAATGAGAAACTGTAACTCAGATTATATACAATACCTACATTTAGAGTTATACATTCAACCTAATGAGAAACTGTAACTCAGTTTATATCACAGTTAATACAGGAAAGCCAATAGGGATAGACCTTGTTTACATATATCAAGCCTTAAAGCCACAGTAACAATAACAGCCTGTAGTCTAAGCGATACTGAGAGGTTAGAAGATGGTCATGTATCATTTTTAATGGACATCAAAAGATAAATAACTGATTAATAAACCAGCGGTTTAACAGGTTAAGCCATCACACCTCCATGCTCTCAGAAGGCTGAAGATAAGAAAGTTAAAAGGTTTATTAGAGGAAGTGTAGAAGAGTTGTATATCAGTGAGGAATCTGAGTGGGTTTTGTTTATTAGATCAGTTGTTCTCTTCAGCGTACCTGTCAGCAGAATCTCCATTACATTCAGATTAATGTTCCTCGGCGGCTGCGTCTTCTTTATTTCATTCTCCATTTGAGAGTTTTACTGTTGGGTGCAAATAGAAATGCGAGCGTGAGCTGGAATTGAAAACAGAGACCGATTAAAGCTGGAGTGTAAATAGTTCATGTGGTAATCGGGGGCTTACGTGGGCTTTAGCTAAACAAACTGCACAGCCGACTGCACCGTGAATCCAGCCGTCCAGGCTAGTAGCTCTGATCTGAGTGAAACCCATTTACCTGACAAACCACCAACATTAAGAAAGACGAATGGATTCATTCAGGTGCTGAGCTTGTCCTCTTTGTGAATAAAGGTGGTAAATAATTACTGTGATGAGGGGCTGCTGTCCCGCCCATGGACTCTAAACAAGCAATCATTGTTCTTTGAAAGAGATTTGTTTAACTCACTGATGATAACAAAACGGTTCAGACATTTAACCTTAATTATTTATATATTATTTCTGACTGTAGCCTTTTGAAAAAGATTAAAAAACACTAAAGCATCCTTACAGCACCATAACTACAGCCCCATAACTACAGCATCCCATCTACAGCACCCTAACTACAGCATCCTAACTACAGCATCCTATTTACAGCATCCAAACTACGACTACCTAACTACAGTACCGTATCTAGTGCCTCCTAACTATGACTCCCTAATTTCAACTTCCTATCTACAGTGTCCTAAGTACAGCATCCTAACTACATCATCCCATCTACAGCATCTCATCTACAGCATCTCATCTACAGCATTATAACTACAGCACCCTAACTACAGTGCCTTAACTACAACATCCTAACTACAGCATCCCATCTACAGCATTCTAACTACAGCACCCTAACTACAGTACCTTAACTACAACATCCTAACTACAGCATCCCATCTACAGCATTCTAACTACAGCATTCTAACTACAGCATCCTAATTACAACATCCTATCTACAGCATCCTAACTACAGCATCTCATCTACAGCATCTCATCTACAGCATTCTAACTACAGCATCCTATCTACAGCATCTCATCTACAGCATCTCATCTACAGCATCTCATCTACAGTATCCCATCTACAGCATCTCATCTACAGCATCTCATCTACAGCATCTCATCTACAGCATCCTATCTACAGCACCCTATCTACAGCATCTCATCTACAGCATTCTAACTACAGCATCCTATCTACAGCATTCTAACTACAGCATCCTATCTACAGCATCCTAACTACAGCATCCCATCTACAGCATCTCATCTACAGCATCTCATCTACAGCATCCCATCTACAGCATCCCATCTACAGCATCTCATCTACAGCATCTCATCTACAGCATTCTAACTACAGCAACCTAACTACAGTACCTTAACTACAACATCCTAACTACAGCATCCCATCTACAGCATTCTAACTACAGCATCATAACTACAGCATCCTATCTACAGCATCCTAACTACAGCATCCTAACTACAGCATTCTAACTACAGCAACCTAACTACAGTACCTTAACTACAGCACCCTAACTACAGCATCCTATCTACAGCATCCTAACTACAGCATCCTAACTACAGCATTCTAACTACAGCAACCTAACTACAGTACCTTAACTACAACATCCTAACTACAGCATCCCATCTACAGCATTCTAACTACAGCACCCGAACTACAGTACCTTAACTACAACATCCTAACTACAGCATCTTATCAGGATCCTGTGTACAGTATATTAACTACAGCATCCCAACTACAGCACCCTAACTACAGCATCTTAACTACAGCATCCTATCTACAGCATTCTAACTACAGCATCCCATCTACAGCATCCTAACTACAGTACCTTAACTACAACATCCTAACTTCAGCATCCTATCTACAGCATCCTAACTACAGCACCCTAACTACAGCATCCTATCTACAGCATCCTAACTACAGCGTCCTAACTACAGCACCCTAACTACAGCATCCTATCTACAGCATCCTATCTACAGCACCCTATCTACAGCATCCTAACTACAGCACCCTAACTACAGCATCCTATCTACAGCACCCTATCTATAGCACCCTATCTACAGCGTCCTAACTACAGCACCCTAACTACAGCATCCTATCTACAGCACCCTATCTACAGCGTCCTAACTACAGCACCCTAACTACAGCATCCTAACTACAGCACCCTATCTACAGCACCCTAACTACAGCACCCTATCTACAGCACCCTATCTACAGCGTCCTAACTACAGCACCCTAACTACAGCACCCTAACTACAGCACCCTATCTACAGCACCCTATCTACAGCGTCCTAACTACAGCACCCTAACTACAGCACCCTAACTACAGCACCCTAACTACAGCACCCTAACTACAGCACCCTATCTACAGCACCCTATCTACAGCGTCCTAACTACAGCACCCTAACTACAGCACCCTAACTACAGCACCCTAACTACAGCATCCTAACTACAGCATCCTAACTACAGCACCCTATCTACAGCACCCTATCTACAGCATCCTAACTACAGCGTCCTAACTACAGCACCCTAACTACAGCATCCTAACTACAGCATCCTATCTACAGCATCCTAACTACAGCACCCTAACTACAGCATCCTATCTACAGCACCCTATCTACAGCGTCCTAACTACAGCACCCTAACTACAGCACCCTAACTACAGCATCCTAACTACAGCACCCTATCTATAGCACCCTAACTACAGCGTCCTAACTACAGCACCCTAACTACAGCACCCTAACTACAGCACCCTATCTACAGCACCCTATCTACAGCATCCTAACTACAGCACCCTAACTACAGCATCCTAACTACAGCATCTTAACTACAGCATCCTAACTACAGCATCTTAACTACAGCACCCTAACTACAGCACCCTATCTACAGCATCCTAACTACAGCATCCTAACTACAGTACCCTAACTACAGCACCCTATCTACAGCATCCTAACTACAGCATCTTAACTACAGCACCCTAACTACAGCACCCTATCTACAGCATCCTAACTACAGCACCCTAACTACAGCATCCTAACTACAGCATCCTATCTACAGCACCCTATCTACAGCGTCCTAACTACAGCATCTTAACTACAGTACCCTAACTACAGCACCCTATCTACAGCATCCTAACTACAGCATCTTAACTACAGCACCCTAACTACAGCACCCTATCTACAGCATCCTAACTACAGCATCTTAACTACAGTACCCTAACTACAGCACCCTATCTACAGCATCCTAACTACAGCATCTTAACTACAGCACCCTAACTACAGCACCCTATCTACAGCATCCTAACTACAGCATCTTAACTACAGCACCCTAACTACAGCACCCTAACTACAGCATCCTAACTACAGCATCTTAACTACAGCACCCTATCTACAGCACCCTATCTACAGCGTCCTAACTACAGCACCCTAACTACAGCACCCTAACTACAGCATCCTAACTACAGCATCCTAACTACAGCATCCTAACTACAGCATCCTAACTACAGCACCCTAACTACAGCATCCTATCTACAGCACCCTATCTACAGCGTCCTAACTACAGCACCCTAACTACAGCATCCTAACTACAGCACCCTATCTACAGCACCCTAACTACAGCACCCTATCTACAGCACCCTATCTACAGCGTCCTAACTACAGCACCCTAACTACAGCACCCTAACTACAGCACCCTATCTACAGCACCCTATCTACAGCGTCCTAACTACAGCACCCTAACTACAGCACCCTAACTACAGCACCCTAACTACAGCACCCTAACTACAGCACCCTAACTACAGCACCCTATCTACAGCGTCCTAACTACAGCACCCTAACTACAGCACCCTAACTACAGCACCCTAACTACAGCATCCTAACTACAGCATCCTAACTACAGCACCCTATCTACAGCACCCTATCTACAGCATCCTAACTACAGCGTCCTAACTACAGCACCCTAACTACAGCATCCTAACTACAGCATCCTATCTACAGCATCCTAACTACAGCACCCTAACTACAGCATCCTATCTACAGCACCCTATCTACAGCGTCCTAACTACAGCACCCTAACTACAGCACCCTAACTACAGCATCCTAACTACAGCACCCTATCTATAGCACCCTATCTACAGCGTCCTAACTACAGCACCCTAACTACAGCACCCTAACTACAGCACCCTATCTACAGCACCCTATCTACAGCATCCTAACTACAGCACCCTAACTACAGCATCCTAACTACAGCATCTTAACTACAGCATCCTAACTACAGCATCTTAACTACAGCACCCTAACTACAGCACCCTATCTACAGCATCCTAACTACAGCATCCTAACTACAGTACCCTAACTACAGCACCCTATCTACAGCATCCTAACTACAGCATCTTAACTACAGCACCCTAACTACAGCACCCTATCTACAGCATCCTAACTACAGCACCCTAACTACAGCATCCTAACTACAGCATCCTATCTACAGCACCCTATCTACAGCGTCCTAACTACAGCATCTTAACTACAGTACCCTAACTACAGCACCCTATCTACAGCGTCCTATCTACAGCATCTTAACTACAGCACCCTAACTACAGCACCCTATCTACAGCATCCTAACTACAGCATCTTAACTACAGTACCCTAACTACAGCACCCTATCTACAGCATCCTAACTACAGCATCTTAACTACAGCACCCTAACTACAGCACCCTATCTACAGCATCCTAACTACAGCATCTTAACTACAGCACCCTAACTACAGCATCCTAACTACAGCATCTTAACTACAGCACCCTATCTACAGCACCCTATCTACAGCGTCCTAACTACAGCACCCTAACTACAGCACCCTAACTACAGCATCCTAACTACAGCATCCTATCTACAGCATCCTAACTACAGCACCCTAACTACAGCACCCTATGTACAGCATCCTAACTACAGCATCTTAACTACAGCACCCTAACTACAGCATCCTAACTACAGCATCCTATCTACAGCATCCTAACTACAGCACCCTAACTACAGCACCCTATGTACAGCGTGCTATCTACAGCATCCTAACTACAGCATCCTAACTACAGTACCTTATCAGGATCCTGTGTACAGTACCTTAACTACAGCATCCTAACTAGATCACCCTAACTACTGAACTAGGGAGCTGTTTAAAGGGTTAAAGGACAGTGAAATTAAAAACAGTGTACAAATGTATCTGGACAGCTTGGCGAGTTGCGTGATGGTTATAATGCATCAACAGCGCTCCGGGGAAAAGCGGCCGAGCTTCCGCAGAACACTTAATAATCATAAAGGAAGATAAAACAGTATCGCTCTGCGGGGAACTTTTTACATGCTCGTCGTTAAAATCTAATTTGATGGAAAATTGCCTCGACCGCTGCCGTTTGTTTTCTCCCTCCAGCCCGCGTCTGATAAATCTAAGCGCTCTGGACGGCGGATGTGGCTCGGCGCTAAGCAGCCAGGACGGACCGGGATTACTCCAGAAAAACGATGTGCTCAGAGCGGCCCACTGCACGGGCCGTGGAGTCATTTCCATTTTGAGAGCTTTCTCTTCACCGTGCGTTCACTCCCTCCGTTTCCACCACGCTCTTTACCTGCGACTCGTTCACCGCCTCGGAATCACAGAGCAGGTGTTTGAGGCGGAGACTCTCTGAGGGCTTTGTAACGAGCTGTCAGTCAACCAGAGCCTTCAGTACTCTAACAGTCTTCATTCTGTATCCAGCTGTGTGATTGGTTTCCGTGAGCTGTGGTCGGGTTACATGATAAAGAGTCTCTGACAATCACATTCAGAGAAATGACCACATCATACTCAGGTCATCCACCAGCTCCACCCACTTCAAGTTGATGTAAATTGAAGTTGGTGCAGAATGATCAGCAGTGGTGTTCTCCTGTTGATGGATCTGTAGCAGTCTTTTTTATCCTCAACGTTCTGATTACGCTTCAGTTTTAGCAGCAGTGTTCTCCAACTGATATATTTTTAGGAGCACCATTTTCCAGTTGGTGGATATTCAGCCACACCCTTGTTCTATTGCTGGATGTTCTTTAGCAGTGCCGTTCTTTTTGGCCATACAAATCTTTTATTGATGTACTTTAATCAGCACTGTTCTCCCATTGCACCATATTTAGCAAAATCCTTCTCCTTTTAGTGAAATTTTTATCTTTGTTATTCTCCTAGTAGTGAAATTTTTATCTTTGTTATTTTCCTAGTAGTGAAATTTTTATCCTTAACATTCTCCTATTAGTTAATTTTTTATCTTTGTTATTCTCCTATTGGTGGATTTTTATATTTGTTATTCTCCTATTGGTGGATTTATTATCCTTAATATTCTCATATCAGTGAATTGTTATTCTTTGTTATTCTTCTATCTGTGAATTTATATCCTTAACATTCTCCTATTAGTACATTTTTATTCTTAACATTCTCCTATTGGTACATATTTATTCTACTGGTGAATTTATATCCTTAACATTCTCCTATTACTGAATTTTTATCTTTAACATTCTCCTAATAGTGAACTTTTTATCTTTGTTATTCTCCTATTGGTGAATTTTTATCCTTGTTATTCTCCTATTGGTGAATTTTTATCCTTGTTATTCTCCTATTGGTGAATTTTTATCTTTGTTATTCTTTTATTTGTACATTTTTATTCGTAACATTCTCTTATTTGAACATATTTTTTCTATTGGTTAATTTCTATTTTTAACATTCTCCTATGGGTGAATTTTTATCCTTGCTGTTCTCCTATTTATAGCCAAACAATTCTATTATTTATGGATTTTAAGCCCTGCATTGCTCTCATGCAGTTTTTACAGTTCATTTTACATATTAATGGTTTTTATCCATGCTATTCTCCTATTAATGGATTTTCATCTGTTTTAGCGTCACATGGACACATGCAGTCTGAAGGTTGCATGTCTTATCCAACATAAATGTACATTTTCGCCTTGAACAGCTCTGAGTTTCCTGAATTACAAGGTGGTTAAACACTGAGTTTTCTGTGGTTTATTCTGATTTGGTCTCTGTTTAATGGCGCCAAAGCTGTGGCCCCTATTTGCCAGCACAGTGGCTTGTTAGACGCTAATGGCCACCCACAGAACTCGTCCTCAGAGGTCAACAACTGACCTTAAATGGTCACACCAGCAAAGAATGATACAATGTCCTCTTCCGGATCAGTAGCTCTCATCACGGCAAACCCTGCCTGCCTCTCAGTGGGCCGTCGTTTCCACTCGGTCACCTTTTTTTTCACTAATCCCTCTTTTCCTGACCATTAGCAGCGCCCCAGACTGAGCTAATACAGAGAAAAGAGCCTTAATGACCACGATTAAGATTCAGCGTTTGTCTTTCCTGACCAATACAAACAAACGGCATTCATTACACTCACGCTAACCAAATAAGCCCCCCGCTAATCGCCATGGAGACTCATCACTTGTCCCGTTTCAAAGAGATTAAGCTTATTTGGGCCTTTTGTCAGCCGGTGGTGGTGGACACATCCAGCTAATGACCTCAGCATCACAAAGCCCAGCTGAGGAAGCTGAACAAAGCGGCCGCAGACCCTGAACTCCAGCTGTTTCAGTTATTGTTAAGTGTGAGGAGATAAAAGACGCGTTGGTTTTTGCTCTTCAGCTGCACTTTACTGGGTTTCTTCACCACAGGTCATCTCACTGGAGCAGGCAGTGACCCTTCTGACCATCTAACCACCAAAAGAAAAACAAAGAGAAAGAATAGACATAGAAACTGAATAGTTTTACATACACAAACATTCAAAAGTGGCCAAAAAGTCAGCACTAGGGTTTAAAGTGAACGTCGGCTGGAAACACATGTAAGCCTTAATATGGTGTAAAGACTCTAAATTATAAAACATGTACTAAAAGTATCAGATTTATTAGATTTTGTGTAAAATCCGCTGCACGTGGGTCTCCATTGTTGTATCTACTGACGTGATCAGCGGGTAGTGACGTCAAATGGTTGCAGTAACCGGTCGTCACGCTGGAGCACAGCTAGCTACTAAACATGCTACTGTTCAGTCTTTACAGTTTGAACTAGAACTCAACATTTCTGACATCAGCGGTGACATCACACACCACATTAGTGTAAATGGTGAACAGAGAGGGTGGAGGAGAGAGTGACACAGTGCTGGAGTTGTTGTGAAGCTGTGTGTTGGTGTTGGTGACGGAGAAGGAGAGTGTCTGTTAAAGGAGCTCCGCTTTCTAGCAGGAAACATTCACACTCAGTAAACAGCTAGATACACTGAACGGGAGTGTCTCTGAGCTTCACACTCCTTTATTAGTGAAGTAGTATGTTCACTACTAAGACTGGACTTTCACCTTCAGGATCCACAAACGAGGAGAAGCAGCTGACGCTAACGCTAAACGTTCTCAGGAGAGAATCCAGCTCATGTTCACGTTCACGGTTCTTCTCGCGGTTCTCCATAATCTGGAGCTTCTGGACTTCCTGTGTGGGGAAACTGTGGCACTGCATTGTGTTTTAGTCTCCGCTTAAAACCAACAGCCTCCGTCAAGTCTCTCACCAGTGGTGGTCTACTGAACCACTCACACTCATCCAGACTGAAGTGAGGAGAGCAGAGCGGGGGTCTTTGGGTAGCTGTGTTGGTCCACACGCTGCCTCACTAACTATTCTCCTTGTTTATGTTTGTGAAGCTGTTTAGACTAATATCAGTCTTCACACTTTCACTTTCAGTTTCACTGAAACAACAACAACACAATGTACATGGTTTTCTTTAAGCTAGGTTAGTAACTAACACTCACTCCTTCACACCACAGTCCAGTTCAGACCTGAAACCATCTGACCTCATCTACCCAGCAGGCACTGCACGTCAGAAAGAATAGCTGCGTCCATATGTTACATATTTAAAATAAAAGCTTTAATTTATAAATAAATCTGCTACTTTTAGTGATTTTGTTCAACATGTCTTAAGAATTTAGAGTCATTACACCATATTAAGGCTTACAGCCGGGGTTCCCTTTAAATAACTAAGAGGCTTTGGTTTGATGATTACTGCAGTGATTAATATGGTAATGTGTTTCAGCTGCTGCAATGACTTTACTTCTAATTGATGCAGTGAGTAGCTTCTCGTTCCTAAACGTCCATGTGGGAAGACGTATGGCGGTCAGGTGTTTCAGAAACGAGCCAGATTATAGTCTGGCGTTCAGCAGAGACACCTACTGAGGAGAAGATGGACCGAGTGGAGGTAGATTCAGAACTGACCAGTGCATTATTAACATCTGGAAGAAGAATGGAGAACCTCATAGAACAAGGGTGCCTAATTTTTTTTGAAAGGGGGGCCAAATTGTTTTGTTCATAATTGATATATACACTGTATGTACAGAATAAAGAGGAATTATGTAACTAATGAATTTCCTTGTCCTGAAACTGGAGCAGCAGGAGATCAGCAGAGTAAACTCTGTCTGAACATGTGCTGAACAACATTTCTGCAACATCTCAGGTATCTTCAGTGTGTCTCCTGTGGACTGTATATCACTCAGTTGCTGTGCATTACCAAACTTATAGAACTCAATAACAGCAAGTCTTATACTTCTTAATATATATATATATATATACACTACCGCTCAAAAGTTTAGGATCACTTTAGAATTTCATTTCATGCAATTTTCATGCAATTCACAAACAATATTGTCCATTTTTTAATGTCCACAATTAATGTAAGTGTATCAGATGATTTTTAAAGAATAAAAATGTTTGTATTAAAGTCTATTTTTGTATAGAGGCTTATTTTACATATAGTCCTATTATCAGTAATTCTCAGTCCTCTGTCTAAATCTCCTGGTACGACCACCAATCCAAGTTAAGGATGTTATTGGACTAATTGGTTGTTAGGACACTCTTGCTCAATTGTGATCACAGCTGAAAAACATTCTACTAATAAGTGAGTATAAAAGGGAACAACATTCTAGGTTAGTTTAGTATCTGAAGATCAGCAGTTGATGTCTTGCTGACCGACTCACAATGACCAGAAAGAAACAACTTTCTTTAGAGACCCGTCAGTCCATTGTTGTGTTAAGGAAGAAGATACTCCATTAAAACAAGAACATTTCACTGTGATCTGAACTTTTGAGCGGTAGTGTATATATTAGAGATGTAAGGATTGATCAGCTATGTATCTTTTAATTAAAATATGTGATCGGTGATCGGCCGATATTTCTCCAATGTAGCCGATCCCGAGCCGATCAATGGTGTGAACAAATGAGCCTAATTTCTGTATTTACAGCTAGCGTTTCATCCAGGAAGAGGGGACCTCCGTGAAACCTCCTCCGGCCAGCTCCCTGCAATTCCTATCTGAACCACTAGGTGGAAATACACACCCATTTTCAACAGACTGACTGAAGCAGCAGCGTCGTGAGAAAAGCATGTACTGATAGAAATCACGTCGTCTGTCTGTCAGTGTTTACCGTATGTGACTCAGACTCATCCAGGACGTTTTAAAATGAGTAAAATCCGCGTCTCTCGTGGAACCAAGACAAAGATATTTAACATTAACTACTTCAGTAAACAGCAGAGCTAGCACACACAGCTAACACAAAACAAACAACCCAGAAACCCGTACAGACCAGATCTGACCGGTACGAACAGAACAGCAGCAGAAATTCAATATTCTAAATTTAATGATTACAGATTTAGTTTAAAATAACAGAGTCTGAGTTTAATGACTGCAGTTCTGACTGTATTTATTTAATTATCTTTTTTAGTTTTAAATTGAGGGTCCAAATTTAATAATTGCAGTATTGGAGATATTTGTTTGACTTACTTTGTTTATTTACTGATAATTTTGTTTAAATATATATATATATTAAAGTACTATTTTTGGTACACACATACAGATGTATGCAGATGTTTGAGCAGCCCTTCTTAAATTACACCACACATTAACATGTTATTTCAATTTTTCAGTACATTTTTTTTCTTTTTCAAAAACAGAATGTGTCACAGTCCACATTATATACCTTATAATTTTTTTTTGGTGTAAACAAACAGTAACTGTGTATTGTGCATCTGTATGTATATATATATATATATATATATATATATATATATATATATATATATATATATATATATATATATATATATATATATATATATGTGTGTGTGTGTGTGTGTGTGTGTTTGGTGTAAACAAACAGTAACTGTGTATTAAAATGTAAGTTAGTGTTGTGCATCTGTATGTATATATATATATATATATATATATATATATATATATATATATATATATATATATATATGTGTGTGTGTGTGTGTGTGTGTGTGTGTGTGTGTGTGTGTGTAGGAACATTACAAATTGAACTGCCTTAGAAAACAAGGCTCCAGTTCTAAACCTCTCCACCAGGTGGCATTCACGCTCAGTTGCCCTGCTGACTGACAGACTGAGGAGAGTGGTCTTCTCCAGCACTGACAGCACCAGCTGTCCAGCAGATTCTCACTGTGACGTCCAGTTATTACAGGTTCTACATGAACTGAGTAGAAGTTTGAGAACATTAAGCTGTTTATTTAGACTCTAATCATGTATTTACTCAGAAACACCGACAGCTCCTGACATTCAGCAGCTGCTTCTCACCATCCACATAACCCCAAACACATTGAGTGACGTTGAGGTTCTGGACTCTGGGGTGGTCAGTCTATTCAATGGTGTTGAGGTTCTGGACTCTGGGGTGGTCAGTCTATTCAATGGTGTTGAGGTTCTGGACTCTGGGGTGGTCAGTCCATTCAGTAGTGTTAATATTCTGGACTCTGGGGTGGTCAGTGCATTCAGTGGTGTTGAGGTTCTGGAGTCTGGGGTTGTCAATCCATTCAGAGGTGTTGAGGTTCCTGGACTCTGGGTATGGTCAGTTCATTCAGTGAGGTGGAGGTTATGGACTCTGGGGTGTTCAGTTCATTCAGTGATGTTGAGGTTCTGGTCTCTGGGGTGGTCAGTTCTTTCAGTAGGGTTGAGGTTCTGGACTCTGGGGTGGTCAGTCCATTCAAGGTGTTGAGGTTCTAGGCTCTGGGGTGGTCAGTCTATTCAGTGGTGTTGAGGTTCTAGGCTCTGGAGTGGTTAGTCCATCGTTCAGCTTCTTTTTGTTTGATGTCTCTTTTTCTCAGTGAGGAGCTTCTTGAACAGCTACACATCCTTTCAGACCCACAGTGTTAAGGTATCTTTTCACCATCCAAATAACCCCGAACACAGTCAATGGTCAGCCCATTCAGTGGTGTTGAGGTTCTGTGCTCTGGGGTGGTCAGTTTATTCAGTGGTGTTGAGGTTCTAGACTCTGGGGTGGTCAGTCCATTCAATGGTGTCGAGGTTCTGGATTCTGGGGTGGTCAGTCTATTCAGTGGTGTTGAGGTTCTGGACTCTTGGGTGGTCAGTCCATTGTTCAGCTTCTTTTTGTTTGATGTCTTGATGTCTGAAGGTGGAGCTGCATGTTCTACTCTCTCTATAAGATCAAAGTGGGGTTTATCTGATGGGAGGACAGCGTTGGCGTGTCTACCAGGTTTTCCAGGTGGTTGTTATGGGGCCTAGTTACTCGGTAGCTTTTAATCAGTGGTTTTAAGGTCCAGTTTTGGAGTTTCTGCTGTTTTTGTTTTCTCTTATTTATTTTTTTTTGGTGTTATGTAAGTGGACTCTGGGTGGTTCCTGAATTTCACACGGCACTGAGTAGCGTATGCATAAATAGAAGCTAATTGCACGTCAGCTGTGCGTGCAGTCGGGGTTACATTTCATGGGTGGCGTGTATGTGTTTGTGTTTATGTTCGAGTCGAAGCCGAAAGTGGAGGAGAACGGCGAGCAGACTCATACAGGCTGAGTACAGAGTGTTCAGAGCGAAGAGGAAGTGGTTTTATTCAGCGGTCCGTGTCACGCAATGTTGTCACTCATCTCGATGTTCGTGTGTGAAAATCATCTCAACTCTTTCTGTATGAACCCAAACTCAGAGTTCAAACACCAACCACAACCAGCACAGTGAAACTCACTATGATGCAGACTGTTAGCATCACTGCCTTCTTTTATTACTCCAGTAGTGACCTGTAGTGACCTGTAGTGACCTGTGAATCTTATCTTTTCATCCAACAAACCCAACTAACCACTCACTTCACTATTTCCCACCTGCTGCCAGATTCCATTACATTCTTCTCCAGTTCCTGTATCTGACTTGACCAAACAAAGAGTCACCCACTGTTTGGCTCCTTGCTTCTTGTTTATGCAGCACAAACCAGTTTGGTCCGGTTCCAGTTCTCTGTAGATCATGTGATAATGCAGAGAATTTGGGTTTAGATTGGATTATTTACGTTATGTACTAGTTTAAAACATAACTTATCCAATGTTGTGGCTGGAACCAATGCACGCTAGGGTCCTGCATCTGCTGCTGGGTGACTGGCCTGACCTGAGCTGGACAGTGGTCACCTTCCAGCCATTTGATGTACCCCCGTCAGTGTGGTGAACATGGAAGCCGTGCCATCAAGCAGAATGACCCGTCTACCATCCATGCTAAATTGACCCACAGCCACCAGTGAACCTCCAGGCTGGCATCCAGGCTTGTGGTGGCCCCCACCGAACGCCTGTGGCTTACCAACCGCTTACCAACTTCAGTATCAGGCCTTTCCGTGCCAACTCAACCATCAAGCCTCATCCTACCTCCTTCCCAGTGGAGCTTCTCAACGCTGCCCTCGTGGTATCTCACCAGGTTCTGCCTCTCTCGTCATTCACTCTTCTACTCCAGATCATTATGGGGGTGATATCCCACTTCTGACACCACTGAAGCATTAGTGTGAGAAACATAGCGCTCGAGCTACTGCTCTTTTATTAGCATAGCAGCAGATGGAAAAAAAACTCAGCACTGCCCAACCAGTGGGACAGCAGGTAGCAGGGTCACTTTTAACCACTTCACCTGATGGTTAACACAGAAACAACCCCCAATCTGCCCCAAAGCCCCACACAGGATAGCCAACAACACATAACGCATTATCATGTTAATCCATTGATGCACAAGCTGGTTAAAAGTGACCCGACTGAGATTTTATTCTCTTTAAATCATTAAATAAATTCTGATCATCACAAATCCATACTTCAGTTTTATTATGGTTACTACATCATATATAGTTACTAAAGTTACTATATATATATATATATATATATATATATATATATATATATATATATATATATATATATATATATTGTGTATACTATAATATTAGTTTTTTACTTTCTGCCTGATCTTCGCTGTGTAACTTTTTGTAAGTAACTTCGTTCCAACTCCAGAGTGTCCGGTCTGATTGTGTTATCAGGTTTGAATACAGCTTTTTGATTGGATGCACGGATTCCGGATAACACCAGATTTTTTTTCTGAATTTTTTCCCATAGAGAATGAATAGGATGGAAAAGTGCACACCAATGTACTGAACTTCTGCTCGACTGACAGACACCGGTTAACACACACTGACTCAGCGCAGACCCCCGACCACGACTGCAGTGTTGGTTCCACCTGCACTCGTCTGTTTGTTGTTTTTTCCCCATCCTTCTTTTTTCCCCATAGAGTCCCATTCATTTTCGGCCACTGCCTGTACTCATTCAGAGCAGATCCCTAAACTCTAATCCACAGATATACTGACCCACTCTCTTCTATTTTGTTGTTTATGTGCGACCATTCTGCGTTTTCTGCAGGAAATGCACTTTTCTATTTATTACTATAGGTTTTCTTATCCATAGTATTATAGAGCGTGCCATCCAGTTTCTTCCTGGTGACCATATGGATGACAAATCACTAAATGAATCATTTTATGATCAGATTTGACTGTAAAGACCATTGGGTCAAAAATAAGAGCTTCAGTTTGGTTAGCTGGCGAGGCTTGATTTCTACAATTATTATCTTTTATCATCTTTATGAGCGTAAACACAGACAAAACATCAAAACAAAAGCTGATAACACTCCAAAACAGAAAGCTCAGTTTAGAATTTGCTAGAAAACTTCTATAAGGTCTAACCAGTTCTGGGATAAGATTATTACACATAGGAGAAGAGTAAACAGAAGGAAAGGAAGGCCTTAAGCCAACCAGTGAAACATGGTGGTGGTAGTGTTATGGCATAGACATGTATTACATTTACATTTATGG
This sequence comes from Megaleporinus macrocephalus, assembly GCA_021613375.1. Lineage (NCBI taxonomy): Eukaryota > Metazoa > Chordata > Actinopteri > Characiformes > Anostomidae > Megaleporinus > Megaleporinus macrocephalus. The sequence continues at coordinate 4,043,969 of CM038709.1, forward strand.
CACTCCACTACTTGTCGTTTATTCATCCCTCTTTCCTCACACTGCTTAAGCAGCCCAAACATCCTGTTCAGAACATACGTTCATACATTTTTTTTACTTTGCTAATAAAAGACTTGTTTCAGCCCTTTTCTGTTCATCACCTGACTTGTGGACGCTGTTGTTTTGTTTATTTATCTGTTGCGTTTCCCTTAAAGGGTTAAAACAACAGCTTCATAAAAACCTCAAATCCTTCACTCCAAATGTAGTCGATCTTCTGAGACTAATGAGCCTAACCAGTGAAACCAGCAATTATCATGGTGCTTGCTGCATGTCTAAGTCATCACACACTTGCCTCGAACCATGTTGACTGCTTTAATGTGAGCAGCCAATCAGAACGGAGCTCATTTACATACATTATCAGTCTTTAAGGCCATGAAACAAAAACAGCCCAAGAGGTTTGAACGCTGGTGATGTTAAAATGAATTACGGCTGATTTGTTACTGAAAATCACCCAGAAGTCACAAACAAGCCTCAGAAATAAGAGTCAGAGTCAAACACATAAAAAAAGCAGATTATGAGCTCCTTAAAGCTACAGGCCAAAAATCATAACGTCCTACATTACCTGAACGTGTAGGTGGTCACCTGAGACGTGTTTGATGGCTGAAGTTTGATTCACTGATGCTACAATGTTAGTATAGTTAACAAGTAATGAAATATAATGAGGTGGTGTAGTGGTTAGTACGGTAGTGTAGTGGTCAGTATGGTGGTGTAGTGGTTAGTACGGTGGTGTAGTGGTTAGTATGGTGGTGTAGTGGTCAGTATGGTGGTGTAGTGGTTAGTATGGTGGTGTAGTGGTTAGTAAGGTGGTGTAGTGGTTAGTATGGTGGTGTAGTGGTTAGTACGGTGGTGTAGTGGTTAGTACGGTGGTGTAGTGGTTAGTATGGTGGTGTAGTGGTTAGTACGGTGGTGTAGAGGTTAGTACGGTGGTGTAGTGGTTAGTATGGTAGTGTAGTGGTTAGTATGGTGGTGTAGTGGTTAGTACGGTGGTGTAGTGGTTAGTATGGTGGTGTAGTGGTTAGTATGGCGGTTTAGTGGTTAGTACGGTGGTGTAGTGGTTAGTACGGTGGTGTAGTGGCTAGTACGGTGGTGTAGTGGTCAGTATGGTGGTGTAGTGGTCAGTATGGTGGTGTAGTGGTTAGTACGGTGGTGTAGTGGTCAGTATGGTGGTGTAGTGGTTAGTATGGTAGTGTAGTGGTCAGTATGGTGGTGTAGTGGTCAATATGGTGGTGTAGTGGTTAGTATGGTGGTGTAGTGGTTAGTACGGTGGTGTAGTGGTTAGTACGGTGGTGTAGTGGCTAGTACGGTGGTGTAGTGGTCAGTATGGTGGTGTAGTGGTCAGTATGGTGGTGTAGTGGTCAGTATGGTGGTGTAGTGGTTAGTATGGTGGTGTAGTGGTTAGTATGGTTGTGTAGTGGTTAGTATGGTGGTGTAGTGGTTAGTATGGTTGTGTAGTGGTTAGTATGGTGGTGTAGTGGTTAGTATGGTGGTGTAGTGGTCAGTAAGGTGGTGTAGTAGTCAGTATGGTGGTGTAGTGGTTAGTATGGTGGTGTAGTGGTTAGTATGGTGGTGTAGTGGTTAGTATGGTTGTGTAGTGGTTAGTATGGTGGTGTAGTGGTCAGTATGGTGGTGTAGTGGTCAGTAAGGTGGTGTAGTAGTCAGTATGGTGGTGTAGTGGTTAGTACGGTGGTGTAGTGGTTAGTATGGTGGTGTAGTGGTTAGTATGGTGGTGTAGTGGTTAGTATGGTGGTGTAGTGGTTAGTATGGTTGTGTAGTGGTTAGTACGGTGGTGTAGTGGTTAGTACGGTGGTGTAGTGGTTAGTATGGTGGTGTAGTGGTCAGTATGGTGGTGTAGTGGTTAGTATGGTGGTGTAGTGGTTAGTATGGTTGTGTAGTGGTCAGTATGGTGGTGTAGTGGTTAGTATGGTGGTGTAGTGGTTAGTATGGTGGTGTAGTGGTTAGTACGGTGGTGTAGTGGTTAGTACGGTGGTGTAGTGGTTAGTACGGTGGTGTAGTGGTTAGTGGACATCTTGGACTGTTTTAGTTTTAGCGCCTTTAGGGTTAGGGTTGATGTATGTAAATGAGCTCTGTTCTGATTGGCTGCCCTCATTAAAAAAAGTAATAACATGCCCCCTTCAGTCCAGGGCCTGTTAAAGGGACAGTCAGAGGACAGGACATGTGTATGTCTGCTGTATATATACTGTTATCTATAAACACAGACCAGTAATATGCTGCTGCACTAGCTGTCCTCTGCCTGTCCTTTTAACAGGCCCTGGACTGAAGGGGGCGTGCCACGGCCGGACAGTCCAGTGAAATGTGCATGACGGGGGTCCTCCAGGAGCAGCGGTGCTCTGGCGGTGCTCTTTGAAGCCCAGTGTGATTGATTAGCAGGTTTATTCTGCGGCCCAATTAGCCTTTAGGCCCTCCCGGCGTTACAGGCAGGCCTTTGTTTGCTTTGGCAGCGGCTCTGCGCGTGGACGGTGGGCCGAAGCGGAGCTGTGCCCACTCCTCCGGCTGATTTACGAGCCATAAACTTAGAGACAGGAGAATAACCTCTCCTCCCTGTCTGAGCGGAGGGGCGGGCTGGAGAGAGGCGTCGCCACAAGTGGGGTCCAGATTACAATAGAAACAAGTGATATAGACCACCTTAGTTAGACAGCATCTGTTGACTCGGACCCCTCATCAGCGGTCAGGGTGATGAAATTTACTGTAGCAGATGGGCTACAGTCTCTAACAGTATATCTGCAGCTATTTATGGGGTTTCTGATAAAGTGGACACTAATTGGGCCACCAGAACAGCTTCAGCGTCCCTTAATATCAGGCCTAGATCGTCCCAGAGGGGTCTGTGCCAGTAGAGGTGGTCTTGATTTGCAATAAGAAATTTATTAGCAGAAAATATTCATTCATTTTTACGGCCAGTAAAAATTCTGATGCTCATCACACCATTCCTAAACGTCCGCTTAGAAGCTGTTCCACTACCTGCCATTAATAATAATAATAATAATAATAATAATAATAATAATAACAACAATAATAATAATAATAATAATAATAATAATTATAATAATAGTACATTGCATTTATATAGTGTTCTTCTAGAACAAACAGACATGTACCGATTACAGTATGGTGGTGTAGTGGTTAGTATGGTGGTGTAGTGGTTAGTATGGTGGTGTAGTGGTTAGTATGGTGGTGTAGTGGTCAGTATGGTGGTGTAGTGGTTAGTATGGTGGTGTAGTGGTCAGTATGGTGGTGTAGTGGTTAGTATGGTGGTGTAGTGGTTAGTATGGTGGTGTAGTGGTCAGTACGGTGGTGTAGTGGTTAGTATGGTGGTGTAGTGGTCAGTATGGTGGTGTAGTGGTTAGTATGGTGGTGTAGTGGTTAGTATAGTGGTGTAGTGGTCAGTATGGTGGTGTAGTGGTTAGTATGGTGGTGTAGTGGTTAGTATGGTGGTGTAGTGGTCAGTATGGTGGTGTAGTGGTTAGTATGGTGGTGTAGTGGTTAGTATGGTGGTGTAGTGGTTAGTATGGTGGTGTAGTGGTCAGTATGGTGGTGTAGTGGTTAGTATGGTGGTGTAGTGGTTAGTACGGTGGTGTAGTGGTTAGTACGGTGGTGTAGTGGTTAGTATGGTGGTGTAGTGGTTAGTATGGTGGTGTAGTGGTCAGTATGGTGGTGTAGTGGTCAGTATGGTGGTGTAGTGGTTAGTATGGTGGTGTAGTGGTTAGTACGGTGGTGTAGTGGTTAGTACGGTGGTGTAGTGGTTAGTATGGTGGTGTAGTGGTCAGTATGGTGGTGTAGTGGTCAGTATGGTGGTGTAGTGGTCAGTATGGTGGTGTAGTGGTTAGTATAGTGGTGTAGTGGTTAGTATGGTGGTGTAGTGGTCAGTATGGTGGTGTAGTGGTCAGTATGGTGGTGTAGTGGTTAGTATGGTGGTGTAGTGGTTAGTACGGTGGTGTAGTGGTTAGTATGGTGGTGTAGTGGTCAGTATGGTGGTGTAGTGGTCAGTATGGTGGTGTAGTGGTCAGTATGGTGGTGTAGTGGTTAGTATAGTGGTGTAGTGGTTAGTATGGTGGTGTAGTTGTCAGTATGGTGGTGTAGTGGTCAGTACGGTGGTGTAGTGGTTAGTATGGTGGTGTAGTGGTTAGTATGGTGGTGTAGTGGTTAGTATGATGGTGTAGTGGTTAGTGTGGTGGTGTAATGGTTAGTGTGGTGGTGTAGTGGTTAGTGTGGTGGTGTAGTGGTTAGTGTGGTGGTGTAGTGGTTAGTGTGGTGGTGTAGTGGTCAGTGTGGTGGTGTAGTGGTCAGTATGGTGGTGTAGTGGTCAGTATGGTGGTGTAGTGGTTAGTACGGTGGTGTAGTGGTTAGTGTGGTGGTGTAGTGGTTAGTATTGTGGTGTAGTGGTTAGTATGGTGGTGTAGTGGTCAGTATGGTGGTGTAGTGGTTAGTATGGTGGTGTAGTGGTCAGTATGGTGGTGTAGTGGTTAGTACGGTGGTGTAGTGGTTAGTACGGTGGTGTAGTGGTCAGTACGGTGGTGTAGTGGTCAGTATGGTGGTGTAGTGGT
>CM038709.1:4049566-4193370 GCA_021613375.1 Megaleporinus macrocephalus
AGGATTTGATTGAGTGTTAGTGAGGTCAGGTACTGATGTTGAACATTGCTTGAGGATTTGATTGATGTTTGTTGAGGTCAGGTACTGATGTTGAACATTGCTGTGAGGATTTGATTGAGTGTTAGTGAGGTCAGGTACTGATGTTGAACATTGCTGTGAGGATTTGATTGAGTGTAGTGAGGTCAGGTACTGATGTTGAACATTGCTGTGAGGATTTGATTGAGTGTTAGTGAGGTCAGTACTGATGTTGAACATTGCTGTGAGGATTTGATTGAGTGTTAGTGAGGTCAGTACTGATGTTGAACATTGCTGTGAGGATTTGATTGAGTGTTAGTGAGGTCAGGTACTGATGTTGAACATTGTGAGGATAGATATGAGTGTTAGTGAGGTCAGGTACTGATGTTGAACATTGCTGTGAGGATTGATTGAGTGTTAGTGGAGGTCAGGTACTGATGTTTGAACATTGCTGTGAGGATTTGATTGAGTGTTAGTGAGTCAGGTACTGATGTTGAACATTGCTGTGAGGATTTGATTGAGTGTTAGTGAGGTCAGGTACTGATGTTGAACATTGCTTGAGGATTTGATTGAGTGTTAGTGAGGTCAGGTACTGATGTTGAACATTGCTGTGAGGATTTGATTGAGTGTTAGTGAGGTCAGGAACTGATGTTGAACATTGTTGTGAGGATTTGATTGAGTGTTAGTGAGGTCAGGTACTGATGTTGAACATTGCTGTGAGGATTTGATTGAGTGTTAGTGAGGTCAGGTACTGATGTTGAACATTGTTGTGAGATTTGATTGAGTGTTAGTGAGGTCAGGTACTGATGTTGAACATTGCTGTGAGGATTTGATTGAGTGTTTAGTGAGGTCAGGACTGATGTTGAACATTGTTGTGAGGATTTGATTGAGTGTTAGTGAGGTCAGGTACTGATGTTGAACATTGCTGAGAGGATTTGATTGAGTGTTAGTGAGGTCAGGTAATGATGTTGAACATTGCTGTGAGGATTGATTGAGTGTTAGTGAGGTCAGGTATGATGTTGAACATTGCGTGAGGATTTGATTGAGTGTTAGTGAGGTCAGGTACTATGATGTTGAACATTGCTGTGAGGATTGATTGAGTGTTAGTGAGTCAGTATGATGTTTGAACATTGCTGTGAGGATTTGATTGAGTGTTTAGTGAGGTCAGGTACTGATGTTGAACATTGCTGTGAGGATGTGATTGAGTGTTAGTGAGGTCAGGTACTGATGTTGAACATTGCTGTGAGGATTTATGATTGAGTGTTAGGTGAGGTCAGGTACTATGTTGAACATTGCTGTGAGGATTTGATTGAGTGTGAGTGAGGTCAGTACTGATGTTGAACATTGCTGTGAGGATTTGATTGAGTGTTAGTGAGTTACTGATGTTGAACATTGCTGTGAGGATTTGATTGAGTGTTAGTGAGTTACTGATGTTGAACATTGCTGTGAGGATTTGATTGAGTGTTAGTGAGGTACTGATGTTGAACATTGCTGTGAGGATTTGATTGAGTGTTAGTGAGTCAGACTGATGTTGAACATTGCTGTGAGGATTTGATTGAGTTAGTTGAGGTCAGTAACTGATGTTGAACATTGCAGTGAGATTTGATGAGTGTTAGTGAGTCAGAACTGATGTTGAATATTGTGAGGATTTGATTGAGTGTTAGTGAGGTCAGATACTGATGTTGAACATGCTGTGAGGATTTGATTGAGAGTGTAGTGAGGTCAGGAACTGATGTTGAACATTGTTGTGAGGATTTGATTGAGTGTTATTGGGTCAGGTACTGATGTTGAACATTGCTGAGATTGATTAAATTGATGATGTTAGTGAGGTCAGGAACTGATGTTGAACATTGTTGTGAGGATTTGATTGAGTGTTAGTGAGGTCAGGTACTGATGTTGAACATTGCTGTGAGGATTTGATTGAGTGTTAGTGAGGTCAGAACGATGTTGAACAGTTGTGAGAGATTTGATTGAGTGTTAGTAGGTCAGGTACTGATGTTGAACATTGTGTGAGATTTGATTGAGTGTTAGTGAGGTCAGGTACTGATGTTGAACATTGTTGTGAGGATTTGATTGAGTGTTAGTGAGGTCAGGTACTGATGTTGAACATTGCTGTGAGGATTTGATTGAGTGTTAGTGAGGTCAGGACTGATGTTGAACATGTTGTGAGAATTTGATTGAGTGTTAGTGAGGTCAGGTACTGATGTTGAACATTGTTGTGAGGATTTGATTGAGTGTTAGTGAGGTCAGGTACTGATGTTGAACATTACTGTGAGGATTTGATTGAGTGTTAGTGAGGCCAGGTACTGATGTTGAACATTGATGTGAGGATTTGATTGAGTGTTAGTGAGGTCAGGTACTGATGTTGAACATTGCTGTGAGGATTTGATTGAGTGTTAGTGAGGGTCAGTACTGATGTTGAACATTGCTGTGAGGATTTGATTGAGTGTGGTGTGAGGTCAGTACTGATGTTGAACATTGCTGTGAGGATGTGATTGAGTGTTAGTGAGGTCAGGAACTGAGTTTGAACATTGTTGTGAGGATTTGATTGAGTGTTAGTGAGGTCAGGTACTGATGTTGAAACATTGCTGTGAGGATTTGATTGAGTGTTAGTGAGGTCAGTTACTGATGTTGAACTTGCTGTGAGGATTTGATTGAGTGTTAGTGAGGTCAGGTACTGATGTTGAACATTGCTTGTGAGGATTTGATTGAGTGTTAGTTGAGGTCAGGTACTGATGTTGAACATTGCTTTGAGGATTGATTGAGTGTTAGTGAGGTCAGGAACTGATGTTGAACATTGTTGTGAGGATTTGATTGAGTGTTAGTGAGGTCAGGTACTGATGTTGAACATTGTTGTGAGGATTTGATTGAGTGTTAGTGAGGTCAGGTACTGATGTTGAACATTGTTGTGAGGATTTGATTGAGTGTGGTTGAGGTCAGGTACTGATGTTGAACATTGCTGTGAGGATTTGATTGAGTGTTAGTGAGGTCAGAACTGATGTTGAACATTGTGTGAGGATTTGATTGAGTGTTAGTGAGGTCAGGTACTGATGTTGAACATTGCTGTGAGGATTGATTGATGTTAGTGAGGTCAGGAACTGATGTTGAATTGTGAGAGGATTTGATTGAGTGTTAGTGAGTCAGGTACTGATGTTAACATTGCTGTGAGGATTTGATTGAGTGTTAGTGAGGTCAGGTATCACATGTGTACATTGCGTGAGGATTTGATTGAGTGTTAGTGAGGTCAGGTACTGATGTTGACATTGCTGTGAGGATTTGATGAGTTAGTGAGGTCAGGAACTGATGTTGAACATTGTTGTGAGGATTTGATTGAGTGTTAGTGAGGTCAGGTACTGATGTTGAACATGCTGTGAGGATTTGATTGAGTGTTAGTGAGGTCAGGACTGATGTTGAACATTGTTGTGAGAATTTGATTGAGTGTTAGTGAGGTCAGTACTGATGAACATTGTTGTGATTTGATTGAGTTTAGTGAGGTCAGGTAACTGATGTTGAACATTGTTGTGAGGATTGATTGAGTGTTAGTGAGGTCAGGTACTGATGTTGAACATTGCTGTGAGGATTTGATTGAGTGTTAGTGAGGTCAGGAACTGATGTTGAACATTGTTGTGAGAATTTGATTGAGTTTAGTGAGGTCAGGTACTGATGTTGAACATTGTTGTGAGGATTTGATTGAGTGTTAGTGAGGTCAGGTACTGATGTTGAACATTTGTGAGGATTTGATTGAGTGTTAGTGAGGTCAGATACTGATGTTGAACATTGCTGTGAGGATTTGATTGAGTGTTAGTGAGGTCAGGACTGATGTTGAACATTGTTGTGAGGAATTTGATTGAGTGTTAGTGAGGTCAGTACTGATGTTGAACATTGTTGTGAGGATTATTGAGTGTTAGTGAGGTCAGGTACTGATGTTGAACATTGCTGTGAGGATTGATTGAGTGTTAGTGAGGTCAGGTACTGATGTTGAACATTGATGTGAGGATTTGATTGAGTGTTAGTGAGTCAGTAATGATGTTGAACATTGCTGTGAGGATCTGATTGAGTGTTAGTGAGGTCAGGTACTGATGTTGAACATTGCTGTGAGGATGATTGAGTGTTAGTGAGGTCAGGTACTGATGTTGAACATGCTGTGAGGATTTGATTGAGTGTTGGTGAGGTCAGTTACTGAGTTGAACATTGCTGTGAGGATTTGATTGAGTGTTAGTGAGGTCAGGTACTGATGTTAAACATTGCAGTGAGGATTTGATTGAGTGTTAGTGAGGTCAGGTACTGATGTTGAACATTGCTGTGAGGATTTGATTGAGTGTGGTTGAGGTCAGGTACTGATGTTGAACATTGCTGTGAGATTGATTGAGTGTTTGGGAGGTCAGGAACTGATGTTGAACATTGTGTGAGGATTTGATTGAGTGTTAGTGAGGTCAGGTACTGATGTTGAACATTGTTGTGAGGATTTGATTGAGTGTAGGTGAGGTCAGGTACTGATGTTGAACATGCTGTGCGGATTTGATTGAGTGTTAGTGAGGTCAGGTACTGATGTTGAACATTGCTGTGAGGATTTGATTGAGTGTTAGTGAGGTCAGGAACTGATGTTGAACATTGCTGTGAGGATTTGATTGAGTGTTAGTGATGTCAGGAACTGATGTTGAACATTGTTGTGAGGATTTGATTGAGTGTTAGTGAGGTCAGGTACTGATGTTGAACATTGCTGTGAGGATTTGATGGAGTATTAGTGAGGTCAGGAACTGATGTTGAATATTGTGAGGATTTGATTGAGTGTTAGTGAGGTCAGATACTGATGTTGAACATTGCTGTGAGGATTTGATTGAGTGTTAGTGAGGTCAGGAACTGATGTTGAACATTGTTGTGAGGATTTGATTGAGTGTTAGTGGGGTCAGGTACTGATGTTGAACATTGCTGTGAGGATTTGATTGAGTGTTAGTGAGGTCAGGAACTGATGTTGAACATTGTTGTGAGGATTTGATTGAGTGTTAGTGAGGTCAGGTACTGATGTTGAACATTGCTGTGAGGATTTGATTGAGTGTTAGTGAGGTCAGGAACTGATTTGAACATTGTTGTGAGAATTTGATTGAGTGTTAGTGAGGTCAGGTACTGATGTTGAACATTGTTGTGAGGATTTGATTGAGTGTTAGTGAGGTCAGGTACTGATGTTGAACATTGTTGTGGAGGATTTGATTGAGTGTTAGTGAGGTCAGATACTGATGTTGAACTTTGCTGTGAGGATTTGATTGAGTGTTAGTGAGGTCAGGAACGGATGTTGAACATTGTTGTGAGAATTTGATTGAGAGTTAGTGAGGTCAGGTACTGATGTTGAACATTGTTGTGAGGATTTGATTGAGTGTTAGTGAGGTCAGGTACTGATGTTGAACATTACTGTGAGGATTTGATTGAGTGTTAGTGAGGTCAGGTACTGATGTTGAACATTGATGTGAGGATTTGATTGAGTGTTAGTGAGGTCAGGTACTGATGTTGAACATTGCTGTGAGGATTGATTGAGTGTTAGTGAGGTCAGGAATGATGTTGAACATTGCTGTGAGGATCTGATTGAGTGTTAGTGAGGTCAGGTACTGATGTTGAACATTGCTGTGAGGATGTGATTGAGTGTTAGGAGGGTCAGGTACTGATGTTGAACATTGCTGTGAGGATTTGATTGAGTGTTGTGAGGTCAGTTACTAATGTTGAACATTGGCTGTGAGGATTTGATTGAGTGTTAGTGAGGTCAGGTACTGATGTTAAACATTGCAGTGAGGATTTGATTGAGGGTTAGTGAGGTCAGGTACTGATGGGTTTGAACATTGGCTGTGAGGATTTGATTGAGTGTGGTTGAGGTCAGGTACAGATGTTGAACATTGCTGTGAGGATTTGATTGAGTGTTTAGTGGAGGTCAGGGAACTGATGTTGAACATTGTTGTGAGGATTTGATTGAGTGTTAGTGAGGTCAGGTACTGATGTTGAACATTGTTGTAGGATTTGATTGAGTGTTAGTGAGGTCAGGTACTGATGTTGAACATTGTTGTGAGGATTTGATTGAGTGTGGTTGAGGGTCAGGTACTGATGTTGAACATTGCTGTGAGGATTTGATTGAGTGTTAGTGAGGTCAGGAACTGATGTTGAACATTGTTGTGAGGATTTGATTGAGTGTTAGTGAGGTCAGGTACTGATGTTGAACATTGCTGTGAGGATTGATTGAGTGTTAGTGAGGTCAGGAACTGATGTTGAATATTGTGAGGATTTGATTGAGTGTTAGTGAGGTCAGGTACTGATGTTGAACATTGCTGTGAGGATTTGATTGAGTGTTAGTGAGGTCAGGTACTCATGTAGTACATTGCCGTGAGGATTTGATTGAGTGTTAGTGAGGTCAGGTACTGATGTTGAACATTGCTGTGAGGATTTGATTGAGTGTTAGTGAGGTCAGGAACTGATGTTGAACAATGTGTTGTGAGGATTTGATTGAGTGTTAGTGAGGTCAGGTACTGATGTTGAACATTGCTGTGAGGATTTGATTGAGTGTTAGTGAGGTCAGGAACTGATGTTGAACATTGTTGTGAGGAATTTGATTGAGTGTTAGTGAGGTCAGGTACTGATGTTGAACATTGTTGTGAGGATTTGATTGAGTGTTAGTGAGGTCAGGTACTGATGTTGAACATTGTTGTGAGGATTTGATTGAGTGTTAGTGAGGTCAGATACTGATGTTGAACATTGCTGTGAGGATTTGATTGAGTGTTAGTGAGGTCAGGAACTGATGTTGAACAGTTGCTGTGAGGAATTTGATTGAGTGTTAGTGAGGTCAGGACTGATGTTGAACATTGTTGTGAGGATTTGATTGAGTGTTAGTGAGGTCAGGTACTGGATGTTGAACATTAGCTGTGAGGATTTGATTGAGTGGTTAGTGAGGTCAGATACTGATGTGGAACATTGCTTGTGAGGATTTGATTGAGTGTTAGTGAGGGCAGGTACTGATGTTGAACATTGTTGTGAGATTTGATTGAGTGTTAGTGAGGTCAGGTACTGATGTTGAACATTGTTTGAGGATTTGATTGAGTGTTAGTGAGGGTCAGGTACTGATGTTGAACATTGATGTGAGGATTTGATTGAGTGTATAGGAGGTCAGTACTGATGTTGAACATTGATGTGAGGATTTGATTGAGTGTTAGTGAGGTCAGGTAATGATGTTGAACATTGCTGTGAGGTCTGTTGAGTGTTAGTGAGGTCAGGTACTAGATGTTGAACATTGCTGTGAGAATGTGATTGAGTGTTAGTGAGGATCAGTAACTGATGTTGAGACATTGCTGTGAGGATTTGATTGAGTGTTGGTGAGGTCAGTTACTAATGTTGAACATTGTGAGGATTTGATTGAGTGTTAGTGAGGTCAGGTACTGATGTTAAACATTGCAGTGAGGATTTGATTGAGTGTTAGTGAGGTCAGGTACTGATGTTGAACATTGCTGTGAGGATTTGATTGAGTGTGGTTGAGGTCAGGTACTGATGTTGAACATTGCTGTGAGGATTTGATTGAGTGTTAGTGAGGTCAGGAACTGATGTTGAACATTGTTGTGAGGATTTGATTGAGTGTTAGTGAGGTCAGGTACTGATGTTGAACATTGTTGTGAGGATTTGATTGAGTGTGGTTGAGGTCAGGTACTGATGTTGAACATTGCTGTGAGGATTTGATTGAGTGTTAGTGAGGTCAGGAACTGATGTTGAACATTGTTGTGAGGATTTGATTGAGTGTTAGTGAGGTCAGGTACTGATGTTGAACATTGCTGTGAGGATTTGATTGAGTGTTAGTGAGGTCAGGAACTGATGTTGAATATTGTTGTGAGGATTTGATTGAGTGTTAGTGAGGTCAGGTACTGATGTTGGAACATTGCTGGAGGATTTGATTGAGTGTTAGTGAGGTCATGTACTGATGTTGAACATTGATGTGAGGATTTGATTGAGTGTTAGTGAGGTCAGGTACTGATGTTGAACATTGTTGTGGAGGATTTGATTGGAGTGTTAGTGAGGTCAGGTACGGATGTTGAACATTACTGTGATGATTTGATTGAGTGTTAGTGAGGGTCAGGTACTTGATGTTGAACATTGTTGTGAGGAAGTTGATTGAGTGTGGTATGAGGTCAGGTACGATGTTGAACACTGCTGGTGGAGGATTGATTGAGTGGTAGTGAGGTCAGGTACTCATGTAGTACATTGCCGTGAGGATTTGATTGAGTGTTATGGAGGTCAGGTACTGATGTTGAACATTGCTGTGAGGATTTGATTGAGTGTTTAGTGAGGTCAGGGACTGATGTTGAACATTGGCTGTGAGGATTTGATTGAGTGTTAGTGAGGTCAGGTACTGATGTTGAACATTGCTGTGAGGATTTGATTGAGTGTTAGTGAGGTCAGGAACTGATGTTGAACATTGTTGTGAGGATTTGATTGAGTGTTAGTGAGGTCAGGTACTGATGTTGAACATTGCTGTGAGGATTTGATTGAGTGTTAGTGAGGTCAGGTACTGGTGTTGAACATTGCTGTGAGGATTTGATTGAGTGTTAGTGAGGTCAGGTACTGATGTTGAACATTGCTGTGAGGATTTGATTGAGTGTTAGTGAGGTCAGGAACTGATGTTGAACATTGTTGTGAGGATTTGATTGAGTGTTAGTGATGTCAGGTACTGATGTTGAACATTGCTGGTGAGGATTTGATTGAGTGTTAGTGAGGTCAGGAAACTGATGTTGAACATTGTTGTGAGGATTGATTGAGTGTTAGTGAGGTCAGGTACTGATGTTGAACATTGCTGTGAGGTTTTTGATTGAGTGTTAGTGAGGTCAGGAACTGATGTTGAACATTGTTGTGAGGATTTGATTGAGTGTTAGTGAGGTCAGGTACTGATGTTGAACATTGCTGTGAGGATTTGATTGAGTGTTAGTGAGGTCAGGTACTGATGTTGAACATTGATGTGAGGATTTGATTGAGTGTTAGTGAGGTCAGGTACTGATGTTGAACATTGTTGTGAGGATTTGATTGAGTGTTAGTGAGGTCAGGTACTGATGTTGAACATTGATGTGAGGATTTGATTGAGTGTTAGTGAGGTCAGGTATTGATGTTGAACATTGCTGTGAGAATTTGATTGAGTGTTAGTGAGGTCAGGTAATGATGTTGAACATTGCTGTGAGGATGTGATTGAGTGTTAGTGAGGTCAGGTAATGATGTTGAACATTGCTGTGAGGATCTGATTGAGTGTTAGTGAGGTCAGGTACTGATGTTGAACATTGCTGTGAGGATGTGATTGAGTGTTAGTGAGGTCAGGTACTGATGTTGAACATTGCTGTGAGGATTTGATTGAGTGTTGGTGAGGTCAGTTACTAATGTTGAACATTGCTGTGAGGATTTGATTGAGTGTTAGTGAGGTCAGGTACTGATGTTGAACATTGCAGTGAGGATTTGATTGAGTGTTAGTGAGGTCAGGTACTGATGTTGAACATTGCTGTGAGGATTTGATTGAGTGTGGTTGAGGTCAGGTACTGATGTTGAACATTGCTGTGTGGATTTGATTGAGTGTTAGTGAGGTCAGGAACTGATGTTGAACATTGTTGTGAGGATTTGATTGAGTGTTAGTGAGGTCAGGTACTGATGTTGAACATTGCTGTGAGGATTTGATTGAGTGTTAGTGAGGTCAGGAACTGATGTTGAATATTGTGAGGATTTGATTGAGTGTTAGTGAGGTCAGGTACTGATGTTGAACATTGCTGTGAGGATTTGATTGAGTGTTAGTGAGGTCAGGTACTGATGTTGAACATTGCTGTGAGGATTTGATTGAGTGTTAGTGAGGTCAGGTACTGATGTTGAACATTGCTGTGAGGATTTGATTGAGTGTTAGTGAGGTCAGGAACTGATGTTGAACATTGTTGTGAGGATTTGATTGAGTGTTAGTGAGGTCAGGTACTGATGTTGAACATTGCTGTGAGGATTTGATTGAGTGTTAGTGAGGTCAGGAACTGATGTTGAACATTGTTGTGAGGATTTGATTGAGTGTTAGTGAGGTCAGGTACTGATGTTGAACATTGCTGTGAGGATTTGATTGAGTGTTAGTGAGGTCAGGAACTGATGTTGAACATTGTTGTGAGGATTTGATTGAGTGTTAGTGAGGTCAGGTACTGATGTTGAACATTGCTGTGAGGATTTGATTGAGTGTTAGTGAGGTCAGGTACTGATGTTGAACATTGATGTGAGGATTTGATTGAGTGTTAGTGAGGTCAGGTACTGATGTTGAACATTGTTGTGAGGATTTGATTGAGTGTTAGTGAGGTCAGGTACTGATGTTGACATGATGTGAGGATTTGATTGAGTGTTAGTGAGGTCAGGTATTGATGTTGAACATTGCTGTGAGAATTTGATTGAGTGTTAGTGTGGTCAGGTAATGATGTTGAACATTGCTGTGAGGATGTGATTGAGTGTTAGTGAGGTCAGGTAATGATGTTGAACATTGCTGTGAGGATCTGATGAGTGTTAGTGAGGTCAGGTACTGATGTGAACATTGCTGTGAGGATGTGATTGAGTGTTAGTGAGGTCAGGTACTGATGTTGAACATGTGCTGTAGGATTTGGATTGAGTGTTGGTGAGGTCAGTTTACTAATGTTGAAACATTGCTGTGAGGATTTGATTGAGTGTTAGTGAGGTCAGGTACTGATGTTGAACATTGCAGTGAGGATTTGATTGAGTGTTAGTGAGGTCAGGTACTGATGTTGAACATTGCTGTGAGGATTTGATTGAGTGTGGTTGAGGTCAGGTACTGATGTTGAACATTGCTGTGAGGATTTGATTGAGTGTTAGTGAGGTCAGGAACTGATGTTGAACATTGTTGTGAGGATTTGATTGAGTGTTAGTGAGGTCAGGTACTGATGTTGAACATTGTTGTGAGGATTTGATTGAGTGTGGGTGAGGTCAGGGTACTGATGTTGAACATTGCTGTGAGGATTTGATTGAGTGTTAGTGATGTCAGGAACTGATGTTGAACATTGTTGTGAGGATTTGATTGAGTGTTAGTGAGGGTCCAGGTACTGATGTTGACATTGCTGTGAGGATTTGATGGAGTATTAGTGAGTCAGGAACTGATGTTGAATATTGTGAGGATTTGATTGAGTGTTAGTGAGGTCAGATACTGATGTTGAACATTGCTGTGAGGATTTGATTGGGTGTTAGTGAGGTCAGGAACTGATGTTGAACATTGTTGTGAGGATTTGATTGAGTGTTAGTGGGGTCAGGTACTGATGTTGAACATTGCTGTGAGGATTTGATTGATTGTTAGTGAGGTCAGGAACTGATGTTGAACATTGTTGTGAGGATTTGATTGAGTGTTAGTGAGGTCAGGTACTGATGTTGAACATTGCTGTGAGGATTTGATTGAGTGTTAGTGAGGTCAGGAACTGATGTTGAACATTGTTGTGAGAATTGATTGAGTGTTAGTGAGGTCAGGTACTGATGTTGAACATTGTTGTGAGGATTTGATTGAGTGTTAGTGAGGTCAGGTACTGATGTTGAACATTGTTGTGAGGATTTGATTGAGTGTTAGTGAGGTCAGATACTGATGTTGAACATTGCTGTGAGGATTTGATTGAGTGTTAGTGAGGTCAGGAACTGATGTTGAACATTGTTGTGAGAATTTGATTGAGTGTTAGTGAGGTCAGGTACTGATGTTGAACATTGTTGTGAGGATTGATTGAGTGTTAGTGAGGTCAGGTACTGATGTTGAACATTACTGTGAGGATTTGATTGAGTGTTAGTGAGGCCAGGTACTGATGTTGAACATTGATGTGAGGATTGATTGAGTGTTAGTGAGGTCAGGTACTGATGTTGAACATTGCTGTGAGATTTGATTGAGTGTTAGTGAGGTCAGTAATGATGTTGAACATTGCTTGTGAGGATCTGATTGAGTGTTAGTGAGGTCAGGTACTGGTGTTGAACAGTGCTGTGAGGATGTGATTAAGTGTTAGTGAGGTCAGGTACTGATGTTGAACATTGCTTGTGAGGATTTGATTGAGTGTTTGGTGAGGTCAGTTACTAATGTTGAACATTGCTGTGAGGATTGATTGAGTGTTAGTGAGGTCAGGTACTGATGTTAAACATTGCAGTGAGGATTGATTGAGTGTTAGTGAGGTCAGGTACTGATGTTGAACATTGCTGTGAGGAATTTGATTGAGTGTGGTGAGGTCAGGTACTGATGTTGAACATTGCTGTGGGAATTTGATTGAGTGTTAGTGAGTCAGGAACTGATGTTGAACATTGTTGTGAGGATTTGATTGAGTGTTAGTGAGGTCAGGTACTGATGTTGAACATTGTTGTGAGGATTTGATTGAGTGTGGTTGAGGTCAGGTACTGATGTTGAACATTGCTGTGAGGATTTGATTGAGTGTTATGAGGGCAGGAACTGATGTTGAACATTGTTGTGAGGAATTTGATTGAGTGTTAGTGAGGTCAGGTACTGATGTTGAACATTGCTGTGAGGATTTGATTGAGTGTTAGGGAGGTCAGGAACTGATGTTGAATTTGTGAGATTTGATTGAGTGTTAGTGAGGTCAGGTACTGATGTTGAACATTGCTGTGAGGATTTGATTGAGTGTTAGTGAGGTCAGGAACTGATGTTGAACATTGTTGTGAGGATTGGATTGAGTGTTAGTGAGTCAGGTACTGATGTTGAACATTGTTGTGAGGATTTGATTGAGTTGTTAGTGAGGTCAGGTACGGATGTTGAACATTACTGTGAGGATTTGATTGAGTGTTAGTGAGGTCAGGTACTGATGTTGAACATTGTTGTGAGGATTTGATTGAGTGTGGTTGAGGTCAGGTACTGATGTTGAACACTGCTGTGAGGATTTGATTGAGTGTTAGTGAGGTCAGGTACTCATGTAGTACATTGCGTGAGGATTTGATTGAGTGTTAGTGAGGTCAGGTACTGATGTTGAACATTGCTGTGAGGATTTGATTTGAGTGTTAGTGAGGTCAGGTACTGATGTTGAACATTGCTGTGAGGATTTGATTGAGTGTTAGTGATGTCAGGTAATGATGGTGAACATTGCTGTGAGGATGTGATTGAGTGTTAGTGAGGTCAGGTAATGATGTTGAACATTGCTGTGAGGATGTGATTGAGTGTTAGTGAGGTCAGGAACTGATGTTGAACATTGTTGTGAGGATTTGATTGAGTGTTAGTGAGGTCAGGTACTGATGTTGAACATTGCTGTGAGGATTTGATTGAGTGTTAGTGAGGTCAGGAACTGATGTTGAATATTGTGAGGATTTGATTGAGTGTTAGTGAGGACAGGTACTGATGTTGAACATTGCTGTGAGGATTTGATTGAGTGTTAGTGAGGTCAGGAACTGATGTTGAACATTGTTGTGAGGATTTGATTGAGTGTTAGTGAGGTCAGGTACTGATGTTGAACATTGTTGTGAGGATTTGATTGAGTGTTAGTGAGGTCAGGTACGGATGTTGAACATTACCGTGAGGATTTGATTGAGTGTTAGTGAGGTCAGGTACTGATGTTGAACATTGTTGTGAGGATTTGATTGAGTGTGGTTGAGGTCAGGTACTGATGTTGAACACTGCTGTGGAGGATTTGATTGAGTGTTAGTGAGGTCAGGTACTCATGTAGTACATTGCCGTGAGGATTTGATTGAGTGTTAGTGAGGTCAGGTACTGATGTTGAACATTGCTGTGAGGATTTGATTGAGTGTTAGTGAGGTCAGGAACTGATGTTGAACATTGTTGTGAGGATTTGATTGAGTGTTAGTGAGGTCAGGTACTGAGGTTGAACATTGCTGTGAGGAATTTGATTGAGTGTTAGTGAGGTCAGGAACTGATGTGAACATTGTTGTGAGAATTTGATTGAGTGTTAGTGAGGTCAGGTACTGATGTTGAACATTGTTGTGAGGATTTGATTGAGTGTTAGTGAGGTCAGGTACTGATGTTGAACATTGTTGTGAGGATTTGATTGAGTGTTAGTGAGGTCAGGTA
Source organism: Megaleporinus macrocephalus (assembly GCA_021613375.1). NCBI lineage: Eukaryota > Metazoa > Chordata > Actinopteri > Characiformes > Anostomidae > Megaleporinus > Megaleporinus macrocephalus. The sequence continues at coordinate 4,063,608 of CM038709.1, forward strand.
CTGATGTTGAACATTGCTGTGAGGATTTGATTGAGTGTTAGTGAGGTCAGGAACTGATGTTGAACATTGTTGTGAGAATTTGATTGAGTGTTAGTGAGGTCAGGTACTGATGTTGAACATTGTTGTGAGGATTTGATTGAGTGTTAGTGAGGTCAGGTACTGATGTTGAACATTACTGTGAGGATTTGATTGAGTGTTAGTGAGGTCAGATACTGATGTTGAACATTGCTGTGAGGATTTGATTGAGTGTTAGTGAGGTCAGGAACTGATGTTGAACATTGTTGTGAGAATTTGATTGAGTGTTAGTGAGGTCAGGTACTGATGTTGAACATTGTTGTGAGGATTTGATTGAGTGTTAGTGAGGTCAGGTACTGATGTTGAACATTGATGTGAGGATTTGATTGAGTGTTAGTGAGGTCAGGTACTGATGTTGAACATTGCTGTGAGGATTTGATTGAGTGTTAGTGAGGTCAGGTACTGATGTTGAACATTGCTGTGAGGATTTGATTGAGTGTGGTTGAGGTCAGGTACTGATGTTGAACATTGCTGTGAGGATTTGATTGAGTGTTAGTGAGGTCAGGAACTGATGTTGAACATTGTGTGAGGATTTGATTGAGTGTTAGTGAGGTCAGGTACTGATGTTGAACATTGTTGTGAGGATTTGATTGAGTGTGGTTGAGGTCAGGTACTGATGTTGAACATTGCTGTGAGGATTTGATTGAGTGTTAGTGAGGTCAGGAACTGATGTTGAACATTGTTGTGAGGATTTGATTGAGTGTTAGTGAGGTCAGGTACTGATGTTGAACATTGCTGTGAGGATTTGATTGAGTGTTAGTGAGGTCAGGAACTGATGTTGAATATTGTGAGGATTTGATTGAGTGTTAGTGAGGTCAGGTACTGATGTTGAACATTGCTGTGAGGATTTGATTGAGTGTTAGTGAGGTCAGGAACTGATGTTGAACATTGTTGTGAGGATTTGATTGAGTGTTAGTGAGGTCAGGTACTGATGTTGAACATTGTTGTGAGGATTTGATTGAGTGTTAGTGAGGTCAGGTACGGATGTTGAACATTACCGTGAGGATTTGATTGAGTGTTAGTGAGGTCAGGTACTGATGTTGAACATTGTTGTGAGGATTTGATTGAGTGTGGTTGAGGTCAGGTACTGATGTTGAACACTGCTGTGAGGATTTGATTGAGTGTTAGTGAGGTCAGGTACTCATGTAGTACATTGCCGTGAGGATTTGATTGAGTGTTAGTGAGGTCAGGTACTGATGTTGAACATTGCTGTGAGGATTTGATTGAGTGTTAGTGAGGTCAGGTACTGATGTTGAACATTGCTGTGAGGATTTGATTGAGTGTTAGTGAGGTCAGGTACTGATGTTGAACATTGCTGTGAGGATTTGATTGAGTGTTAGTGAGGTCAGGAACTGATGTTGAACATTGTTGTGAGGATTTGATTGAGTGTTAGTGAGGCCAGGTACTGATGTTGAACATTGCTGTGAGGATTTGATTGAGTGTTAGTGAGGTCAGGTACTGATGTTGAACATTGCTGTGAGGATTTGATTGAGTGTTAGTGAGGTCAGGTACTGATGTTGAACATTGCTGTGAGGATTTGATTGAGTGTTAGTGAGGTCAGGAACTGATGTTGAACATTGTTGTGAGGATTTGATTGAGTGTTAGTGAGGTCAGGTACTGATGTTGAACATTGCTGTGAGGATTTGATTGAGTGTTAGTGAGGTCAGGAACTGATGTTGAACATTGTTGTGAGGATTTGATTGAGTGTTAGTGAGGTCAGGTACTGATGTTGAACATTGCTGTGAGGATTTGATTGAGTGTTAGTGAGGTCAGGAACTGATGTTGAACATTGTTGTGAGGATTTGATTGAGTGTTAGTGAGGTCAGGTACTGATGTTGAACATTGCTGTGAGGATTTGATTGAGTGTTAGTGAGGTCAGGTACTGATGTTGAACATTGATGTGAGGATTTGATTGAGTGTTAGTGAGGTCAGGTACTGATGTTGAACATTGTTGTGAGGATTTGATTGAGTGTTAGTGAGGTCAGGTACTGATGTTGAACATTGATGTGAGGATTTGATTGAGTGTGGTTGAGGTCAGGTACTGATGTTGAACATTGCTGTGAGGATTTGATTGAGTGTTAGTGAGGTCAGGAACTGATGTTGAACATTGTTGTGAGGATTTGATTGAGTGTTAGTGAGGTCAGGTACTGATGTTGAACATTGTTGTGAGGATTTGATTGAGTGTGGTTGAGGTCAGGTACTGATGTTGAACATTGCTGTGAGGATTTGATTGAGTGTTAGTGATGTCAGGAACTGATGTTGAACATTGTTGTGAGGATTTGATTGAGTGTTAGTGAGGTCAGGTACTGATGTTGAACATTGCTGTGAGGATTTGATGGAGTATTAGTGAGGTCAGGAACTGATGTTGAATATTGTGAGGATTTGATTGAGTGTTAGTGAGGTCAGATACTGATGTTGAACATTGCTGTGAGGATTTGATTGAGTGTTAGTGAGGTCAGGAACTGATGTTGAACATTGTTGTGAGAATTTGATTGAGTGTTAGTGAGGTCAGGTACTGATGTTGAACATTGTTGTGAGGATTTGATTGAGTGTTAGTGAGGTCAGGTACTGATGTTGAACATTGTTGTGAGGATTTGATTGAGTGTTAGTGAGGTCAGATACTGATGTTGAACATTGCTGTGAGGATTTGATTGAGTGTTAGTGAGGTCAGGAACTGATGTTGAACATTGTTGTGAGAATTTGATTGAGTGTTAGTGAGGTCAGGTACTGATGTTGAACATTGTTGTGAGGATTTGATTGAGTGTTAGTGAGGTCAGGTACTGATGTTGAACATTACTGTGAGGATTTGATTGAGTGTTAGTGAGGCCAGGTACTGATGTTGAACATTGATGTGAGGATTTGATTGAGTGTTAGTGAGGTCAGGTACTGATGTTGAACATTGCTGTGAGGATTTGATTGAGTGTTAGTGAGGTCAGGTAATGATGTTGAACATTGCTGTGAGGATCTGATTGAGTGTTAGTGAGGTCAGGTACTGATGTTGAACATTGCTGTGAGGATGTGATTAAGTGTTAGTGAGGTCAGGTACTGATGTTGAACATTGCTGTGAGGATTTGATTGAGTGTTGGTGAGGTCAGTTACTAATGTTGAACATTGCTGTGAGGATTTGATTGAGTGTTAGTGAGGTCAGGTACTGATGTTAAACATTGCAGTGAGGATTTGATTGAGTGTTAGTGAGGTCAGGTACTGATGTTGAACATTGCTGTGAGGATTTGATTGAGTGTGGTTGAGGTCAGGTACTGATGTTGAACATTGCTGTGAGGATTTGATTGAGTGTTAGTGAGGTCAGGAACTGATGTTGAACATTGTTGTGAGGATTTGATTGAGTGTTAGTGAGGTCAGGTACTGATGTTGAACATTGTTGTGAGGATTTGATTGAGTGTGGTTGAGGTCAGGTACTGATGTTGAACATTGCTGTGAGGATTTGATTGAGTGTTAGTGAGGTCAGGAACTGATGTTGAACATTGTTGTGAGGATTTGATTGAGTGTTAGTGAGGTCAGGTACTGATGTTGAACATTGCTGTGAGGATTTGATTGAGTGTTAGTGAGGTCAGGAACTGATGTTGAATATTGTGAGGATTTGATTGAGTGTTAGTGAGGTCAGGTACTGATGTTGAACATTGCTGTAAGGATTTGATTGAGTGTTAGTGAGGTCAGGAACTGATGTTGAACATTGTTGTGAGGATTTGATTGAGTGTTAGTGAGGTCAGGTACTGATGTTGAACATTGTTGTGAGGATTTGATTGAGTGTTAGTGAGGTCAGGTACGGATGTTGAACATTACTGTGAGGATTTGATTGAGTGTTAGTGAGGTCAGGTACTGATGTTGAACATTGTTGTGAGGATTTGATTGAGTGTGGTTGAGGTCAGGTACTGATGTTGAACACTGCTGTGAGGATTTGATTGAGTGTTAGTGAGGTCAGGTACTCATGTAGTACATTGCCGTGAGGATTTGATTGAGTGTTAGTGAGGTCAGGAACTGATGTTGAACATTGCTGTGAGGATTTGATTGAGTGTTAGTGAGGTCAGGTACTGATGTTGAACATTGCTGTGAGGATTTGATTGAGTGTTAGTGATGTCAGGTAATGATGGTGAACATTGCTGTGAGGATGTGATTGAGTGTTAGTGAGGTCAGGTAATGATGTTGAACATTGCTGTGAGGATGTGATTGAGTGTTAGTGAGGTCAGGTACTGATGTTGAACATTGCTGTGAGGATTTGTTTGAGTGTTATTGAGGTCAGTTACTAATGTTGAACATTGCTGTGAGGATTTGATTGAGTGTTAGTGAGGTCAGGAACTGGTGTTGAACACTGCTGTGATGATTTGATTGAGTGTTAGTGAGGTCAGGTACTGATGTTGAACATTGCTGTGAGGATTTGATGGAGTGTTAGTGAGGTCAGGTAATGATGTTGAACATTGATGTGAGGATTTGATTGAGTGTTAGTGAGGTCAGGTACTGATGTTGAACATTGCTGTGAGGATTTGATTGAGTGTAGGTGAGGTCAGGTACTGATGTTGAACATTGCTGTGATGATTTGATTGAGTGTTAGTGAGGTCAGGTACTGATGTTGAACATTGCTGTGAGGATTTGATTGAGTGTAGGTGAGGTCAGGTACTGATGTTGAACATTGCTGTGATGATTTGATTGAGTGTTAGTGAGGTCAGGTACTGATGTTGAACATTGCTGTGATGATTTGATTGAGTGTTAGTGAGGTCAGGTACTGATGTTGAACATTGCTGTGATGATTTGATTGAGTGTAGGTGAGGTCAGGTACTGATGTTGAACATTGCTGTGATGATTTGATTGAGTGTTAGTGAGGTCAGGTACTGATGTTGAACATTGCTGTGATGATTTGATTGAGTGTTAGTGAGGTCAGGTACTGGTGTTGAACATTGCTGTGATGATTTGATTGAGTGTTAGTGAGGTCAGGTACTGATGTTGAACATTGCTGTGAGGATTTGATTGAGTGTTAGTGAGGTCAGGTACTGATGTTGAACATTGCTGTGATGATTTGATTGAGTGTAGGTGAGGTCAGGTACTGATGTTGAACATTGCTGTGATGATTTGATTGAGTGTTAGTGAGGTCAGGTACTGATGTTGAACATTGCTGTGATGATTTGATTGAGTGTTAGTGAGGTCAGGTACTGGTGTTGAACATTGCTGTGATGATTTGATTGAGTGTTAGTGAGGTCAGGTACTGATGTTGACCATTGCTGTGATGATGTGAGGAGCTCACTTGGCTGTATTTATGTAAATACCACATAGAAAATAATCCTGATTGGAGAATTTTCTGGTCTCTGTTTGGTTCCTACCCAAAACCTAACAATGATATATGAGTATTTTCACAATCTTTTAAAAGTTTCAACACAACATGCAGTATAATTTTCTAGATTTGATTAAAATAAATGTAAAGAATCATAGAAGGTTGTAATTTTTAAGCTCCCAGAGATGATTAGGCCCGTCTTAAATCATAAATACATCCTAACAGCCCCCCACAGACCCCCTCTGAGTGCTTATGGAGAGGCGGGCGAGTGTAATAGTGAGAAAGGCTGTTTGGGCTTAACGCTGATGTCTCTAATTCAGCCGCTGCTTGTTTTCACTGACAGAAACATCTCTAATGGCGAGCAGCACTTACTGAGCCTCGAACAGAAACACTGATTTCCTGAATGGAGTAAAGACACGCGGGGCGACCCCGATCTGTCTTCTTTAGCCAATCAGACGCATTAGAGAGTGACAAGGGAAGAGATTTATGGCTGAAGTGCCATGACCTCTGACCACCGACTCTGGCCTGCAGGGTTTTCTGCCCAAACCTGATTTCTGGCCTTCAAACCTCTGTTAGCAATTAGCATGCAAATCACAGTCGGGGGAGAAAAACGGGGGAAAGAAGTCCGCTGGCACGCATCCCTGGCACTCCGCCAGGTTATCAGAGTAATGAACGTGCTGGTGTCACACACGCATCTGTTATAACACCCCAGAAAAGAACGTACATGTGGAATATTTTAATATCAAAACTAACAATTCAAGAAACTAGACATCAGAGAAAAGTATATTAGACATAACAGACAGAAGATATATAACATAAAACCACGTTATACAAGAAATATATAACATAAACTCATACGATATAAAAGATTTATAACATAAAAGCACATTAGACAAGAAATATATAACATAAAAGAAGATAAAAATAAATATAAGCATATTATATAAAAGATGTATAGCATGCAAGCACAATAGACAGGAAATATAATATAAATCAAAGAAAAGCATGTTATATAAGATATATATAACAAAAACATACATTAGACAGGAGATATATTACATAAATAATACGTTATATAAAAGATGTATATCATACAAGTACATTATACAAAAAATATATAGCATAAATCACACAATATTAAAGATATATAATGTAAAAGTGCATCTGACAGGAGATATATTACATAAAAACATATATAAAAGATATATAACATAAAAGTACATTGTATAGGAGGTATATAATGTAAAAGTGCATCTGACAGGAGATATTTAACATAAAAACACATATATAAAAGATATATAACATAAAAGTACATTGTACAGGAGATATATAATGTAAAAGTGCATCTGACAGGAGATATATAACATAAAAACAGATACATAAAAGATATATAACATATAAGCACATTAGACAGAAAATATATAAATCAAAGAAAAGTGCATTATATGAGAGATACATAACAGAAAAAATCATTATATGAAATAATATAATATCAAAGTAAATTATATAAAAGATATATAACATAAAAGTACATTATACAAGAGATATATAATAGCAATCAAAGAAAATCACATGATATAAAAAGATCTATAACAAACGCACATCAGACTGGAGACATATGACATAATATAATATATAACATAAATAAATATAAATATAACATATAGCATAAAAGTACACAAAACAGAAGATCATAAATCATAGGTAGCACATTATATAAAACATATATGACATAAAAAAAACATTAGACAGGATATATATATATATATATATACATATACATACATACATAACATATATATAAACATATATACATAACATAAAAACACATTATATAAAAGCTATACAACGAAAGCACCTTAGACAGGAGATATATAACATAAATCAAAGAAAAGCATGTCACATGAGAGATATTTTTAAAATATTAAATATTTGTCACCTAAATTTTAAAGAGAGAGATAAAATCTGAAATAACACACACATACCAGATTCAACAACTAAATACAACATCCAGAAAACCTGGAGTTCAAATGAAGAGACCAGAGAAAAACCCACCTTTATCACCAGAACCAGTCACCCTTTACATCATCACTGAACACTTCCACCCTAACACACCCTAACACACCTCCACCTTAACACCCTAACATCTGCTGCTCTCCTGAACACCTCCAAGTCCGTTTCTCTGAATATTCACTGTAAACATTCGACTCAGTGAGCAGATCATGGACTACACGCAGCCTCCAGCACTGCAGACGCCCATGTTCTGAGCTTATGTGATGCACATCACGTGTGAAACACTAATAAAGACAGACAGCAGTTTCACCTTTAAAACTCTATACGGTTATAAATTCTATTGCACAGCACACACTAACACACCACCAGTGTCACTGCAGTGCTGAGAATACACACACACACACACACACACACACACACATATATATATATATATATATATATATATATATATATATATATATATATATATATATATATATATATATATATATATATGAAACCAAATTGCAATTGAGTTGAGGCAACTCACTTGAAACTTAAAGCAGCAACAGTTGCAACTGTTTCATGAAACAGCCCATCAAAATACTGATATACATATGTGTTTGTGTGTAGAATATATATTAAGATTTTGGAGTATAAGATCACGTTTATCCACATTAGTCTTGAAGCTCCAGAGCAAAACCGAGTGTGAGGCTTTAACTAGCTCCTCTAATGAGGCGGTGGGCCACGTCATGGCGGGCTCTAAGAGAGCGGCCTGCGGAAACCCGAACGAGCCCCTGTATTGACCGGGTTAAGCTGTGGCTCAGAGAGAGAGAGAGAGAGGCACTGACTAAATATTTAATGACCCACACCCCCCATTCACCATTACTGTGGTCTTCAAAAGAAAGCTCTTTGCCCTCTGACAGGGGCAGATGGCCTCTTATCCTCTGAGCGGTGGGGTGTGCGTGAGTGAAGTGTGCCCTGGCCTTAGAGAATAGCCACCGCTGGGGCTTCCAGTGGCCAGGCAGACAAAGCCCAGTGGCTGAGAGAGAGCAGGAGGCTGGAGAGGTCTGGGAGGAACCCGGTCAGGGTGCTTTGTGGCTTTGTGTAAAGGACAGAACAGCACATCTGGAGCGCAACGGCATTTAGGACGGATTCTCCGACCTCCTGCCGAGCTCCTGCGCCGCTAGATCCTCACTGATCCTCACTCACACTCAGTTATCTACAACCTGCTCACACTACCACTCACACTCAGTTATCTACAACCTGCTCACACTACCACTCACACTCAGTTATCTACAACCTGCTCACACTACCACTCACACTCAGTTATCTACAACCTGCTTACACTACCACTCACACTCAGTTATCTACAACCTGCTTACACTATCACTCACACTCAGTTATCTACAACCTGCTCACACTACCACTCACACTCAGTTATCTACAACCTGCTTACACTACCACTCACACTCAGTTATCTACAACCTGCTCACACTACCACTCACACTCAGTTATCTACAACCTGCTCACACTACCACTCACACTCAGTTATCTACAACCTGCTTACACTACCACTCACACTCAGTTATCTACAACCTGCTCACACTACCACTCACACTCAGTTATCTACAACCTGCTTACACCACCACTCACACTCAGTTATCTACAACCCGCTCACACTACCACTCACACTCAGTTATCTACAACCTGCTCACACTACCACTCACACTCAGTTATCTACAACCTGCTCACACCACCACTCACACTCAGTTATCTACAACCTGCTCACACTACCACTCACACTCAGTTATCTACAACCTGCTTACACTACCACTCACACTCAGTTATCTACAACCTGCTTACACTACCACTCACACTCAGTTATCTACAACCTGCTTACACCACCACTCACACTCAGTTATCTACAACCTGCTTACACTACCACTCACACTCAGTTATCTACAACCTGCTTACACTACCACTCACACTCAGTTATCTACAACCTGCTCACACTACCACTCACACTCAGTTATCTACAACCTGCTCACACTACCACACACACTCAGTTATCTACAACCCGCTCACACTACCACTCACACTCAGTTATCTACAACCTGCTCACACTACCACTCACACTCAGTTATCTACAACCTGCTCACACTACCACTCACACTCAGTTATCTACAACCTGCTCACACTACCACTCACACTCAGTTATCTACAACCTGCTCACACCACCACTCACACTCAGTTATCTACAACCTGCTCACACTACCACTCACACTCAGTTATCTACAACCTGCTTACACTACCACTCACACTCAGTTATCTACAACCTGCTTACACTACCACTCACACTCAGTTATCTACAACCTGCTTACACTACCACTCACACTCAGTTATCTACAACCTGCTTACACTACCACTCACACTCAGTCAGGATAAATATTTTAAAGAATTAAAATAACATGGAAAATGGATTTTTGGACAGTTTGGAGAAGATCCTCCTGATTCACATATACTCATAGCAGTTTCAACAGTCACTTATTCTTTATTACTATATTCTTTAATGAAATCAGAGTTAGAGTATATATACACTGAGAGATCAGATAGAAATCAGAGTTAGAGTATATATACACTGAGTAATCTGAAAGAAATCAGAGTAAGATTATATATACACTGAGTAATCTGATAGAAATCAGAGTAAGAGTATATATACACAGAGAGATCAGGTAGAAATCAGAGTAAGAGTATATATACACAGAGAGATCTGATAGAAATCAGAGTAAGAGTACATATACACTGAGTAATCTGATAGAAATCAGAGTAAGAGTATATATACACTGAGAGATCAGATAGAAATCAGAGTAAGAGTATATATACACTGAGAGATCTGATAGAAATCAGAGTAAGAGTACATATACACTGAGTAATCTGATAGAAATCAGAGTAAGAGTATATATACACTGAGTAATCTGATAGAAATCAGAGTAAGAGTATATATACACTGAGTAATCTGATAGAAATCAGAGTAAGAGTATATATATATACACTGAGAGATCAGATAGAAATCAGAGTTAGAGTATATATACACTGAGTAATCTGAAAGAAATCAGAGTAAGAGTATATATACACTGAGTAATCTGATAGAAATCAGAGTAAGAGTATATATACACTGAGTAATCTGACAGAAATCAGAGTAAGAGTATATATATATACACTGAGAGATCAGATAGAAATCAGAGTTAGAGTATATATACACTGAGAGATCAGATAGAAATCAGAGTAAGAGTATATATACACTGAGTAATCTGAAAGAAATCAGAGTAAGAGTGTATATATACACTGAGTAATCTGATAGAAATCAGAGTAAGAGTATATATACACTGAGAGATCTGATAGAAATCAGAGTAAGAGTATATATACACAGAGAGATCTGATAGAAATCAGAGTAAGAGTATATATACACTGAGAGATCTGATAGAAATCAGAGTAAGAGTACATATACACTGAGAGATCTGATATAAATCAGAATAAGAGTATATATACACAGAGAGATCTGATAGAAATCAGAGTAAGAGTACATATACACTGAGTAATCTGATAGAAATCAGAGTTAGAGTATATATACACTGAGTAATCTGATAGAAATCAGAGTAAGATTATATATACACTGAGTAATCTGATAGAAATCAGAGTAAGAGTATATATATATACACTGAGAGATCAGATAGAAATCAGAGTTAGAGTATATATACACTGAGTAATCTGAAAGAAATCAGAGTAAGAGTATATATACACTGAGTAATCTGATAGAAATCAGAGTAAGAGTATATATACACTGAGTAATCTGACAGAAATCAGAGTAAGAGTATATATATATACACTGAGAGATCAGATAGAAATCAGAGTTAGAGTATATATACACTGAGAGATCAGATAGAAATCAGAGTAAGAGTATATATACACTGAGTAATCTGAAAGAAATCAGAGTAAGAGTGTATATATACACTGAGTAATCTGATAGAAATCAGAGTAAGAGTATATATACACTGAGAGATCTGATAGAAATCAGAGTAAGAGTATATATACACAGAGAGATCTGATAGAAATCAGAGTAAGAGTATATATACACTGAGAGATCTGATAGAAATCAGAGTAAGAGTACATATACACTGAGAGATCTGATATAAATCAGAATAAGAGTATATATACACAGAGAGATCTGATAGAAATCAGAGTAAGAGTATATATACACTGAGAGATCTGATAGAAATCAGAGTAAGAGTATATATACACTGAGAGATCTGATAGAAATCAGAGTAAGAGTATATATATACACTGAGAGATCAGATAGAAATCAGAGTAAGAGTATATATACACTGAGAGAGCTGAAAGAAATCAGAGTAAGAGTATATATACACAGAGAGATCTGATAGAAATCAGAGTAAGAGTATATATACACTGAGAGATCTGATAGAAATCAGAGTAAGAGTATATATACACAGAGAGATCTGATAGAAATCAGAGTAAGAGTATATATACACTGAGTAATCTGATAGAAATCAGAGTAAGAGTATATATACACTGAGAGATCAGATAGAAATCAGAGTAAGAGTATATATACACTGAGTAATCTGATAGAAATCAGAGTAAGAGTATATATATACACTGAGAGATCAGATAGAAATCAAAGTTAGAGTATATATACACTGAGAGATCAGATAGAAATCAGAGTAAGAGTATATATACACTGAGTAATCTGAAAGAAATCAGAGTAAGAGTATATATATATACACTGAGAGATCAGATAGAAATCAAAGTTAGAGTATATATACACTGAGAGATCAGATAGAAATCAGAGTAAGAGTATATATACACTGAGAGATCAGATAGAAATCAGAGTAAGAGTATATATACACTGAGTAATCTGATAGAAATCAGAGTAAGAGTATATATACACTGAGAGATCAGATAGAAATCAGAGTAAGAGTATATATACACTGAGTAATCTGATAGAAATTAGAGTAAGAGTATATATACACTGAGTAATCTGATAGAAATCAGAGTAAGAGTATATATACACTGAGTAATCTGATAGAAATCAGAGTAAGAGTATATATACACTGAGAGATCTGATAGAAATCAGAGTAAGAGTATATATACACTGAGAGATCAGATAGAAATCAGAGTAAGAGTATATATACACTGAGAGATCAGATAGAAATCAGAGTAAGAGTATATATATACACTGAGTATCCTGATAGAAATTAGAGTAAGAGTATATATACACTGAGTAATCTGATAGAAATCAGAGTAAGAGTATATATACACTGAGTATTCTGATAGAAATCAGAGTAAGAGTATATATACACTGAGTAATCTGATAGAAATCAGAGTAAGAGTATATATACACTGAGAGATCAGATAGAAATCAGAGTAAGAGTATATATACACTGAGTAATCTGATAGAAATCAGAGTAAGAGTATATATACACTGAGAGATCAGATAGAAATCAGAGTAAGAGTATATATACACTGAGTAATCTGATAGAAATCAGAGTAAGAGTATATATACACTGAGAGATCAGATAGAAATCAGAGTAAGAGTATATATACACTGAGAGATCAGATAGAAATCAGAGTAAGAGTATATATACACTGAGTAATCTGAAAGAAATCAGAGTAAGAGTATATATACACTGAGTAATCTGATAGAAATCAGAGTAAGAGTATATATACACTTAGAGATCAGATAGAAATCAGAGTAAGAGTATATATACACTGAGTAATCTGATAGAAATTAGAGTAAGAGTATATATACACTGAGTAATCTGATAGAAATCAGAGTAAGAGTATATATACACTGAGTAATCTGATAGAAATCAGAGTAAGAGTGTATATACACTGAGTAATCTGATAGAAATCAGAGTAAGAGTATATATACACTGAGAAATCTGATAGAAATCAGAGTAAGAGTATATATACACTGAGAGATCAGATAGAAATCAGAGTAAGAGTATATATACACTGAGTAATCTGATAGAAATCAGAGTAAGAGTATATATACACTGAGTAATCTGATAGAAATCAGAGTAAGAGTGTATATACACTGAGTAATCTGATAGAAATCAGAGTAAGAGTATATATACACTGAGAAATCTGATAGAAATCAGAGTAAGAGTATATATACACTGAGAAATCTGATAGAAATCAGAGTAAGAGTATATATACACTGAGTAATCTGATAGAAATCAGAGTAAGAGTGTATATACACTGAGTAATCTGATAGAAATCAGAGTAAGAGTATATATACACTGAGAGATCAGATAGAAATCAGAGTAAGAGTATATATACACTGAGAGATCTGATAGAAATCAGAGTAAGAGTATATATACACTGAGAGATCTGATAGAAATCAGAGTAAGAGTATATATACACTGAGTAATCTGATAGAAATCAGAGTAAGAGTATATATACACTGAGTAATCTGATAGAAATCAGAGTAAGAGTATATATACACTGAGTAATCTGATAGATATCAGAGTTAGAGTATTCAAAAACTACTTAATAATGAGATCTAAATAATCCAAGTACGCTGTTAAGAAATCAGAGTAAATTAGAGTAAATCAGATTATAGTCAGATTATTAAGTGTATATAAACACACCCAGTGTTACTACTGTTTGTAGCTATGCAATGTAATGTTGTTATTAATGTTACTATGTTTATAGATGAAAGAGTACAGTATATCACATTAGCTGTATATTAAAAACACCAGCATGTCTCATCTGATTGACTACGTTTGGGGTTAAAGGGGGTTAAACGGTGGGCTTTCGGCTGCTCGAGCTCACTGAGTCTCATTCACCTCCAGCGAGTGGAGAGCAGAGCGGAACAGTGAAAGTGGTTGAGGGGGCGGGGGTGGGTGGTCTCTGCGCTCTGATACAGGGTGACGTCTGGCCAGCAGAGCTCGGAGAGAGATAAACAGCTCAACACTTCTGTTTTTCAGCTTCTGCCGTAGTCACGCCACGGCACAACGGCAAAGAGGAACAACAGCAGATGAGTGTGATAGTGACTCATCAACTGCCTGGACACGCTGATTTCACTGTCTGAACCCGCCGTACCTTCAGCCCACTGCAGCGCACGGCCCGCCCAAAGTACAGGGACACCTCACCCACTTTTTAAAGGAATTTAATGAAGACTAGCATTATTTTTAAAAAAGGTCAAATTTTCAATTTTTTCCATAATCAAACACTTAGATGTTAACAACAACACATTGTTCAGAGTGATTCAGCGTGAAATGCTCTGTTTCAGAGAAAGAATTGTTTACAGTGGTGGTGAATGGAACCAGACGTCCACCTCCAGAACATGAACTGCTTATGAACTCACTGCCAGACAATAATATATATATATATATATATATATATATATCCATTTTTGGTAATTTCTATTTTTCTACATCATTTGAACATGACAGCTGCCATTTACGTTGAATGGACAAATAGAAATACACCAAAATAGCCGGAGGAAAATTCTGGTTCCATTGACTTACACTGAAAGAGAAGTAAGTTTTTGGCCTCTTAAGTTACTATTTTGAAGATACTTGGTTTTCCAGATTTTACCTTCATCAACATTTCATATAAAGCCTCACATGTAGGTTCACTGGTGGGTTTGATTGTAATAGTGTGTATTTGTGTCGTAGACATGGAGACCCCTGGTTCCCATCACCACCACTGTAAACACCATCACCACCACTGTAAACAATATCACCACTGTAAACACCACCACTGTAAACACCACCACGACCACAGTAAATACCATCACCACCACTGTAAACACCATCACCACCACTGTAAACAATATCACCACTGTAAACACCACCACTGTAAACACCACCACGACCACAGTAAATACCATCACCACCACTGTAAACACCATCACCACCACTGTAAACACCATCACCACCACTGTAAACACCATCAGCACCACTGTAAACACCATCACCACCACTGTAAACACCATCAGCACCACTGTAAACACCATCACCATCACTGTAAACACCATCACCACCACTATAAACATCACCACCACCACTGTAAACATCATCACCACCACTGTAAAGACCATCACCACCACTATAAACATCACCACCACCACTGTAAACATCATCACCACCACTGTAAAGACCATCATCACCACTGTAAACACCACCACCACTGTAAACATCATCACCACAACCACTGTAAACACCATCACCACCACCACTGTAAACACCATCACCACCACTGTAAACATCACCACCACTGTAAACATCATCACCACCACTGTAAAGACCATCACCACCCCTGTAAACATCATCACCACTACTGTAAAGACCATCATCACCACTGTAAACATCACCACCACTGTAAACATCATCACCACAACCACTGTAAACACCATCACCACCACTGTAAACAATATCACCACTGTAAACACCATCACCACCACCACTGTAAACACCATCACCACCACTGTAAACATCACCACAACTGTAAACATCATCACCACAACCACTGTAAACACCATCACCACCACTGTAAACAATATCACCACTGTAAACACCACCACTGTAAACACCACCACTGTAAACACCACCACGACCACAGTAAATACCATCACCACCACTGTAAACACCATCACCACCACTGTAAACATCACCACCACTGTAAACACCATCACCATCACTGTAAACACCATCAGCACCACTGTAAACATCACCACCACCACTGTAAACATCATCACCACCACTGTAAAGACCATCACCACCACTGTAAAGACCATCACCACCACTATAAACATCACCACCACCACTGTAAACATCACCACCACTGTAAAGACCATCATCACCACTGTAAACATCACCACCACTGTAAACATCATCACCACAACCACTGTAAACACCATCACCAACACCACTGTAAACACCATCACCACCACTGTAAACATCATCACCACAACCACTGTAAACACCATCACAACCACTGTAAACACCATCCCCACCACTGTAAACATCACCACCAGTGTAAACACCATCATCACCATTGTTAACACCATCACCACCACTGTAAACACCATCACCACCACTGTAAACACCATCACCACCACTGTATACATCACCACCACTGTATACACCATCATCACCACTGTAAACACCATCACCACTGTAAACACCATCACCACCACTGTAAACACCATCACCACCACTGTATACATCACCACCACTGTATACACCATCATCACCACTGTAAACACCATCACCACCACTGTAAACACCATCACCACCACTGTAAACACCATCACCACCACTGTAAACACCATCACCACCACTGTTTTCAAAACTCTGTAAAGCTGCTTTGAGACAACATCGTTGTAAAAAGCGCTATATAAATAAAATTGACTTGACTTGACTTGTATACACCATCATCACCGCTGCTGTAGAGAAAGCAGCATCAGTAAGTTTCTCTAGAACTCCTCAAACTTCTCTGAATGACTGTTTACATCTCAGCCACTGAATTAAGTAGAATTTTGGTGGAATTCCCCTTTTTAAACAGGCTGTTTTGCAGCGTTTGGGGAAGTGAGGAGAGAAACGTAGAGTATAAGACAATGTTTACACGTTTAACTCCATTTAAACAGTAAACTTTATTCAGATCTGCTCTGAACTTGAACACCCTGATTAACAGATTAATTTAACAGACTTATTCATTAATAAGTCAGAGTGCTGAACTGTCTCCACCGCCGCACGCACAGACGCCCGGGTTCAGCCAGAGGTCGGCCGGTGGAGGTAGACAGGCAGGAACTGTGAGAGCAGTAAAAGTGAGGAGCATGTCCGCACTCATCGCCGGCGCGAGCTTTCTGTGTTTTAATTGGTCTGTTTGGAGTGGCGGCGCTGACGGCGCTGGAGGCCGGCGAGGGCGTTCTGCTCAAACACATCTGAATGTAAGCAACTTTCCTGCCTCTTCCCCCTCTCACACATTTCCATACACAGCCCGGTTTTCATCAGCCTTGCATCATCTCCTGCAGCAGCTCCCTCAGCGGAGCAAGTGACAGATCAGCTTCACAAAGCAGAGGAGCTGAACCTGCAGTGAGGGACAGGAAGCTCAGCTATCAGAGCGAAAGCTCTCAGAACCTCACCTCACCAACTTCAATTCTCTTCTCCTCTCCGTTATACTTCTCCAATAACAGACCTCTACAGTCCCCATCACCATCATCACCATAATCATCACCATTATCACCATCATCACCATCATCACCATCATCACCATCATCATCACCATTATCATCACCATCAACATCACTACCATCATCATCACCGTCACCATCACCAGCATTATAATCATCACAATCACCATCATCACCATCATCACCATCATCATCACCATTATCATCACCATCATCATCATCGCCATCAACATCACTACCATCATCATCACCGTCACCATCACCAGCATTATAATCATCACAATCATCACCATCATCACCATCATCATCACCATTATCATCATCACTATCATCATCACCATCACCATCATTACCATCACCATCACTATTATCATCACTATCATCATCACCTTGACCATCATCATCACCATTACCATCACCATCATCACCATCACCATTATCATCACTATCATCATCACCATTATCATCACTATCATCATCACCATCACCATCAGCATTATCATCACATCACCATCATCATAACTATCATCATCACCATCATCGCCATCATCACCATCATCGTCAGCATCATCACCATCATCGTCACCATTGTCACCATCATCACCATCACTATCATCACCATCACCATAATCATCACCATCATCATCACTATCATCATCATCACCCTCACCATCATCACCATCATTATAATCATCACCATCATCACCATCACCATTGTCATCATTATCATCATCACCATCACCATCACTATCATCACTATCACCGTCACCATCACTATCACCATCATTATAATCATTACCATCATCAACATCATTATCATCATCATCACCATCACCATCACCACCTTATTAGCATTATAAACCACCGTCACCACACACTTAATACTCACCTATAGATAGATAGATAGATAGATAGATAGATAGATAGATAGATAGATAGATAGATAGATAGATAGATAGATAGATAGATAGATAGGCAGTGTTTCAGATCTGACCTTTAGGTACACCTGACCTGCTGATGGAAACAGGTGAGCATCATTAATAACGTGGAGAGAGAAAAGAGGGGGATGAGGAGACGGAGAGTGAAAGGAGAGACGGAGCTCTGCCTCCTGGGTTCAGTGTGTTTCTCTGGGAGTCTGTCAGAGACTGAAGAACACAGAATGAGTCAAAGTGAGTAATAGGTGGAATGACTGCAGGGGTGGGTGGGTCAGTGGGTGGGCCGGTGTCACCTGGAGTTATGATACACACAGGTTTCATGAACAGCTGGAGCAGAACGAGGACCCTGCACAACAACACAGCGACTCCCAGACACCCCAAACATACTGTACTGAGATACGGTACTGAGTTTATTCACTACTGGTTTAATTAACACTTCACAACATACAGCCATTTCAATTACATAATTAAGTACATAGTTATTTAATTAATTACAGCTTCATTCAACTCTACAAGCTACATTACAGGGTTATTAACGGTAATTACACAGTAACCTGACTTTACACAGCCAGTTATACAATAAATAGCATACCAAGCATTTCAGAACTATTTGGAATAGAGATAGATAGATAGATAGATAGATAGATAGATAGATAGATAGATAGATAGATAGATAGATAGATAGACTTAACTGATTTATATTAGAAATTCTATTTTGATCTTTGTTAATGCATATAATTCATTATATGTATAGCTGTATATAACGACACTCATCATATACAGTCATATGCAAACGTTTCAGCACCCAAATTTCATATTCTAATTATTCTAAATAATTTAAGTAACTATAACACTCAAAAACAACAGGAATGGTTCTCTGCATGGTGAAAAGGTTCTTCAAACTGATGGAGAACGTGGGTTGAATTGATATTTTGAGCTTTTTGAACTCTTTAAAATAATTTCTGAACAAAAACACACAATGAAATTCAATAAACTTAAAATTTTAAGGCTGCACGAAAACCGACTTTCTGTTTTAAAAGTATATACTGATCTATAAAACAAAAATATACCTGTCACTGTTATAAACTTTCTGTCCCAACAGTAGAATTTTTTTATATCATCGCTGTCCAAAGAAAATCAAGTACCTCCAAAATTTCAACTTTACAGGAGAGGCCAAAAACTGTCTTCACTTTCAATGGAAGTCAATGGAACCAGAATTTTTCAATAGGCCATTTTGGAGCATATCTATTGGTCCATTCATCATGAAATTCGTACACAATGTAAGTGGTAGCTGACATATTCAAATAAAGTAGAAAAAATAAAAATAGATGCCAACAATATACAACAGTCTGAAGAATCGTTACACCATGTAGAGAACCATTTAAGCATGCAAAGTGTTCTTTGAGTGTTCATAGTTCTATATAGAACCATCATCTTTACTTAAGAACCACTTATTATTACTTAAAACGACAACAAATGTAATTTAAAGGAGTTCAGACAAATTCAACTGTGCTAAGCTTTTAGTCACTTGAGAACATTATTATATTTAAAAAGCTATTTTTTCCAGACATGAAGCTTTTATTTACTCAGTAAACATTTTATTATTAAATATTAAACAGTATTAATAGAGTAAGTAGAGCTTTTTTCCAAGCTTCTCCTAAACAACCCAGTATTATTATCAGTTCTCATCTAATACCTGCTTTGACTGCTCAGTACTTCATTAAGATAAATCAAGATTTGCTGCTGAAGGAACTGAATACATTCATACAATGTGTGGGGCGTCCAGGAGAAATCTGGAACCTAACTTTGTTCTTCAAACTGGATCAAGATCTGATCTACTTCTCTTACAATAACATATTCATGTTACTTTGTATTGTATGTCTGATTATTTACATCTGTTCTAATCAGATCTGCTGATCTTACTGGTGAACATACACGTTCTGGTACGAGCAGCAAGCTTTTCTTTCTATTAACGGAGAACTTTGGAGAGTTGAGAGCACTTAAGCGGAGACTTGGTGAGAAAGTGGTGAAAGTGTCTGAGAAGAGCTCGCTGTTGTGTTGGTGTCCCCTGTGGAGCTGAGTTGTCTCCAGCAGTCCCAGCTGCAGCTGTTGATGTATCGTCAAGTCGCCCCTTCTTGTCAGATACACATAAAACCAGATGGAGGCGGCCTGAGGGATGCGGCCCATGTTAATTCAATTAGAGCTCCAGCCTCAGCCTCGCGAGCCGCAGCCTGGAGGAGCCCAGCAGATTGATCTGCACTGGGCCCCAGAGGCGTCGCCGCCGTGATTGATCAGACATTGATCTGATCTAAATTGAGAGTAAAGAGCGCTCCAGGCTACCAGAGGCCCGAGTGAGACGTCTCTGTCTCTCTGTACGTCCTTCAGCGAGTGACCACAGCCAAGTCTGGACTTATTGCTAATCCAATTTTCACAGCTCGTATCCCACACGGGGTCCATCAGCCAAGTGTGCTTGAACAGCTCTAGCACTGGAACGTAGCACCTTCATTTCTTATGGTTCTGGCAGATCTTCGCCACCTAACTCCAGCTCCAGATGTTCCAATCTGATTGTGTGATTCAGGCTTGTGTACAGATCAGATTCACAGATTCCGGAAAACTAGGGATTTTTTACGGAATTTTTCCCCATAGAGAACGAATAGGATGGAAAAGTGCACGCCAATCTACTGAACTTCTGCTCGACCCACAGACACCGTTTCACATACACTGACTCAGGGCACACCCCAAACCACGACTGCAGTGTTAGTTTTGACCCGCACTCGTCTGTTTTGTCATTTTTTCCATCCCTCTTTTCTCCCCATAGAGTTCTATTCATTTTCAGTCTCAACCAAACATCATGGTTTCACTTAACCTACAGCCTCCAAACTGCCTGTACTCACTCAGAGCAGATCCCTAAACTCTACTCCACAGATATACTGACCCACATTCCTCTATTTGTCGTTTATTCATCCCTCGTTCCTCCCATAGAGTCCCATTCATTTTCGGCCAAACCCAAGCATTACGGTTTCATTAACCTACAGCCTCCAAACTGCCTGTACTCATTCAGAGCAGATCCCTAAACTCTAATCCACAGATATACTGACCCACTCTCTTCTATTTTGTTGTTTATGTGCGACCATTCTGCGTTTTCTGCAGGAAATGCACTTTTCTATTTATTACTATAGGTTTTCTTATCCATAGTATTATAGAGCGTGCCATCCAGTTTCTTCCTGGTGACCATATGGATGACAAATCACTAAATGAATCATTTTATGATCAGATTTGACTGTAAATACCATGGTGTTCAAAATAAGAGCTTCAGTTTGGTTAGCTGGCGAGGCTTGATTTCTACAATCATTATATATTAGCATCTTTATGAGCATAAACACAGACAAAACATCAAAACACAAGCTGATAACACTCAAAAACAGAAAGCTCAGTTTAGAATTTGCTAGAAAACTTCTATAAGGTCTGCCCAGTTCTGGGATAAGATTATTACACATAGGAGAAGAGTAAACAGAAGGAAAGGAAGGGCTAACCGCATCACCAGTGAAACATGGTGGTGGCAGTGTTATGGCATAGACATGTATTACATTTACATTTATGGCACTCAGCAGACGTTCTTATCCAGACTGACATATACAAGTGCTTCGTGTTCAGTCAGAGTATGTATCTCTAGCCAGTACAAACAAGTCTAAACTACTCTTTAGCTCAAATCCTGAAGAAACAAGGGCCAGTACTGAAACCTGGAGAGACTAGAATAACATACAGAGTTACATACAGTACAAGTATGATACCTACTAATACCCAGCCTGTACATACTTAGAAGATATAAGAGTTAAGTGTAGCTGCATAGGCACAACATGACTCATTTTAATAGTACAGTAGATTAGTGCTCATAAGTGCTCCACAAAGAGACAGTGGTCTTCAGTCTGAAGACCGTGGCAGAGTCTGCTGTTCAGCCAGCCAGTATGGCTGCTGGTGGAACTGGGTGACTAGTGTTTATTGATGATGTGACTGCTGACAGAAGCAGCAGGAGCTTCTGAGAGCAAAGAAATGTCCTACAATAGCCAAGTTAGTCACCAGACCATGCTTTTCACTTGAAGGCAAGAACACCAACAGACAAGCACCAACTAGGTCAACTGCTGTAGAGCGCTGGCAAAGCATCTCAAGAGAGGAAACTCAGCATTCGGTGATTCCAGACTTCGGCAAGTCACTGACTTAAAGGATTTGCATCCAAATATTAACAATAATCCTCGTGTTCATCATTATGTTTATGTGTCCAATTAAAAAAATGGAGTGATTGTGTGAAAAATAGCTGCTGTTAATAAACAGTTGGTGCAGATTGTTTTGTTAATACGCTTGAATTAAAACTGAAGGTCTACAATGCAGTTAAATCCTGGCTTCTTTATATTAAACCCATTGTGGTGGAGAACAGAGGCAAAACTACTAAAGTTGGGTCACTGTCCAAATACTTATGGCAATCAGGATTGGCCCCATAAAAATATTTTAATTGTAATACAAGGTGTTTTTGTGTGACTGGATGTTGTTGAATATATATTAAGCTCTAGTTTTAGGTCCAAAGGCTCCATCAAGAAACAGCCAACCAAAACTCCTTGGACTGCTTCTGCACAAACATAACAAACATGAACTGTAGCAGCGTAAACAGAGTCTCAGACACATGGTTGTTCATTGTTATCTGGTCTGCGGTGTGGTAGGTTGATGTTCTGTACATGTTGCTGATGGTCCCTGATAACCCTGAGTGTCTGATTAAGGTGATGATAAGGAGCCGCAGTGAAATTTCCACACCTCGTCCTACGCTCGCCCGCAGGGACAGCGCCGAGAAGGAGTCAACAGATTTACAGCTCCGTGCTCAGACGATTTACATGCCTAGCAATTCCCCCCGTTTTTAACTACAGTCCATAAATGATGAGGAAAGCAGACAGAAGGTGGTACGTTCAGACACTTCAGGCAGTTTATTCACAGCCAAACCACTTTCCACAACCAGTTCTTCCTGTGCATGGCACGGCCTGATAAGCAAATAGGAACACGACGCGCTAAAACTGGTTCTAAAAACAATAAGCCTAACGGCTCTGTGTGTATAAATCACGCGCCGGCTGCTTTCGGTTTATAGACGGCTGTAATGGTTCACAACTTCTAAACGCCTCTCTGAACTCCACAGCTGGTCCGGTACATCCTGGAGTTTTTATTAATATCTAGAGATTTTTTAGTTTCCTGTTTCCTACATGACCAAACAGCAGAGTAACCATAGGATTACTTACAGGATACAAAGAGAACTGAACGTCCACACTTAAGTACTGTACTGAGTACTGTCACTGTACTGAACACTGTTACTCTACTGAGTACTGTCACTGTACTGAGTACTGTCACTGTACTGAACACTGTTACTCTACTGAGTACTGTCGCTGTACTGAGTACTGTCACTGTACTGAGTACTGTCACTGTACTGAACACTGTTACTCTACTGAGTACTGTCGCTGTACTGAGTACTGTCACTGTACTGAACACTGTTACTCTACTGAGTACTGTCGCTGTACTGAGTACTGTCACTGTACTGAGTACTGTCACTGTACTGAACACTGTTACTCTACTGAGTACTGTCGCTGTACTGAGTACTGTCACTGTCACTGTACTGAACACTGTTACTCTACTGAGCACAGTTACTGCACTGAGTACTGTTACTGTACTAAGCACTGTTACTGTATTAAGTACTGTTACTGTATTAAGTACTGTTGCTGTTGGTGTACTGAGTACTGTTACTGTACTGAACAGTTACTGCACTGAGTACTGTTACTGTATTAAACACTGTTATTGTACTGAACACTGTTGTTTTACTGAATAATGTGGCTGCACTGAGTACGGTAAATGTACTGGGCAGTGTTGCTGAGTACTGTTAGAGTACTGAGTACTGTTGCTGTATTGAGTACTGCCACTGTACTGAACACTTTTGCTCTACTGAGCACAGTTACCATACTAATACTGTAACCGTACTGAGTGCTATCATTTTACTGTGTACTGTACTGAGTAATTTTACTGTACTGAGCACTGTTACTGTACTAAATACTGTTGCTGTTGATGTACTGGGTACTGTAACGGTACTGAGCATTGTTATTTCACTGAGTACTGTTACTGCACTAAGCACTGTTGCTGTTGATGTACTGAGTACCACACTGAGTTGATACATGGGTGTGGTAGTATTCCAAGTGGTTGCTATGATGTTGCTAGGAGGTTGCCAGGGTGTTGCTGGGGAGTTGTTAAATGGATGCCGTGGTACTCTGTGTGGTTCCTATAATGCCCCAGGTGGTTGCTAGGGAGTTGCTAAACAGTTGCTGTGGCATCCTGGACAGTTGTTAGATGGATGCCGTGGTATTCTGTTTGGTTTTTTATAATGCCCCAGGTGGTTGCTAGAGGGTTGCTAAACCGTTGCTGTGGCATCCTGGACAGTTGCTATGGTATCCTGGACAGTTGCTATGGTATCCTGGATAGTTGCTATGGTTTGCTTTTTCGTAAATACATCTGCGAACCCTGGCTGACTTTATCTGCGATAAGTGGATCTCTAAATTCAATTTTTCACCAAAGTATGTTTTTAATATTTAGATTTTCCGCTCGCTGATATAAGACCTTCTGTCGGCCTGTGACGACCCAAAATTCTGCTTAGACTGAATGAAATCCTACGACTCGACGCCTGCATTCTGTAATCCTGCCATGTGAACACGAGGGATCTGTCTGATCTTCAGAGTTTAAATAAGCGCACTGCAGGTCTGGCTGACGAATAAATAAGAAGACAGTAGAAAGTGCTCACAGCTCCAGATACATTTACCCCACGCCCACGTTAACTTCAAACACCGTGTTCTTAGCCTCACCGAGCGAAGCTGCTTCTAACAGCGGGAAAGATCCAACGCCTCACAATAGCAGACGTACAAAAAGAGCTGCCACCGCGCTGAGTTATGGGAAAACGCATCACGAGGCGGTGGAATAGAAAGACCCTGAGGCTAAAAGTCCGATTCCCCTCGGAGTGAGCGCAGACAGGCAGGGCGGCGGGGAGGCAGCTCCGGTTCAGGTGGAGAGAAAACACCTTTAAACCCTGATTCTCATGAGAATCGCTTTCAGCCTCGCCTCTCAGTGTCAGCCCATCACAGGTGGCTAACACGAGTTCAGCTCCCAGCGGTGAGCCCTGAAAAAGCAAATCAGCTGCCAATCGCTGATGCAAACAGTGAATCATTATCCGCGACACAGAGGTGACTAACGGGACAGTGGACCTCGTAGCAGGAGCGCTCTGCTCAACCGGTTCACAGTCAGAGCTGAAAACTCGTCATACACTTCCAACTGAAGTGCTGGAGCTTTGAGTGGCTCTATATCCTCACCAGGGCCGTTCACCAAAACAGTCATGACACCGACACTCACGATACCTGCACTTTACAGAATGTTTCAGTAGTCATGGTTTCAGTAGTGACTGTTTCAGTAGTTACTGTTTCAGCAGTGACTGTTTCAGTAGTGACTGTTTCAGTAGTGACTGTTTCAGTAGTGACTGTTGGTCAGGACTGACAATTCTAGCTAATTTTGAGCAGAACTCAACAACACTAGGCAGTACATGACTACATACAAAACATAAAATCACATTTTATATTAAAACACAATACAAGTGTCAGAAAAGTTGTGTTTTACTACTGACTGTTTCAGTGGTGAGTTTCAGTAGTGACTCTTTCAGTATTGAATGTTTCGGTAGTGACTGTTTCAGTACTCAGTCTTTCAGTAGTGACCCTTTCAGTAGTGACTCTTTAAGTAGTGACTCTTTCAGTAGTGACTGTTTCGGTAGTGACTCAGTAGTGACTGTTTCAGTATTGACTGTTTCAGTACTCAGTCTTTCAGTAGTTACTGTTTCAGTAGTGACTGTTTCAGTAGTGACTCAGTTTTGATTGTTTCGGTAGTGACTGTTTCAGTACTCAGTCTTTCAGTAGTGACCCTTTCAGTAGTGACTTATTAAGTAGTGACTCTTTCAGTAGTGACTGTTTCGGTAGTGACTCAGTAGTGACTGTTTCAGTACTCAGACTTTCAGTAGTTAATGTTTCAGCAGTGCCTGTTTCAGTAGTGACTATTGGTCAGGACTGACAATTCTAGCTAATTTTGAGCAGAACTCAACACTAGGCTGTACATGACTACATACAAAACAAAATCACATTTTTCATTAAAACACAAAAAAGTTTTTGAAAAGTTGTGTTTTACTACTGACTGTTTCAGTAGTGACCCTTTCAGTAGTGATTTTTTCAGTATTGATTGTTTCGGTGGTGACTATTTCAGTATTCAGTCCTTCAGTAGTGATTGTTTCGGTAGTGACTGTTTAAGAAGTGACTGTTTCAGTAGTGACTGTTCAGTAGTGACTCTTTCAGTATTGACTGTTTCGGTAGTGACTGTTTCAGTACTCAGTCTTTCGGTAATGTCTGTATCGATAGTGACTGTTTCAGTACTCAGTCTTTCAGTAGTGACTGTTTCAGTAGTGACTGTTTAAGTACTCAGTCTTTTGGTTATTACTGTTTCGTTAGTGACTGCTTCAGTAGTGACTGTTTAAGTACTCAGTCTTTTGGTAATGACTGTTTCGTTAGTGACTGCTTCAGTAGTGACTGTTTCAGTGGTGACGATTTTAGTTCATTTGGAGCAGAACACAAAAACGCTAAAACGCCAGCAAACAGTTTTGAACAGTCATACACACATAAAATCATCTAATTTTTCATTAAAACAAAAAATATTAGACAATTTGTGTTTCAGTAGTGAGTCATAATTTCTGTAAACACAATATTTCTATTAACTGTATAACTTCTACTCCGTTACAGCTGCAGCAGTTGATGTTCTCTGTCGGCAGTAAGTGTGCAGCGCATGTACGTTTGCGTGACTGTTCAGTGAGCCGGTGTTAGACAGACGAGCCCTGCGGTGGAGGTAAAGCAGGTTACCACCCCGATCATTAGCCGGGTTTGACTGCAGGGCCGCGGCGGCTCACAGGTCGAGGAACAGAGCCGGCTCGTGTTAACAGGTGCCTGTATTTCTCCCCTCCTTGCCACCTCCCTGCCACCTCCCTGCCGGGGCGGAGAGAGGAATACAGAAAATAACTGTTTGTTTTCTCTTCCCTTCAGGCGACAGCTCCGGTGTCGTCTTTCAGACGTCGGGGAAGCGGAGCGTGGAAAGGAATGAAGAGGGGGGCTCCATACAGGGCGGGGGACCCATCCATCGCTGCTCTGGTGCTTTTAAATGCTGGCACTGCTCTGTGTGTTAGTTCCATTACAGCAGAACAAACAGGCCTGTAGACGCAGCCGTCCGTCACGTTCGGGCGCCGCTGAGTTGTTGTTGTAGTTGATGTTCTGAGTGTAAATGAGTTAACACGTCTTTTTTACTGAGACACACATTTTAATGCACAATTACTGTTTATTTGCTGAATCTTGCGTGTAACTGCACTTTGTGCATGCCTCGTTACTATTATCATCGCAGCTTTTAATGCAATCAGTAATGCAGGCTTCTCCAAATGTCCTTCAGCAGGCTTGCAAAGAAAAACAGAGAAATGCAACTTTGACACAATTTGCTGTTGCGA
Organism: Megaleporinus macrocephalus; assembly: GCA_021613375.1. Taxonomy (NCBI): domain Eukaryota; kingdom Metazoa; phylum Chordata; class Actinopteri; order Characiformes; family Anostomidae; genus Megaleporinus; species Megaleporinus macrocephalus. The sequence goes on from CM038709.1 coordinate 4,091,708, forward strand.
AACAGGGACATTTCTAAACTGAGGGGGCGGAAATGTAATACACACTGTAGTCCTGATGCATTAAGAGCCCACTGCTGCATCTTCAGGCGCATACCAGTCGCATTATGTTCTGTTTTAAATGCAAAGATGCTGCAAAAGCCTAAAAGTGCTGTTTATGCGCCGTGTGCATGGAAAAGATCCAAAAACGGAAAGCCATGCAAACTTTTTTGGATGTCCAGTTTTGTGTCAAATTTCCTGCGCCGTTTAAAACCTGGAACAAAACTTGCGATACAGTTGCAAAGCATGCTGCCAGAAGACTTTCTTTAACTACCACAGGACACATAGACGCCTAGACGGAGACAGAATCTGAAACAATTGTTGAAACACAGGTTAAGACGCACATGATATGCTGCAGACGCAAGTCCATGTAATACCTGAACCGTCTGTCGCATTTTCAGATGCATATCATTCGCATTCTGTCCTGTTTTGTATTTAAAAAATGCTGCAAGAGCCCTAAAGTGTAGTTTATGAGCATGGAAAATATCCGAAACATCCCTCTCTTCCTCACACTGAGGGAGAGCCATGCAGAAAATTTGGATGACAAGTTTTGCGCCACTTTTCCTGCGACAAAACCTGCAATACAAAACCTGCAATACAGCTGCAAATCATGTCAGGAGACTTTCTTTAACTACAGCAGGACAATCTGAAAAATGATTACAACGCAGGTTAAGACGCAATGCAAAGCATGCTGTGCTGCAGATGCAAGTCAATGTAATACACAGTGTAGACCTGATGAACTTATTTTCAGCTGCACATCAGTCGCATTCTGTCCTGTTTTAAATAAAAAGACGCTGCATGAGCCTTAAAGTGCAGTTTATGGAACGTATGCATGAAAAATATGCAAAACATCCCGCTCTTTGTCATGCTGAAGGAGGGCCATGCAAGGTTTTGAGTCAATTTTCAAATCGCAATTTTCCTGCGCATTTAACAAAACAGGCACTAAATTTGTGATACAGTCGCAAAGCATGTCAGGAGACAGCAGGACATGTACCTGCCTAGACGGAGACACAATCTGAAAGAATGGTTACAACACAGGTTAAGGCGCAATGCAGGACATGCTGTGCTGCGGCTGCAATTATATGTTTTTGTTAAAAAAAAATCAATTTTTTCATCTCTTCATCATTGAACTTTCATTTTCTGCATCATCTCTGTCTTGTTAACAACTTCACTGCCTCCTTTAAACCTTGCGCCTCACAAGCTTTCAGTGGATGGGGCTACCTGCAGTTTGCATGATATGCTGCATTTGCAATAAGTCTGAAATAAATCTTAAATGCATTGTGAGCTGTGTTTGTATTAAGGCGCATTGAAGGCAAGTTGAGAATTAAATTTAGTCGCATTGTGTTGCGTTGGTATTTTGTGCTGCGCCTCTTGCAGGTATATTCTACCTTCACATTCAGTGCTGTGACTCATAGTAAATTGAACTTTTATTTTAATTGCATTGTGGAGACACGTTGCATTTGCTGCAGGGCACGTTTTGCGATGTGCTTCTTAGTAAATTGAACATAAACGGCAGTTGCACTGAGGACTCCTGCTGCGCTCGCATTAAGCCATGTTTTGTGACTCATAGTAAACCCAGCTTTAATCTTAAACCCCTCCTTGGGGCACAAGCTTTTAGAGAATTAAGCTCAACATTTGGTTGCATTATGTTGCTGTTGCATTGTTGCCATTGCTTCTTAGTAACACATATGTTCAAATTAAGTGAGGTCAGGTACTGATATTGAACATTGTTGTGAGGATTTGATTGAGTGTTAGTGAGGTCAGATACTGATGTTGAACATTGCTGTGAGGATGTGATTGAGTGTTAGTGAGGTCAGGTACTGATGTTGAACATTGCTGTGAGGATGTGATTGAGTGTTAGTGAGGTCAGATACTGATGTTGAACATTGCTGTAAGGATTTGATTGAGTGTTAGTGAGGTCAGGTACTCATGTTGAACATTGCTGTGAGGATTTGATTCAGTGTTAGTGAGGTCAGGTACTGATGTTAAACATTGCTGTGAGGATTTGATTGAGTGTTAGTGATGTCAGGTACTGATGTTGAACATTGCTGTGAGGATTTGATTGAGTGTTAGTGAGGTCAGGTACTGATGTTAAACATTGCTGTGAGGATTTGATTGAGTGTTAGTGAGGTCAGGTACTCATGTTGAACATTGCTGTGAGGATTTGATTGAGTGTTAGTGAGGTCAGGTACTGATGTTGAACATTGCTGTAAGGATTTGATTGAGTGTTAGTGAGGTCAGGTACTGATGTTGAACATTGCTGTGAGGATTTGATTGAGTGTTAGTGAGGTCAGGTACTGATGTTGAACGTTGCTGTGAGGATTTGATTGAGTGTGTGTGTGTATATCTTTGTGTGTGTGTGGGTGTGTGTGTGTGTATCTCTGTGTGTGTGTGTGTGTGTGTGTATCTGTGTGTGTGTGTGTGTGTATATCTGTGTGTGTGTGTGTATGTGTGTGTGTGTGTGTGTGTGTGTGTGTGTGTGTGTGTGTATCTGTGTGTGTGTATGTGTGTGTGTCTATATACTATATCTTAGAATTAAGAACTATTTTGGAACTAATATGAAATATTAATATATTAAAATTAGCTATTGAACTTATTTACACTATTTTCATACTTTAAGACTGATATATGTAAATGAGCTCTGTTCTCATTGGCTGCCCTGTATTATGTTCTCATTAATAAAGCAGTTTGAGCAGAAGCACATCTAATCTGCATTACATTAAATAGCAAGCCTATTGCTTTTTTATTTTGTGACATCACAACCACGATAAACTCCGGATGGGCTTTTTCAGCAGCTCGGCCTGCACACACGGCCTCTACAGACCAGGCAGTGTTTACATACGACATCTAAGTGTTTAAATTTGGGTAAATTCATGGAAAGTTCTGTTTTTGCCTGATATGGGCTCTTTAAAGCGTGCACGGTCCCCGCCTAGGGTTTGTTGAGTTTCTTATTATGCTAGCACTGAATGCACATTGAGTCACGGCCCATTGTCCCTGCTGCGCCAATCACGGCTTATCTGTGGTCATCTGGGTCCTTTGTCCTGCCTAGAGCGTCAGGCTGGTTCAGATGAGCGTTTGATGGTCCTTCCCGTCTCCACTGAGCACCACTCGGGCCATATGGGGGGGATTTAGAGAAAGGAGAGGCTGAAAGGCGGTCGCTAGATGGGGTCCTTTCAAGCCTTCTGTCCCCTGATACACACAAACACAATGGCCGCAGCTCAATGAGAGCGCAGGGGGCGCATAGTAAGAAGGCCGGAAGACGCCGGAAGGAGAGAGTCGGGTTTATTTTAGTGGATAATAACCAGAAAATAACCAGATAATAACCAGAGAGGCAATAAGAAGCTCTGCAGTGAGTGAAAAGAGCATCAGCTGTTCTTCTGCCTGGTGATGTAACCGCATACAGGCCAGAGAACATACACTACCACTGAACAGTTTGGAGACATTTACCCAATAGTTAATTAATAGTACTAATATTAGTGAATAAGTGTGAGGAGATCAGAACTATAGAATAGTCGGTATGGAATTATTCCTGGAGCAGAATTAAACATCTGGTTGTGTTTAAAGAATGTTTAGAGGGTCTTTTAGAAATGAGCTCATTTGCTCTGATGCAGGTTTACATACTTTGAACATTCTGACCAGCAGCTTCATGAGGAGTCACATGAGCTGCTTCTCTAACAGGACTGAAGAAGATAGTGTAGATGCTGAGATCTTGTTCTGATAAACAGGTTTGGTGGTTTTATAGCTCTTATAAAAATATACATTCTCATTTTTACATTTAAATACACTCAAATGTTTGTTTTAGTAATATTTGTGTACATGGGCTCCAACTTCACTGTTTACACTCGTCTCTCAACACATTCAGATCTAAACATCTTAATAACTATAAACACATATACACTCAGTTAGGTGTTTTGACTGCGTTATTAGTGTTAAACTTAAGTACTGTTGTAGATACAATTACTCTGATTCTTCTGAAACATCTAATAATGCTTGGTTGAATATATATAACCTACTACTTAGGCTACTTAGTTAGACTTACTTAATTAGGCTCACTTAGTTGGGCATATATAGTTAGGCCTACTTATTTATGGCTACTTAATTAGGCCCACTTATGGCTATTTACTTGAATATAGCTGGATTTATCCTAAAGAGGTTCTAATCATATATCATTAACTGGTTTACAGTATGTTGTTAGTTAAGGAGACTAAAAGACCTGGTGATCATTATGGTGTACCTCAGGGTTCTCCACTAGGGCCACTTCTATTTTCTTTGTAAATGCAAAGCCTTTTTAAATTTAAGCATATATATATATATATATATATATATATATATATATATATATATATATATATATATATATATATATATATATATATTTAGTTTTGACTGGACAGCATATCTCTGTTTTTTTTGGGGGGATTTTCATTTTTCCACATTATCTGAACAGGACAGCTGCTCTTCATATCCTGTGAAAGTTTAATGATGGTTGGACCAATAGGAATGCTCCAAACTCCCTTTAAATCTAAGCTTTTTACATTAACTTGCATTGAGAGTGAGGACGGTTTTTGTCCTCTCCTGTAAAGTCCCCATTTTAGGGACTCGTTTTATTTTTGGACAGTGTATGTGACGGTCGTGAGAGTGAATAACTCGTTTCAAAGCGTTTTGAAAACTTGTGACGCTGAAGACTCGACCGGTGAGGTTAGACAGCCTCGCTGCGTTAGCACATCGGTCATCAGGGCCAGATGCGGTGGAGCCAGGCAAGCCGCAGTTCAGCCGTTGGTGAAGAGGAAAGAGAACTGCTACGTTATCGAGGAGACGGTGGAAACGCCCTTCCCCTCCACCGCAGCAGCCGTCAGGCTTGGCGCCTAAATTCAAACATAAATTTCTCGTCCAATGGCCTGCCACCTCCGCCCCACTGCACTGAGCCTGACCCCTCGTCCTCTTCTCGGTTCTCTCTCTTCCCTTAGGTCCTTGCGAAAGAGCCGAGGCCGTGTCAGGACGCCCGGCCTGTGAAAGTGTGTCAGGTTGTCTTTCTGTTGGAAATCAAACTTGCCAACTTCCTGTTGAGATCGGGCACCCACGCTCACCCACAGTCACTCGCTCTCCAACCTGTGGCTCAGCATGTGACTCTGTTTCAGATCCGTTCCCTCAAAAACAACCAAACATCTGTTTTATATCACCTAGGACTTCATCTGCTTCTCTGTATACTTTGAGCAGGTACTATCAGGGAGGTGGGTCATTCTCAGCACTGCAGTGACACTGACGTGGTGCTGGTGTGAGTGGATCAGACACAGCAGTGCTGCTGCTGGAGTGTTTAAACACTGTGTCCACTCACTGTCCACTCTATTAGACACTCCTACTACTTGCTGGTCCACCTTGTAGATGTAGAGTCAGAGACAGTAGCTCATCTGCTGCTGCACAGTTTGTGTTCCTCTAGTTCTTCATCAGTGGACACAGGACGACGCCCACAGGACACTGCTGTCTGGATAGTTTTGGTTGGTGGACGATTCTCAGTCCAGCAGTGACACTGAGGAGGTGTTTAAACACAACAGCAGCAGCACTGCTGTGTCTGATCCACTCACACCAGCACAACACATACTAACTAAAACACCACCACGTCAGGGTCACTGCAGTGCTGAGAATGATCCACCTCCCTAATAGTATCTGCTCTGTGGTGGTCCTGTGGGGGTCCTGATCATTAAAGAACAGAGTAATAAAGTATACAGAGAATCAGATGAACTACAGTCTGTAAGTGGAGCTCCTGTATGTATGTATATATATATATATATATATATATATATATATATATATATATATATATATATATATATATATATATTAGAATTGGGCTTGTAAATGAGGTGAAGTGGTCCTGAGATTATCTCTACTAATGAGTTGTAAGCACTGATTGAACTCTAATCTGAATCACTGTTAGGAAGGACTTTCACTCGGGGTGTAAACACATGCTGTGTTTTAGCACCGTCCACCCTGAGAGCCTCACTGCAGGAGAGGTCAGGAGGTCACTGGGTGATTGACCCCTATAAGAACTTTGGAGGGGCCCAATCCTGCCAGGATACGTACCATTAGCTCCTTTATTCGGTTCTGTGTTCTACGTTTTTATCATTTCCGCTGCTCGTAAATATATTTCTCCTCATGTTTACGTCACATTTCACTCCTGAAACTCTGAAACAGAACAAACTTTACTTTCTCGCTTAAACACGTTATTAAGTTACATATTTAAGGGAATGATTTGTGAAAAATGCTAAGTAATTCATACCGGTTACTGAATAATTCATAGTAGATACTAAATCATTCATAGCGGTTCCTTTACATTCATAGAAAATACTGAATAATGCAGAGTAGATATTAAATAATACACAGCAGATTCTGAAAAATTCATAATGGTTATTGAAAAAATATCGTAAATTCAGAACGATCGATATTGGTTATTAGACCATTCATACTAGATAGAAGAATTCATAGTAGACAATAAAAAAATCAGTGGATACTACATTCTGAATAATTCATAGTGGTTACTGAATGATTCTTAGGAAACCCTGAATATTTCATAGTAGATACTGAATAATTCGTAGTAGTTTCTGAATGATTGATAGTTGTTATTAGACCATTTATAGTAGTTATTAAAAGAATTATTAGTAGATACTGAAAAAAATCATAATTCTTACTAATAATTAATAGTAGCTGCTGAAAAATTTATAAAAGTTCCTAGCTAAAAATTCATTATTGAATAATGTGTAGTGTTTATTGTATAATGTGTAGCGTTTATTATATAATGTGTAGTGTTTATTCTATAATGTGTATTTTTTTTAATAATGTGTGAATAATGTGTAGTGTTTATTATATAGTGTTTAGTATATCATGTGTAGTGTTTATTGAGTAATGTGAAGTGTTTATTATGTAATGTGTAGTGTTTATTGAATAATGTGTAGTGTTCATTGAATAATGTGTAGTGTTTATTATATAATGTGTAGTGTTAGTATATAATGTGTAGTGTTTATTCTATAAGGTGTAGTGTTTATTGAGTAATGTGTAGTCTTTATTGTGTAATGTGTAGTGTTTATTATATGTGTACTGTTTATTGAATAATGTGTAGTGTTTATTATATAGTATGTAGTGTTTATTATATAGTGTGTAGTGTGTATTGAATAGTGTGTAGTGTTTATTGAATAGTGTGTAGTGTTTATTATATAGTGTGTAGTGTTTATTGAATAGTGTGTAGTGTTTATTGAATAGTGTGTAGTGTTTATTATATAGTGTCTAGTGTGTATTGAATAGTGTGTAGTGGTTATTGAATAGGGTGTAGTGTTTATTATATAGTGTGTAGTGTTTATTGAATAGTGTGTAGTGTTTATTGAATAGTGTGTAGTATTTATTATATAGTGTGTAGTGTGTATTGAATAGTGTGTAGTGTTTATTAAATAGTGTGTAGTGTGTATTGAATAGTGTGTAGTGTTTATTGAATAGTGTGTAGTGTTTATTATATAGTGTGTAGTGTGTATTGAATAGTGTGTAGTGTTTATTATATAGTGTGTAGTGTTTATTGAATAGTGTGTAGTGTTTATTGAATAGTGTGTAGTGTTTATTATATAGTGTGCAGTGTGTATTGAATAGTGTGTAGTGTTTATTGAATAGTGTGTAGTATTTATTATATAGTGTGTAGTGTTTATTGAATAGTGTGTAGTGTTTATTATATAGTGTCTAGTGTGTATTGAATAGTGTGTAGTGGTTATTGAATAGGGTGTAGTGTTTATTATATAGTGTGTAGTGTGTATTGAATAGTGTGTAGTGTTTATTGAATAGTGTGTAGTATTTATTATATAATGTGTAGTGTGTATTGAATAGTGTGTAGTGTTTATTGAATAGTGTGTAGTATTTATTATATAGTGTGTAGTGTTTATTATATAGTGTGTAGTGTGTATTGAATAGTGTGTAGTGTTTATTGAATAGTGTGTAGTGTTTAATGAATAGTGTGTAGTGTTTATTATATAGTGTGTAGTGTTTATTGAATAGTGTGTAGTGTTTATTGAATAGTGTGTAGTGTTTATTATATAGTGTGTAGTGTTTATTGAATAGTGTGTAGTGTTTATTGAATAGTGTGTAGTGTGTATTGAATAGTGTGTAGTGTTTATTTAATAGTGTGTAGTGTTTATTATATAGTGTGTAGAATTTATTATATAGTGTGTAGTGTTTATTATATAGTGTGTAGTATTTATTATATAGTGTGCAGTGTTTATTGAATAGTGTGTAGTGTTTATTGAATAGTGTGTAGTGTTTATTATATAGTGTGTAGTGTGTATTGAATAGTGTGTAGTGTTTATTGAATAGTGTGTAGTATTTATTATATAATGTGTAGTGTGTATTGAATCGTGTGTAGTGTTTATTATATAGTGTGTAGTGTTTATTATATAGTGTGTAGTGCTTATTGAATAGTGTGTAGTGTGTATTGAATAGTGTGTAGTGTTTTTTGAATAGTGTGTAGTGTTTATTATATAGTGTGTAGTATTTATTATATAGTGTGCAGTGTTTATTGAATAGTGTGTAGTGTTTATTGAATAGTGTGTAGTGTTTATTATATAGTGTGTAGTGTGTATTGAATAGTGTGTAGTGTTTATTGAATAGTGTGTAGTATTTATTATATAATGTGTAGTGTGTATTGAATCGTGTGTAGTGTTTATTATATAGTGTGTAGTGTTTATTGAATAGTGTGTAGTGTTTATTGAATAGTGTGTAGTGTTTATTATATAGTGTGTAGTGTTTATTGAATAGTGTGTAGTGTTTATTGAATAGTGTGTAATGTTTATTATATAGTGTGTAGTGTGTATTGAATACTGTGTAGTGTTTATTGAATAGTGTGTAGTGTTTATTATATAGTGTGTAGTGCTTATTGAATAGTGTGTAGTGTGTATTGAATAGTGTGTAGTGTTTTTTGAATAGTGTGTAGTGTTTATTATATAGTGTGTAGTATTTATTATATAGTGTGTAGTGTTTATTGAATAGTGTGTAGTGTTTATTGAATAGTGTGTAGTGTTTATTATATAGTGTGTAGTATTTATTATATAGTGTGTAGTGTTTATTGAATAGTGTGTAGTGTTTATTATATAGTGTGCAGTGTTTATTGAATAGTGTGTAGTGTGTATTGAATAGTGTGTAGTGTTTATTATATAGTGTGTAGTATTTATTATATAGTGTGTAGTGTTTATTGAATAGTGTGTAGTGTTTATTGAATAGTGTGTAGGGTGTATTGAATAGTGTGTAGTATTTATTATATAGTGTGTAGTGTTTATTGAATAGTTTGTGGTGTTTATTATATAGTGTGCAGTGGTTATTGAATAGTGTGTAGTGTGTATTGAATAGTGTGTAGTGTTTATTATATAGTGTGTAGTATTTATTATATAGTGTGTAGTGTTTATTGAATAGTGTGTAGTATTTATTATATAGTGTGTAGTGTTTATTGAATAGTGTGTAGGGTGTATTGAATAGTGTGTAGTGTTTATTGAATAGTGTGTAGTGTGTATTGAATAGTGTGTAGTGTTTATTATATAGTGTGTAGTGTTTATTGAATAGTGTGTAGTATATATTATATAGTGTGTAGTGTTTATTGAATAGTGTGTAGTGTTTATTGAATAGTGTGTAGTGTTTATTATATAGTGTGTAGTGTTTATTGAATAGTGTGTAGTATTTATTATATAGTGTGTAGTGTTTATTGAATAGTGTGTAGTGTTTATTATATAGTGTGTAGTGTTTATTATATAGTGTGTAGTGTTTATTGAATAGTGTGTAGTATTTATTATATAGTGTGTAGTGTTTATTGAATAGTGTGTAGTATTTATTATATAGTGTGTAGTGTTTATTGAATAGTGTGTAGTGTTTATTATATAGTGTGTAGTGTTTATTATATAGTGTGTAGTGTTTATTGAATAGTGTGTAGTATTTATTATATAGTGTGTAGTGTTTATTGAATAGTGTGTAGTATTTATTATATAGTGTGTAGTGTTTATTGAATAGTGTGTAGTGTTTATTATATAGTGTGTAGTGTTTATTATATAGTGTGTAGTGTTTATTGAATAGTATGTAGTGTTTATTATATAGTGTGTAGTATGAATTGAATCACTCATAGCAGTTTCTGAAAAGTAGTTTGGAGTAAGAATCTTACAGTGAGTCTCCGCTCTGGTGATGAAACGTTCCTGACCCAGTGCTTTGTGGGAAGAGAGTTCAGAATCCCACCCTGGTCGGAAGTGGAGGGATGAAGGTGCTGGGAGAAGATAAGGCAGAGCTTTGTGTAGAGAACAGCAGCAGCTCTGACTGTACGAGTTTCTGCTCTTATTCAGACTCGTGAAGCGTTTACACCCAGAACACCAGCAGAACCAGACCAGGGTCTTCTGAAAATACCACACCCCCCCCCCCCCCCCCCCGAGCCCCCCGCAGTGTTCTTCCTCTCCTGTTCTGTTACATCAAAAACCACATTACTGATTTACACCCGTTGCCCACTGTAGACTAACACAAACACTAATTAACACAAAACCGATTCACTCCGACAGTTTGGCTTTTTCTGCCCACTCGTCCTTAAAGCCCCCCGCTGTGGAGTGTAAGGCTTACAGTGGACCTATAGACAGATCTGGTCTCACAGACATTTGTATATATACTGACATCAGATGGACTTGGTTGGACCTGATGTGGGGGGTTACAGTAAAGGGGGTGAAGCGAATAAAATCTAAATTATAATTCAGTTTCATTTCAGCTCGTAATGCAAGAAACCAGGAAAAACACCCAGAGGGTGAAAATGATCACAGGTCCCTGCGTCTCTGCGTCTCTGCGTCTCTGCGTCTCTGTGTCTCTGTCTGCTCTGACACTCCAAAACACTCAGTCCACACAAATCAAGTCCAAACACGGAGAAACATCTCAGCAGCACTGATTCATCTGATTAACCCATTCAGCACTGGGGGAGGGTAGAGAGAGAGAGAGAGAGAGAGAGAGAGAGAGAGAGAGAGAGAGAGAGAGAGAGAGAGAGAGAGAGATAGACAGAGACATATATACAGAGAGAGACATATATAATATATACAGAGAGAGAGAGAGACAGAGACATCTAGAGAAAGAGAGACAGAGACAGAGATATATACACAGAGAAAGAGAGACAGAGAGGTAAACAGAGACAGAGAGAGACATATAAACAGAGAGAGACAGAGACATCTAGAGAGAGAGACAGACAGAAAGAGAGAGACATATAAACAAAGAGAGAAAGACAGAGAGACAGAGACATCTAGAGAGAGAGACAGAGAGAGAGACATATACACAGAGAAAGAGAGACAGAGATAAACAGAGAGAGAGACAGCATTAGAGACATAAACAGAGAAAGAGAGACAGAGAGAGAGAAACATATATACAGAGAAAGAGAGAGAGGTGTAGAGAGACAGAGACATGCAGCGAGAGGACAACAAAAGAGAAAGAGAGAGAGGAGCAGAAAGAAGAGGATAGAAAGAGTAAAGACAGAGAAAGAGAAAGAGAAAGAGAAAGAGATAAAGAGAGAGGGAGGAAGGGAAAGAGAAAGATAAAGAGAGAGGGAGGAAGGAAAAGAGAAAGAGAGAGGGCAAACAGAAAACAAGAATAGGAGGGGGGTGGAGAAAGACAGAGAGGCTAGAGACAGAGGGGGAGAGAGAGGGGGAGTGAGGGCAGAAGGGAGAGGGAAGGAAAGAAAGGGAGGAAGGGAGAGAGAGCTTGTGGGAGATGTTTCTGATATATGATATATTTATTTTATAGGGAGAGAGACATAGGGGAGGAGAGGGGGAGAGGAGGGAGAGAGTGAGAGGGGGAGGGAGAGAGGGGTGAAGGGGAGAGAGAGAGGGAGGGGGAAAGAGAGGTGTGTAAAAGAAAGAGGGAGAGATTGTTTATACTAAGTGTTTCTGATATGTATATTTGCTGTGTTTGTTTGTTTGCTTGTTTGTTTGTTTGTTTGTTTGTTTGTGTAAGACTGTGTATACGGACGAAACTCAGACACCTTTAATTTATTCAGTCTACAATCAAAACAGACCCAAATAACACCAAACACAGTCAGTGCTGTTGAGGTTCTGGACTCTGGGGTGGTTAGTCCATTCAGTGGTGTTAAGGTTCTAGACTCTGGGTGGATGGTCTATTCAGTGTTGTTGAGGTTCTAGACTCTGGGGTGGTCAGTCCATTTAGTGGTAGTGAGGTTCTGGACTCTGGGGTGGTCAGTCCATTCAGTGATGTTAAGGTTCTAGAATCTGGGTGGTCAGTCCGTTCAGTGGTGTTAAGGTTCTGGACTCTGGGTGGTCAGTCCATTCAGTGGTGTTGAGGTTCTAGACTCTGGGTGGACAGTCTATTCAGTGTTGTTGAGGTTCTGGACTCTGGGTGGTCAGTCCATTTAGTGGTAGTGAGGTTCTGGACTCTGGGGTGGTACATCCATTCAGTGATGTTAAGGTTCTAGACTCTGGGTGGTCAGTCCATTTAGTGGTAGTGAGGTTCTGGACTCTGGGGTGGTACATCCATTCAGTGATGTTAAGGTTCTAGACTCTGGGAGGTCAGTCTATTCAGTGATGTCAAGGTTCTAGACTGGGGGTGGTCAGTCCATTCAGTGGTGTTGAGGTTCTGGACTTTGAAGTGGTCAGTCCATAAAGTGCTGTTGAGGTTCTGGACTCTGGGGTGGTCAGGACACTTAGTGGTGTTAAGATTCTGGATTTGAGGTGGTCAGTCTATTAAGTTGTGTTGAGGTTCTGGACTCTGGGGTGGTTAGTCGATAAAGTGGTGTTGAGGTTCTCTGGGGTGATCAGTCCAGTGCTCAGCTTCTTTGTTTGATGTCTCCTTTTCTCAGTGAGGAGCTTCTTGAACATCTACACATCCTTTCAGACCCACAGTGTTGAGGTGCTTCTCACAGTGGAGAGATGGACAGTAACGCCTGTGGACGTTCTCAGATCTGAAGGTGAAGCTGGACGTGCTGTTTATCTGACGTTGGTGTTGGTGGGTCCACCACGTTCACTTTCTCTCCTTCCTCGTGTAAATCTCTACTCCTTAGAAATATTATGAAGTCGAGTCTCCAGCCCCCCCAGCCCCACCCCCAACACTCTCTGAGTGTGGTTAGCCACAGGCGTGTGTGTGTGTGTGTTTAAGTGTAGGTTATTGGAGGCACTGCTGTAGGAGTGTGTGTGTGTGTGTGTGTGTGTGTGTGTTGGGGGGGGGGGGGGGGGGGGGGGGGGGGGGGGAGTGTGGAAAGCCCCCTGCTCTGTTTACATGGTACGTCTTAAGTCAAGGTCTTTAAAAGTCCCTGACTTGTGAACATTGCTGCATGTTGTCTGTGCTGTGAATGTAAATGAGGCGGAGTGGGAGTCGTAGTGGGGTCTAACGAGGCTCGTTATCTGCTCCCACTCGTATGCAAATCAGCTCCCCTTTGTTTTACTGCTGTTGTGTCGTTGGGCTGAGTCCGTGTGCCACGCAGCCTGAGATAGTATTACATTACATACTACATCCCACAGACCAGCTTGGGTCATCAGATTTAAGTAATAGGGGTGAAAATACTGTTGGCGTCCAAATATTTATTTATTTTTCTCCATCGTTTCAACACGACCGCTGTCGTTTACACTGTGTGACAGTGTCATGATGAATGGACCAATAGAAATGCCCCAGAATAGCTCGGCTTAACTTTCAGTTCCATTGACTTGCATTGGAAGTAAAGACAGGGTAGCTGTAGGGAATTCCCAGCTCCTCCCAGCTTCTCCTGATGAGTTCTGGATGAAGGTGTTATGGTCCTGAACCGGGTCCTGAACCCACGCAGAGCCTGTTCAAGTCAGTAGTGGACGCCTCACATTGACTGAAGGGTATTAAAGGGCTCATATTCAGCTTTAAGTCTGTTTGTGTTGCGTCTTTACTGGAAATTCCAAAACAAACTTTCCTAGAAATCATGTTAAATGTGGTTACTATGGTGCTGATAGGCTGTTGCTATCATATTTCAAGTGGTTGCTAAGATATTAATACACTGATAGATAAGGTGCTACTTGTTATGACATCCCAGGTGGTTGTCAAGGCACTGCTAGGCGATAAATACAGTGTCACACGTGGTGGCTAAAATGTTGCTATTTGGTTGCTAGGTGGTTGCTATGGTGTCCCAGGCAAAGGTTATAGTATACCCCCAGGTGGTTGCTGAGTTGTTATGGTGTCCTGAGTGTTAGAGGTTCAATTAAATGTTGCAAAGTGGTTGCTATGGGGTCCCAGATGGTTACTTAGATGTTGTTAAGTGGTTGCTATGGTAACACAGGTGGTGGCTAATGTGTTGGTCAGTAGTTGCTATGGTAACACAAGTGGTTGCAAACGTGCTGCAAGGAGGTTCCAATGATATCCCAGGTGGTTGCTAAGGTATTGCTAGGAGGCTGCTAAGGTATCCCAAGTTGTTAATAAGGTATTGCTAGGCAGTCGCTATAGTATTTCATGTTGTTTCTTAGATGTTGCTAAGTGGTTGCTACAGTAACACAAGCGGTTGCTTAAGTGCGCTAAGGAGGTTTCTATGATAGCCCAGGTGGTTGCTAAGGTGCTGCTAGGAGGTCGCTTAGGTGTCCTAAGTTGTTAATAAGGTATCGTAAGGCAGTCACTATGGTATCCCAGGCTGGATGGTCCCATGGGGTTGCAAATGTGGTCTATGTTATCCCGGGTGGCTGCTAAGGTGTTGCAAGATTGTTGCCATTGTGTTGCCAAACTTACCTAGGATGAGTTAGCCAGGCAGCTAACTGTTGATATTTGTGGTGGTTGTCGTGGTATCCCAGGTGATAGCTTTGGTATCCCAGGTGGTTGCTAAGTTGCTGCTAGGACTAGTGTTCTCCCTGTTTAGCTTCAGAGTTTATCCAGTTCTGACTGGCTGCTCATGTAGAACATGGTCCAGGTGGTTGCTAAAGTGTTGCTAGGAGGCTTCTTAGGTATCCCAAGTTGTTAATAAGGTATTGCAAGGCAGTCACTATGGTATCCCAGGCTGTTACTTGTTGCTAATGTGGTCCCATGGGGTTGCCAATGTGGTCTACGTTATCTCGGGTGGCTGCTAAGGTGTTGCAAGATGGTTGCCATTGTGTTGCTAAACTTAACTAGGATGAGTTAGCCAGTCAGCTAACTGCTGATATGCTTGGTGTTTGCCAATGGTTTTGCTAAGTTGCTGCTAGGACTAGTGTTCTCCCGGTTTAGCTCCAGAGTTTATCCAGTTCTGATTGGTTGCTCATGTAAAAGGTGGTCCAGACTGAAACACTAACCTGCAGAGAACCATTACAGCCTGAAGGGGGTTCTATAGAGACCAACTAAAATAATTCAATTATAATCAGTTGTGATACATTTGAATCCTTCATACCTTTATATTCTAAAATTTGATTATTTGTTGTTTTAGTGAAGCGGAGACAAACGCCACATGGCTGACGACACCACAACGGACTTAACGTCATGTGTGTTCTTCGGTTCTGCCCCGTATGTTGCCCGTGTGAACACTGCACGCTGTTAAATCTCACTAAAGGTCCACAGACGGGCTCCAAGGGCCGTGTTCACATTGCCGGGGCCTTAAATGTAGCTGGGAAGTGTCCTGTGTGCTGTAATCTAACTTTACGACCTTTCTGAATGCAAACAGAGTTACGCACAGCTGTTTCGCGCTAATTAAAGGTTCGCAGGGGACTTTCTTCTCTCAAGGTGTCCCGAGCCGCTGGATCGCCATCATATCAGCGGTTCCAGCTGCCACCGAGGAGCTTTGGCTGGGCTGCGGAGCCGCTGCTGGCTGGGTCTCTCTCTCTCTCTCCTCGGCTCGTTGTAAACCCATCCTGCCACTCTTCACACCTTCCATACATATTCTAAACAGCGCTCGCTCCTCTCTCTCCCCGGGCTCTGATCTACAGACAGCACCATCAGGAGAGCAGAGACTCTCTGTATTCTGCTGGACCCCTAACGACTTGATCCCATTACGATTCTTTAGCAAACGAGTCAATGCATCATTAAGACTGATTCAATTCAATTGCTTTGAATTCAGTAACACACACACACACAGAACACTGGGATGTGACTGCAGCAGCTGTGTACGCAGCCGTGAAGCACACACACTGGAGACCAGGTCCAGGCCATACGTTTGAAAACTGGTTTTATTATTGGGGGAAATAATACGAGCAAACAATTTCAGGGAGTTTAGCCAAGTTTAAGACCACGCTGATTCAGCACGATGCACTTCTACACCCCGCACTGGTCAGCGAGACGTGTCCTCCCCAAACTGACCCCCAGCTTCTCACATTATTGTAGAAAAACAAACTGCTGAGACAGACGCCCACGTCAAACTGCCTGCTTCGGTCAGCGCTTCTCAAAACTAGCGCGTGAAATTAGAACCACTCCTGAACAAGATGATTCATCAACGATTCTTAAATTAAGATAATTAAAATAATTAAGACATTATCTTAATAATTTTAAGATAATGTGCTGCATATGGTTCTATATAGAAGTTCTATATGCTATATACTGAGTAGTTGTAGTACTTATTTACCCAAACATAGTATTATTCAGTCCATTATATCAACAGGAGCTGAACAGAACTAAGCCAAACTCAATTGAATCGTTCAGAATTGAACTGATTGAACTCAACTGAGCTGAACTGTTAATCGTCCTGAATTGAACTGAAGTCCTAATTTAATAGTTTTTGACTGAATCTGTTTGAATTGCATAGATTTGAACTGAAAGGAATTGAGTTTATTGAATTCCTGAGCCATAAGCAAATAACAGTCTTAATTATCACATACTGATCCAATTATCTCATCTGAAACTGAACTGAATGAATGGAATTAAACTCCTGATTGAATTGACTTGTGTTTAATTGGTCCAATCGATCGCATTGTGTTCAATCACTGAATTTAATTTACTGAATTTCTTTTTTTTTACCTGTCACAGCTCTATAGGTTTTCTATAGCCTATTCCTGTTGTTTGTATTTTTATTTATTTTTTATTTACTTATTTACGCCAGGCCTGAGAGGCAACACTAGAGGGGAAAAGAAAAATAAATAAATAGATAAATAAATAAACAAAAAAATGAGGTAGATAAACATACACACATATTCACATATTTATACATATGCATAAACATATATACACTCACACACATACAATTTACTGAATTTCTGAATGGAGCCATAAGCAGACAGCAGTAATTCTTTTTAATAATCACATACTGATCCAGATTATTCTGCCAACTATTTCATGTGAAACTACTGAATTGAACTGAACTTAAATCCTCGTTGAATTCAGTTTGTTCAACTGGTCCAATGGATTGTATTGCTTTTGATTGCTGAATTGAACTGGATATTTCTAAATGAAGCCAGTAACGCTTAAACTTAACAACTGCAACCTCTCTTAACATATATTGATCTTATTATCACATCAGTTCTCATCTGAAACTGAACTAAACTGAATTGAACTGTACAGATTGTAATTCCCAACTGAACTGAATAGAATCGATTGAATATGAATTGATGTTAAATTGCACTGCAAGTGTATGGAACTGTACAATTGAATTCAATGGTGTTTCAATGGTCCACGTTATTGTATTGTTTTGAATCACTAAATCACCATAAGCAGCTTTGCTCTTAATAAACAAAATATCCAAATGACCAACTTGATCCAGTAACCTCATGTAAAACTATACTGAATTGAATTGAACTGTAAAAATTTTATTCCTAATTGAACTGAATTGAATCGAATGAACTGAGTTGAAGTGTATAGAACTGTACTAAATTGTACTGCATTTAACTCCTAACTGAATTTAGTTTAACTGGTTCACTGTATTGGATTGCTTTGAATCACTGAACTGAATTGAATTTACTGAATTCACAAATCAAGCCATAAGCAATTTTAATTGTATTGTTTTGAATCACTGAATTGAATTGAAATGAATTGACTGAATTCCTGATTGGAGCCATTGGACAGCATTAAACACATATTGATCCATATTATCCTGCCTATTATCTCCAAAGTAAACTAAATTGAATCAAAATATACTGAATTGAATGTGCAAATGAAGCCATAAGCAATTTTAATTATATTGTTTTGAATCACTGAGTTGTATAAAACTGAACTGAATGAAACTAAATTGGCTGCCTTCATGATTGAAGCCATTAGACAACAATAAACACATATTGATTACTATTATTCTGCCTATTATCTCCAAACTAAACTAAATTGAATCAAACTCTGAGTTGAATTTGAATTGACTGAATTCCTGAATTCCTGATTGGAGCCATTGGACAGCATTAAACTCATATTGACCCATACTATACTGCCTATTATCTCATCTGAAACCGCACTGAACTGAACTAAATTCAATTAAACTATACTGAGCTGAATCCCTAATTGAACTAAATTGAATTGAATCGAATCAAATCTAGATTCCTATCTGAACTGATGTGAGCTGATCAGAATTCCTGAGCAGGCCCAGCAGTTGTTCCTCTTATTAAACACACACTGCTGAACGCGGTTACGTGATCCGTCACGCAAAACACATAAAAGCACATAAAAATTCCTCCTTGTCGTCGACTTTCGGTCCACGTTTCACACCTTCACGTCTCTTTTTTTCCTCGCTGAGTCGACCTGAGCGCGTATTCATTACTCCCTGGAGGCCCCCGCTGCAGTGGAGCACACGAACACAATGGCCGAGCGCAGTCGGCTTTAAAACAGGGACAGGCGGCGCAGTCTCGGGCCCTTCGTGTTCCGTCATGTACATCAGCATTTCATTTGCAGGGTCTGAATAAGAGAATAGCTGTATCAGCTAACACAGCTGACGCACCCCAACGAGCAAATATCAGATATCAAAGGCAGCGCGACGCCAGCGGCTTCATATCTGTCGTGCTAATCGGCGCTACGTCTGATGATGAAGATCAGAGGTTCAGCTTAGTCACCACTCACTGATCCTTAGAGGAACAGTCGAGTGGAAAAAAGAAAACAAATGTACAACCCCCCCTTACAACACCCTGCTACCCCACCCCCACCCCCGCCTCAACCCCAAATATACTCTATCAGCTAAAACAGGGCTACGAGGCTAATAAAGCTAACACATCATCAGCATCATCAATTAGAACCATTATTATTAGAAATAATTAGAAATAGAAACATATTTAATTTAATTAAACATTGATATACCATTGATTAATAAACAGATATGTAAGTTAGTTGTGTGTTGATATGTTGCGTAGCACTGAAGCTACACAGATAATGTACACATTGTTTGCATCACTACCCTACTGACCAGTATACACTCAATGCTGGTTTAAGCTGGTGCTGGACTGGAGCTGGTTTAGCTGGACACCCAATGTAAGTCAATGGAACCAGAATTTTCCCAGGCTATTTTGGAGCATTTCTATTGGTCCATTCATCATGAAATTCTCACACAATATAAATGACAGCGCATGTGTTTTGCTGTTTTTATCGCATACGCTGATCTCATATGCTGGTCTGTGGTATATTTTCTGGATGCTCACTGAAAATTTATATCAATAGAGCTGCAAATTAGCCGTTTAGCCCAAAAGGCTAATGTCCTTCTGTTTTGCTCTACTAATTAGTGGAATTCTGGCCTAATATTAGCATTTAGCATGTTGTTTAAATATTGTGTAGCACTAAAACTGCTTGGCTAATGTAAATTTTTAGAAATGTCAGCATCACTAACCAGCATCGTGGTTTAAAAGCCTAGTTTTTGTTTGCTGTATCTTGCCAAATATGGACATAAGTCAGCATTTAGCATGTTGTTTGCTGGTTATGGAGAACTGAAACTAAACGGATAATGTAGCACACCAGTAATGTCCTAGATAGCGAGCATATATCGGTCAACTAGCTTGATAATGTCGGCACCCGGTTGCCTGTTCGCTACTACTGGTCCGTCCTCAGACCACCCAGATTACTCTCTTGTGTAAAACTAATTTTTAATGTTCTCAACCTGATTACAAATGTGTACCCCTTTAATTACAGGAAATAAACAAATATCACATTCTGGCCTAAAATTAGCTTTTAGCATGTTATTTGTTATACTGTATAGTTTCTGTAGCAATCATATTAGTTTAACCAAAGTCATGTTTTTTGTAAATCTGTTGTATGTCTTCAGATGAGGGGCATTTTGGCCTAAAGTTAGTATTTAGCATGTTAAAATCCCAGCTTTCTTTTATTGTATCTGATGTTATATGGCCTGAAATGTCATTTTTATGTTATAGCCCAGTTTTCTTCTGTTGTATCTCGCCAAATGGGGGGCATTCTGGCCTAATGTTAGCATTTAGCATGTTGTTTGTATATTCTGTAGTACTAAAACTACATGAATAATATAGATAACAAGGAACGTTAACATTGCTACCAGTATAGTGATCTAAAAGCCCAGTTTTCTTCTGTTGCATCTGGCCAATTAGGGGCATTAGGGCTAAAATTAGCATTTAGCATGCTATTTGTTATGATATGTAGTTGTAGCTGAAGCACATCCTTGTATCCCTTTATGCCTGCATCAGTTTAACAGAAGGCCTAGTTTCTGTGAAGTCCAACAAAGTTTTCACACTTCATTACCCAGCATGCAGCACTGGGACTGTTTTTGGTTTCCAACAAATGGCACACTTTTAGTTTAAGAATTAGCTGCAGACAGAGTCTCTCCAGCTGCTTGTTCACTCCTATCTTCATGACACATCACCATTTCCTCATCTTCCAACCAGGAAAACTAGCTGTAGCAGGTAGTGGCGCAGTCATGTTTACTACAGATACTTGTATTTTTTTCATATGGGCCTGAGCGCCACATTAAAATAGCTCACATTCAATCGCCTCAGGTTGATTAGTGTGCTGTAACGACTTGATTACAGGGTTTCAGACACCGAATGACTCACTGGTGTCTATAAAATAAGGCCTAAGTGTGTTGGCATAGTTTAAAAATCAGCAGCAGCCTGAATTTTGTCCATGCTTGTCGACGACAGCGAGACAGAACCACAACATTGAGTCTGTTGGTATTTCTGAACATCTTCACACAGTTATGCTTTAGCTATGCAGCTAACATGATGCTAATTAGCTTACATAAGCTCCCATTAGTCGGCTGCATTGGCCGTGTAGCACCGGTGCTAAAGCTAAGCAGGCAGGGGCTGTGGTAGGTGGGGGATGGGCACCGACTGATGTTTTTTGTTGCTTTTAACAGCCGGGGACTCGTGCGAAAGCTGTATTTCAGCAGATATGCCCCCCCACCTCACCCCAGAGACCCTCACCTCTGCCCCCCTCACATCAACTCAAACAGACCTTAGACTAAACATCACTTAGGAGAAGTGGCAGCGCGATGAAAGACGTTGTTTTGTCATTTGTATGGCGATAAGTCTCATATGTTCAGCCAGGATGCTCCAGATTCTGATTCAGGATCAGATTCCTGCTCCGCTAACAGACATCTGACTGATTAAAGGCTGATCTGAGATCTGAAAGGCTCTGTGTTGAGTAACAGCTTTCAAAAGGCCCGACGGTTGGTGGTTGCAGAACCTGATAATGGATTTTGCAACCTGGCAACACTGAACTGGTGCACTGAGGAACGTTAAGGTGGAGATTAATGTCGACTAATGTCACTGTTGCAACAAAACCTGCAACAAAATCTCTTGACTTTTGTTTTTTTATTATTATTTATTTTCAAAAAACCTGTTGTTCTTTACGTTGCTTGTGAATTTCATGATGAATGGACCAAAAGAAATGAGTCAAAATGATTTGGAAAGACGTCTGGTTCCATTGACTTACATTGAAAGTCAAGTAACTTTTACCCTGCTGCTGTAAAATTGGCATTAAGATCTTTATAAGTTGAAAGTATTTATATATTAAATAATTTATACATTAAATAAATGCAAGATTTAATGAGTGTAAAGTGATCTAAAATGATGTGATCTAAGAAATATATAAATAAGGTAAATCATTTATATGAACTTATGAAGCTAATGTGAAAAGTAATTTAGTGTTAATGTGTTTTAATTGGCACTAATTAGTTTTTTGAGGGTTATTTAGTAAAGACAATGGTTCTATGTAGAACCATTAACACTCAAAGAACCGTCTGCATGCAATAAACAGAACTTAGTCAGTTGAAATGATTTCTCTCTATAATAATAATTTTATTTCATTTTTATTTTGTTATAAGTTCTGGTATTTTTACATTGTTAATCTTATATTATTTAATATTATATTATTTGGTGATACCTCACTAAAGAACATATGCAGAACCACATTGTTTAAGGTTGTAGATGTTTAAGTACCCTTAACCTACATAAATGAATAGAATATATATAGAACCAAGAACACTCCTAGAACCATTTGCATGCAAAAATGGTTAAATGCTGGAGAATGTGTTGCATATGGTTCTATCTTTGAGCATGGTTCTATATAGATTAGTGATTGTTCTTTTATTTTTAAAACGTCAAGCTGGTAACAATAGAACGTTGTTTGTTGCTACTTTACTAAAGAACCCTTGCAGAAACAGTAGTGTAGTATTGAAGTAATCTGTTGTAAAAAGTTCTGGAGAATCTGTTGTATGGTTCTATATAGCACCAAAATGGTTCTGCTATTGTTTTTTGGTGACACTTTAAAAAAGAACCACTGCAGAACCAATTTTTAATAAGACTGTAAATCTATGCAAATGGTTTTTCAAGATTCTTTAGTAAAGACAGTGGTTCCATATAGAGCTGTGAACAGTCAAGGGACCATTTGCATGCTCAAATGTTTCTATGCATGGTGAAATGGTTCTTTAGATTGATAGTTCTATATATGCATTTTCAGAAACCAGTTCTATATAGCACCACAAAAGGTTTGCTTTTGTTATGATGTGTAACTTGTATAAGAACATATTTTGATACTATATAGAACCATAGAATGCATTCTCCATGAATCTAAAGAACCATTACACCATGCAAATAACTATTTAAATATGCAAATGGTTCTTTGAGTGTTCACGGTTCAGTGTAGGACCATTGTCTTTACTAAAGAACCCCTGCAGAATCATTGTTTTAAGAGTGTGGTGTGGAAGTAACCTTAATCTACATTAATGGGTTCTTTAGTAATGGCATTGGTTACACATAGAACACAAAACAATCAAAAAACACTTCTTAAAAAATGGTTCTATATAGCACCAAAAGGGTTCTTTCATCAATGCAGCCTTCTTTGCGTACTATATAGAACCAACAACAACAGACTATAATCTGAAGTTGAAACAAAATATTCCAAAACACTAACTTTACAGGAGGAGGAAAATAAGACTCTATTTTTAATGTAATTCAATGGAACCAGACGTCTTTCTAATTTATTTTAGTTCATTTCTTAAAGTCCACTCATCATTAAATTTACACACAGTATAAATAACACAGATATTTTCAAATTACACCAAAAAGTGAAAAAAGGTTGTGCTCTGACTGCAGTGGTGTGTAAGACTGAATCTAAATCCTGGTGAATGTCTGAGTGTGAACGTTCTGTTTGGTGCTAATGACTGTGTTTAATGCTTAGTCAGGCTGTTATACTGTTTAAGCGTATACTGAATGCTGGTATATATACAGCTATGATATACAGACGCGGGTATAAACAGTATAAGCTAAGCTACGTATGTTTTGTTACACAGTTTGTGTTGTAAAAGATCTCGGCCACAAAAGTCAGGGCCATCTGTGCCGACCGCGTCTGCAGTTTCTCCATTTGTAGATGTTCAGTGAACCATCTGCAGACGCAGTCCGGAGTAAACAGCGCAGGCCGAGAGAGGCTGACTGTGGAAACCAGCACAGGCGGCGCTGTTGTGAGTGTGTTTGTTTGTGTGTTTGTTTGTTTGTTTTTAAGACCCCATATAACATATACAACAATCTAAAGAAGTTTTATATACTATGATTATATTCTCTGTTCACTCTGCTGTCCCTGTTAACTCCCCTTTCATGTAAGTACGTTTACAGCATCTTTAATAGAGGATCTGAAAATAATGCATTCCATTGAAATGAAGGGAAAGGGGAAGTCCACCAGGTTTTCAAAGTTTTGGTGTAATTTCTGTTTTTTGGTGTAAACTAATTCAGAGATGTTTTGTGTGGGATGTTGTTTGTAGTGGTGGTGATGTTTACAGTGGTGGTGATGGTGTTTACAGTGGTGGTGATGGTGTTTACAGTGGTGGTGATGATGTTTACAGTGGTGGTGATGGTGTTTACAGTGGTGGTGATGTTTACAGTAGTGGTGATGGAATTTACAGTGGTGGTGATGTTGATTACAGTGGTGGTGATGGTATTTACAGTTGTTGTGATAACGTTTACAGTGGTGGTAATGATAGTGTTTACAGTGGTGGTGATGTTTACAGTGGTGGTGATGTTTACAGTAGTGATGATGGTGTTTACAGTGGTAGTGATGATGGTGTTTACAGTGGTGGTGATGGTGTTTACAGTGGTAGTGATGATGGTGTTTACAGTGGTGGTGGTGATGTTTACAGTAGTGATGATGGTGTTTACAGTGGTGGTGATGGTGTTTACAGTGGTGGTGATGGTGTTTACAGTGGTTGTGATGTTGTTTACAGTGGTGGTGATGTTTACAGTAGTGATGATGATGGTGTTTACAGTGGTGATGATTGTGTTTATAGTGGTGGTGAAGGTAACCAGGGGTCTCCATGTCTACAACACAAATCTACACATTGTATTTCCTATGAAACCCACCAGTGAAGCTACACGTGTCTTCTGAGTTTATCTGGATGTTGATGGTAAAATGTGGAAGATCTGAAAATACTAGGTTTTCTTTGGGGACTATTTGAACCTCACAGCGTCCTGCATGTATCCCTCCACCATGAATGGAGTTTAAGACTGAGATCTTCTCTAAACTATCATAAACAGCGTCTCAGAATCAGACAGTGTATTTATAACATCTACTGTAAGAACTTTCTGTGAGGAGCTTTTAGAGGTGGACGTCTGGTTCCATTCACCACCACTGTGAACAGTCTTGACTCAGTAAGTTGCTCAAGAGCACAGCAAACCAAACTGAATGGCTTTGTCTACATTATTTTTATTTTTATTTTTTTAAAACTTGGTGGAGTTCCCCTGTAAAGTCTCTCATGAAAACAAGTGTGACCTTAAAAAACAAACAAGGGAAAAGAAAGAAAAAGTCCTGCTGCAGGTCCACCTGCAGCGAAGGCTCAGTGTGATCTGCCCGCATGACTCTACACGAGACCCTGAGCCCCAACCCCCAAACGGGCGGGGCCTGTGGGATGTGGGCGGGGCCTGCAGTCAGCACAGGTCTATATAACAGCTGTTGTGTTTCCCCCACCGCCACACAGGAGAGATATACACACGCACACAGAGCGCTGGCCTGCGAGCACCATGGCTTTCTATGATGTAAGTTCACCTCGTTTTTACTGCAGCTTGTGTAGAAAATCACGCTCAGAGTCTTTTAGATTAAGAATCGTGACCTGGCTGGATTTCAATACTGCTTTTGTTGAGTTTTTAATAAATGCAACTCTGGCAAACTCTGGTTTTTAAGCTAAACTGGTTACTCACATAATTAAATGTGCAGTATTTCTGTAAATGTGTGTGTTTTTACTGGGCTCAGTTAGTCTTTGCATGCTTTCTCACAGTTTTCAGCTCATTTATGTCTGTTAAGATCATTTAAACACCTGGATGGAGCGAAAAATAGCCTAAAATCAGGTTTTGCATGTTGAGAAGCAGCTTTTTTTGCATGAAAGTGGCTTTTTCTGAATTTAGAACGGAGAGAATTGTCTGTTCTTCAGTATGTGGGTGATACTGTTGGGACTAGTGAGCCTGTTTGGTTGAATTTTTTGAAAATCAGCTAAAAACGTGATCTCTAGGTTGAGTAACAGTGTGATAAATTTTAAAAATTTGGGTCCATTTTTATTTTTCCATATGGTTTAAATGTAGTGGTTGTCCTTTACGTTGTCTAAAGATTTTTTGAGGAACGGACCAATGGAAATGCTCCGAAATTGCATGAAAAAAAGCCTTTTCGCATTTACTTGCATTGAAAGTTGGGAAGGTTTTTGCTCTCTCCTGTAAAGTCCCTGTTTTCGTTTCTTGTTTGAATGAAAGTTTAAGGTTAGCACTAACGGTCGCTCCTTTCCGTCCTGCAGAGCATCGTACTAGACTTTGACACCAACGGCACCGATGGCTCGGGGATGATGGACGATTCCTACGAGGAGCTGTGCGATATCGGCATCAGCCACAGCTTCCAGAGAGTGTTCCTGCCGGCCGTTTATGGGATTATCTTCCTGCTGGGCGTGGTGGGCAACGGCCTGGTGGTGCTGGTGATGGGCTTCCAGAAGAAGTCGAAGAACATGACGGACCGGTACAGGCTGCACCTCTCGGTGGCCGACCTGCTGTTCGTGCTCACGCTGCCCTTCTGGGCGGTGGACGCTGCCAGCACGTGGCGCTTCGGGAACTTCCTGTGCGTCGCCGTCAACATGATCTACACGGTGAACCTGTACAGCAGCGTGCTGATCCTGGCCTTCATCAGCCTGGACCGCTACCTGGCCGTGGTCCACGCCACCAACAGCCTGGCCACCAGGCGGCTGCTGGCCGAGAGGGTGATCTACGTGGGGGTGTGGCTTCCGGCCACCCTCCTGACCGTGCCCGACCTGGTCTTCGCCAAGGTCCAGAGCACGGGCGTGAGGGACATCTGCGACCGGATCTACCCGCAGGAGGCCAACGCGGCGTGGAAAGCCGCCTTCCACTTCCAGCACGTCATCGTGGGCTTCGTCCTGCCCGGCCTCATCATCCTCACCTGCTACTGCGTCATCATCTCCAGGCTCTCCCAGGGCGCCAAGGGCCGGCCCCTGAAGCGCAAGGCGCTCAAGACCACCGTCATCCTCATCCTCTGCTTCTTCGTGTGCTGGCTGCCCTACTGCGCCGGCATCCTGGTGGACGCGCTGGTGATCCTCAACGTGCTCTCGCACAGCTGCTACCTGGACCAGAGCCTGGAGAAGTGGATCTTCGCCACCGAGGCGCTGGCCTACTTCCACTGCTGCCTCAACCCCATCCTGTACGCCTTCCTGGGGGTCAAGTTCAGCAAGTCCGCCCGCAACACGCTCACCATGAGCAGCAGGTCCAGTCAGAAGATGCTGACCAAGAAGCGGGGCGTCATCTCGTCCGTGTCCACGGAGTCCGAGTCCTCCAGCGCGCTTTCCAGCTAACACGCACACGCCTGTGCGCGGACTATGCTTTGCCAAAGAACCAGGAGGACTAAGCTGCGTTCCTGAACCGGGACTTAATAACTACACCGTGTATATAGTTTATAAACACTTTATAAAGCTGAAGACTGTAACAGGTTTCTGTTTTTTATTATTATTTGCTTATTTAATCGTGTTTTTTCACTCAGGCTGAGCCTTTCCTCTCGTTTTTACATGTGCGGAGACGCTGCCGTAGCAACAGCGGCCTGAATGCTGCTATACGGGCCTCGGACTGTAAATTATTTGTACATAGTTGTTTTTTTTATCTTCGCCGCGTGGTTTGTGTGTGCAGGCACTTAGCTTTAGCCTTAGCTGTGTTTTATTTATTGAGAACGGTAGCTCACACTGAATACTTCTTTTCTTCTTCTCTGCTGTTTGCTGGTTGGATCTTGTTCACTTATTGTCTGCAATAAAAGGCGTGAAGTCACTCTTCTTCTCAGTGATGTCTGAATCAGTGTCGTCCCTCTCTTATTAGTGATACATGAGCAATTAGGAACTACTTTTAAACTTAAAAGCAGTCTGCTTTGAGTTCTCACATATCAGTGAAACACTAAACACACACTCATACTCACGTATGCTCAGCTTATACTGACCAGCACCCAGAAAAAATCTCATATTTATCTTATATTTGGCCTTTACTTGTCCTTTTAGCCTTTTGATTTGAGATAAAATTAAGAAGAGTATAATTTAATATTACAGTCTCGTACATAGAAGCATCCAGTTTGGAAATTAGGATTTGTAAAGACATATAACTGATACAAATGTTCTTAATCAGAGTGTAGTTTATGTTTATATGTGTAGTGACTGGTATGTCTACTCAAAGTACAGCTAAAAGTAGATTTTAAGTTTAAAAATAAGACCTAAATCCAAACGTGATGTAAGTAATAACTGTATGTATTGTATTCAGTTATTCTTAGAAAGCCTGTAGTTTTAAAACTGCTAAACCAGAATTTGGTCAAGTTTAATTAGGACCCTTCCTGAGATAAAATTAGAAGCAAACAGGATGAGGCAGTGAGATTACACTGGAAGCCCAAACGGTTTGGTGAGAAATTATATTGGTCTGATGTATTTTTCAAGTATGGCTCCCGTTTAAAAACTACTGCTAGTATTAAGCTAGGATTTATTCAGAGGTGAACTTTAAACTAACTAAACTAATAAGAGTTTAAAAGTAGAAAACAAGCAAACTTAAGGCAGCACAGTGGTTCAGTAGGTGCCATACAGCTTGTGTGTATGGTCTCCCAGTGTCTGTGTGGAGTGTGTATGGTCTCCCAGTGTCTGTGTGGAGTGTGTATGGTCTCCCAGTGTCTGTCTGGAGTGTGTATGGTCTCCCAGTGTCTGTCTGGAGTGTGTATGGTCTCCCAGTGTCTGTCTGGAGTGTGTATGGTCTCCCAGTGTCTGTGTGGAGTGTGTATGGTCTCCCAGTGTCTGTGTGGAGTGTGTATGGTCTCCCAGTGTCTGTGTGGAGTGTGTATGGTCTCCCAGTGTCTGTCTGGAGTGTGTATGGTCTCCCAGTGTCTGTCTGGAGTGTGTATGGTCTCCCAGTGTCTGTGTGGAGTGTGTATGGTCTCCCAGTGTCTGTGTGGAGTGTGTATGGTCTCCCAGTGTCTGTCTGGAGTGTGTATGGTCTCCCAGTGTCTGTCTGGAGTGTGTATGATCTGCCAGTGTCTGTGTGGAGTGTGTATGGTCTCCCAGCGTCTGTGTGGAGTGTGTATGGTCTCCCAGTGTCTGTGTGGAGTGTGTATGGTCTCCCAGTGTCTGTGTGGAGTGTGTATGGTCTCCCAGTGTCTGTGTGGAGTGTGTATGGTCTCCCAGTGTCTGTGTGGAGTGTGTATGGTCTCCCAGTGTCTGTGTGGAGTGTGTACGGTCTCCCAGTGTCTGTGTGGAGTGTGTATGGTCTCCCAGTGTCTGTGTGGAGTGTGTACGGTCTCCCAGTGTCCTGTGTGGAGTGTGTATGGTCTCCCAGTGTCTGTGTGGAGTGTGTACGGTCTCCCAGTGTCTGTGTGGAGTGTGTATGGTCTCCCAGTGTCTGTGTGGAGTGTGTACGGTCTCCCAGTGTCTGTGTGGAGTGTGTATGGTCTCCCAGTGTCTGTGTGGAGTGTGTATGGTCTCCCAGTGTCTGTGTGGAGTGTGTATGGTCTCCCAGTGTATGTATGGAGTGTGTATGGTCTCCCAGTGTCTGTGTGGAGTGTGTATGGTCTCCCAGTGTCTGTGTGGAGTCTGTATGGTCTCCCAGTGTCTGTGTGGAGTGTGTGTGATCTCCCAGTGTATGTATGGAGTGTGTATGATCTCCCAGTGTCTGTGTGGAGTCTGTATGGTCTCCCAGTGTCTGTGTGGAGTGTGTATGGTCTCCCAGTGTCTGTGTGGAGTGTGTATGGTCTCCCAGTGTATGTATGGAGTGTGTATGGTCTCCCAGTGTCTGTGTGGAGAGTGTATGGTCTCCCAGTGTCTGTGTGGAGAGTGTATGGTCTCCCAGTATACTTGGTATAAGTATACTTAATAAGATTAACCTTAAATATACCTATACAAATTTTTGTAAGGGTTGAGTAGCAAAGCTGTTGGCCCTGTAAACCACCAACCCCCCCAACACCCAGCCCCCCCATCCCTACTGCCAATCACTAATCACTGACACCAACTGCCGGGCCGGGTGGGGGATGGTGGGCTCCAGTGAAGGTTCTCCACACAAAAGAAAGCTCCACCTGATCTACTGAACAGAATGTCTGAGGAGGGTCTGTAATTTAAGAACATCTGTCCTGTTTAACATCTCCTCAGATACGGGACACCATAAACATACAGACAGACGGAAGACCCGGGCCGGCCTCCTCTGGGACGGCATCTGTCGTCTTAGATTACGCGCGGCCCAACATCAAAGAGTAGATCTGGTCAGGTTTAATTAGGACCCTTCCTGAGCTGAACTGAGGAGTAAACACGGCGAGGCAGTCAGATTACACGGGAAACCAGAATGTTTTGGCGAGAAACGATATTTTTAATGCGTCAGTGTTTATTTCCCAAAGCTTGAGGTCTATAAATAAATACGAGGAATATGAAGATACTTGTCGTTACCAGGACAACTTATGTCACAGTAATAATTCCTGAGTATGACATCGGTGTTCCCAGTACTCGAAGGGGAATTCCACCAAAATAATTCTCCATAATTCAGTGTAAATAGAGAGATTCAGGGTGGGTTTGGGGCTCAGATGGTGTTTACAGTGGTGGTGATGGTGTTTACAGTGGTGGTGATA
Organism: Megaleporinus macrocephalus; assembly: GCA_021613375.1. NCBI lineage: Eukaryota > Metazoa > Chordata > Actinopteri > Characiformes > Anostomidae > Megaleporinus > Megaleporinus macrocephalus. The sequence continues at coordinate 4,122,164 of CM038709.1, forward strand.
GTGTTTATAGTGGTGGTGATGGTAACCAGGCGTCTCCATGCCTACAACACACATATACACATTGTATTTACTATGAAACCCACCAGTGAAGCTACACGTGTCCTCTGAGTGTTTGTGAGGCTGGTGGTGGAAAATAGAGGAATTGTTTTTGTGAAGGAGCTTTTAGAGGAACGTCTATGACACATTTTCACATCAAACTACTCGGAAGGTATTTGTTTACGTGTGAAGCTGTGAAGAACGAGTGGAACGGCCTTCTGAAGAATAATGACCAGCTGGAACATAACTAGTGCTGTGTTGTTGAATTTGTTGTGTTATTTTGATCGATCGATCTATCTATCTATCTATCTATCTATCTATCTATCTATCTATCTATCTATCTATCTATCTATCTATCTATCTATCTATCTATCTATCTATCTATCTATCTATCTATCTATCTATCTATCTATCTATCTATCTATCTATCTATCTTTGAATCCTTCTGTAAAGCATTTTGCACTGCCGTTGTGTGAAAGGTGCTATATAAATAAATTTGCCTATCTATCTATCCATTCATTTATCTTTCATCTATCTGTCCATTCATCTATCTTCCATCTATCCATTCATCTAACTTCCATCTATCTATCCATTCATCTATCTTCCATCTATCTATCCATTAATCTATCATCCATCTATCTACCATTGATCCAACCTCCATCTATCATTCATACATCTTCCATCTATCTATCTATCTATCTATCTATCTATCTATCTATCTATCTATCTATCTATCTATCTATCTATCTATCTATCTATCTATCTATCCATTTACCTATCTTCCATCTATCTATCCATTCATCTATCTTCCATCTGTTTATCATTCATCTATCTTCCATCTATTTATCCATTCATCTATCTTCCATCTATCTATCCATTCATCTATCTTCCATCTATCTATCCATTCACCCATCTTCCATCTATCTATCCATTCACCCATCTATCTATCTATCTATCTATCTATCTATCTATCTATCTATCTATCTATCTATCTATCTATCTATCTATCTATCTAGACGGAGCTGAAAGGAGAAGAGAGGAGAAAGCTGTGCTGTGTAATCTGTGGTTTCTGTGGATGTACAGAAGTTTAATCCACTGTGAGCTCCAGAGGTTCTGGATTATCTCCTGATCTGTGTTCTCAGTGTGAGGTTTCAGGTGTTCTGGATCTGCCAGCTGTTTGTTCTGAACTGTTTCTGTTGAGGTTGAGGTCTCGCTCTGTTGAGCTCAGCTGTGTTTGTGGCTTGTTTCTTAGCCGGCGGTGCAGAAAGCAGCGTCACCAAATGGAGTTTCCGTACGGGGGTCTTCGGGAATAACCCACCGCTCTGCTACATCACCATCCGCACTCGAGCAGGACCAGAGAGAAACATCTGCTGGTCCAGCCACCCGAGAAAGAAAACAGAGAGTAAATACTGAGCGTTTGATTACTGAGCGCTCGTCTCCAAGGAAATCAGAGTGACTAACAATTAAATTAGTGTAACAGAAGGTCAGCAGAAGGTCCAGCCGACCTGGAGCGCTCAGTGAAAACATAATCACATCTCAGTTCAGATCATTACATACATTAGAGGAGCAGAGCTCCAACAATGCCTGCAGTTTAGTGAGCTGAGATTTTTATCAGCCTTATTATTTTTATCCAGCTCGTTATTTCTCACTTAAACATTTTCATCATTTCTGACTTAAATTAGCATATTTTAAAATCTCAGGCTACACTTATTTATCATAAACATATATATATCTATATATATATATATATATATCTATATATATATATATATATATATATATATATATATATATATATATATATATATATATATATATATAGTGTGTTTACTATACAGAACAAAAACATTACTTACTTTTGTAATTAAATGGGATTTTGATTTTGGAGCATTTCTATTGGTTCGTCAATCATGTAACCTTCAAACAATATAAACGACATCTGTCGTGTTCACATTATGCAAAAAAATAATAATCAACAAAAATGTTTTACAGCTTTTCACAACATTTGAAAGTAACTGTTGTTCTTTACATTGTGTGCACATGTTGTGATGAATGGACTAAAATAAATAGCCAAACATTTCTGGTTCTATTGACTTACGTTAAAAGTACAGTATACGTATATATATATATATATATATATATATATATATATATATATATATATATATAGCAGACCATGAGAAATGATAAGCAATTTTTTGGTTCCAACAACATTAACATACAGTTATTTATGTAAATGTTCACCATTTTTATATTTACTATATATTTTATATATAAATGTTGCTCAGATTAATTTAGTAGAAAGTGCATAATTTTATATATATATATATATACAATTTATATGTATAGATATATTTATATGTATATTATAAAATATTGAATGTGTGTTTGTTTTGTGTTTTATTGCAATGTTGTTTGTTTTTCCTGCAAAGTTTCTTTTTAATTGTAAGATAAAATAAAAAGCCTGCAGTTATTATTTATGTAATTGTTTTCATTATATAAACAGACAAAATAAACTAAATTAACAGACGCAGTGCACTAAAACGTTTTGCATATGTCTTATAAACTTGTTACATGCATTAAACTTTAAAATGTATTTAATCTCCTGCTATTATTTCCACTGTATGCGTGCGAGTGTTTACTGTATAACGTGATGTGAGGTAAAGAGAGAGTGCAGTAAATAACAGTAGTGATCATACAGCACACTGCGGAGTGATCAGGGCTGCGAGTGTGACTGAGCGGTTTCTGAAACAGTGGAATAATGGAGTCTATTGCACATTAACAGGAGGAAACGGTCTGGATCTGAGCTCCATTCACTTCTCTCCTTCAGCTATTGTCTTTATTCAACATCACCTTTAACCCCTAACCTGCATGCGTAACCCTTTCAGCTCAGGGGTGTGAAGTAGCTTAAGGTGACGCACATTAACCCGACTGGTCACTCCTCTCCATTCCTGAGCAGTGAAGTTGTTTTGGCTGGGAAATGAGGGCGAGGAAGGAAACTCGCTGTGAAATCAGTGAACTGAGGACCAGAGCTGCTGCTGCTGGGCTATAAACTGGGAGCAGGTCACTCCGGGCTAATGTGCTGACATCACTGCATCATTAACCAGCTCGTTATCGCAATTACTGATAAGCATCATTCATATCTGGCTCAGAGTGTCATATATTTACACCCCCCCAATAATTACACCACACAACAACAACCAGCAACCAGAACATTTACACACAACCACAACACCAACCAGCAACCAGAACATTTACATACAACCACAACACCAACCAGCAACCAGAACATTTACATACAACCACAACCAGCAACCAGAACATCTACACACAACCACAACACCAACCAGCAACCAGAACATTTACACACAACCACAACACCAACCAGCAACCAGAACATTTACACACAACCACAACACCAACCAGCAACCAGAACATTTACACACAACCACAACCAGCAACCAGAACATCTACACACAACCACAACACCAACCAGCAACCAGAACATTTACACACAACCACAACACCAACCAGCAACCAGAACATTTACACACAACCACAACACCAACCAGCAACCAGAACATTTACACACAACCACAACCAGCAACCAGAACATCTACACACAACCACAACACCAACCAGAACATTTACACACAACCACAACACCAACCAGCAACCAGAACATTTACACACAACCACAACACCAACCAGCAACCAGAACATTTACACACAACCACAACATCAACCAGCAACCAGAACATTTACACACAACCACAACACCAACCAGCAACCAGAACATTTACACACAACCACAACACCAACCAGCAACCAGAACATTTACACACAACCACAACACCAACCAGCAACCAGAACATTTACACACAACCACAACACCAACCAGAACATTTACACACAACTACAACACCAACCAACAACCAGAACATTTACACACAACCACAACACCAACCAGCAACCAGAACATTTACACACAACCACAACACCAACCAGCAACCAGAACATTTACACACAACCACAACACCAACTAGAAACCAGAACATTTACACACAACCACAACACCAACCAGCAACCAGAACATTTACACACAACCACAACACCAACCAGAACATTTACACACAACCACAACATCAACCAGAACATTTACACACAACCACAACAACAACCAGAACATTTACACACAACAACACCAAGCAGAACATTTACACACAACCACAACACCAACCAGCAACCAGAACATTTACACACAACCACAACACCAACCAGCAACCAGAACATTTACACACAACCACAACACCAACCAGAACATTTACACACAACCACAACACCAACCAGCAACCAGAACATTTACACACAACCACAACACCAACCAGCAACCAGAACATTTACACACAACCACAACACCAACCAGCAACCAGAACATTTACACACAACCACAACAACAACCAGCAACCAGAACATTTACACACAACCACAACACCAACCAGCAACCAGAACATTTACACACAACCACAACAACAACCAGCAACCAGAACATTTACACACAACCACAACACCAACCAGCAACCAGAACATTTACATACAACCACAACACCAACCAGCAACCAGAACATTTACACACAACCACAGCACCAACCAGCAACCAGAACATTTACACACCACCACAACAGCAACCAGAACATTTACACACAACCACAACCCAACCAGCAACCAGAACATTTACACGCAACCACAACACCAACCAGCAACCAGAACATTTACACACAACCACAACACCAACCAGCAACCAGAACATTTACACACAACCACAACACCAACCAGCAACCAGAACATTTACACACAACCACAACAACAACCAGCAACCAGAACATTTACACACAACCACAACACCAACCAGCAACCAGAACATTTACATACAACCACAACAACAACCAGCAACCAGAACATTTACACACAACCTCAACAACCAACCAGCAACCAGAACATTTACACGCAACCACAACACCAACCAGCAACCAGAACATTTACACACAACCACAACACCAACCAGCAACCAGAACATTTACACACAACCACAACACCAACGAGCAACCAGAACATTTACACACAACCACAACACCAACCAGCAACCAGAACATTTACACACAACCACAACACCAACCAGCAACCAGAACATTTATACACAACCACAACACCAACCAGCAACCAGAACATTTACACACAACCACAACACCAACCAGAACATTTACACACAACCACAACACCAAGCAGAACATTTACACACAACCACAACAACAACCAGAACATTTACACACAACAACACCAAGCAGAACATTTACACACAACCACAACACCAACCAGCAACCAGAACATTTACACACAACCACAACACCAACCAGCAACCAGAACATTTACACACAACCACAACACCAACCAGCAACCAGAACATTTACACACAACCACAACACCAACCAGAACATTTACACACAACCACAACAACAACCAGAACATTTACACACAACCACAACACCAACCAGCAACCAGAACATTTACACACAACCACAACAACAACCAGAACGGTGGTGGAGAAATCCAGAGTTCCAGGCTGTGAAGGGAACGTCGCCACTTTTCATTTCTTCCCAACAAACAACCCAACTGTCAGAGCTCCATGTTGATCTTTAAAGCAGCCTGAAGTTCCTCTTCTCCACATTCTTCATCTAATGTTCCACCTTAAACACTGCAGCTCCTACAGACGCCAGAATGGAACCACAGCAGCGTTTAAGGTGGAACGGAGAATTCCCAAAACCAGCTGCTGAACTTCCAACATCTTTAACAGAATCCTGAACAACTTTAACTCTGCAGTCTGTACGTTTCACTCCGGACAGTTTCTCCAACACTCGGACACCATGGAGCAGCTTCAGCTCAGCGTTCAACACTGAAGAGACTGAAGAGACGAGCAGCTCCACCTTTATTAGCACCACAACCTCAACAGTGACTGGAAGTAGCAGCCATGCTGTGTGAGTGGATCACTGTGTGCTGGTTGAAGCAGATCATCTTCAACTGAAAGTTTCACAGAGACACCTTTCATCTACTTTGTGTTTGATGTTCAGATCAAAGAGAGTAGCTAGTACAGGTAACGTTAGCGACCAGCAGCTCCAAGTAACCAGCATAACTAACTAAACAGTATGTGGGCGGAGCTTATTTACATAGAGGCTCATTTTATTTGGTCTGTGTTGCTTCTGTGTTCCTTCTTAAACCAGCCAATCAGAGGAGAGCTCATTAATTATTCATGAGCTCAACAATAAAGGAGAACAGTGGTTTATTCTAAGTGCAGATCAAAGAGTGTTAATGGGAGTTTAACAGCATACCTTCAACGTAGAACATCAGAGACTAATTTAAATACTGAATAAATACTAAATAGTACTTCTATGGCTGGTGTAATCTGGGACTAATTACAAAATACTTCTTAGAATGTGTAATATAGATTCATAATTGGTGTCTTTATTGGTTAATTGCTTTTATAATATTTCAAAAATCCACATATGAGCGCCGTCCAATAAAAAAATGTATATACCTACAATTGTTGATATTTATTTTTATACATTATTTGAACAGGACAGCTGCTGTTTACATTGTGTAAAGATTTTACAAAGAATGGACCAATAGAAATGCTCCAAAATAGCTTGGAGAAACCTCTGGTTCCATTGACTTACATTAAAAGTGAAGACAGTTTTTGGTCTCTCCTGTAAAGTTGCCATTTCGGAGATCCTTACAGGACCTTTTGTGTAAGTCTGATGATGTAATGCACCAGAAATTGATGAAGTCTTATTTTTCACAGCTCTATGATACGTTGCGGTACTACCCAACACGGCCGGGCCCCCAAAATCCCACCAGCCCATCCGAACAAAAGGACGCTCAGGGGAACAGCTTCAGCACAATACACTTCATTTCGGAGCACAAACACATTATTTAATCTCAATCCAAATTAGATGAACGTCCCCAGCGTCCAGCAGCCTGAGGAGAAATAGCTCTCTGAGGTCAGAGCTATTAGGAGCAGAATGGAAGTTTTCTCAGGGGACACGTTTTCGGCCCATTACTGCCCCCCATATAACAATTACACAGGCATTTTTCAATAGACTGCAGATAAGAGAGCCATTAGGACAAAACAAACCTCCTTGCGTGTCGGCCGGGCAGACGATTGTTCATATATTAAACAGTCGGACTGTCAGCACTCAGGATCCAGCGGTCAGATCGCACGGCTTGATTGATTATAGCCGGCCCATAACTAATGAGCGGTAATGCATGTCCAATAAGCTGTAATAATATTCAGCTGCTGGTTTCTTATTGGTCCTATATGTTTATTCATCAACATACAAGTAAATGTAAGCAACGTAGGAGAGTCGTTTCAGTTGTTATGCTAATAATGAAGGTATTAAAGTTAAAGTAGAGGGGTCTGTTAGTGGCACAGTGAGTTGAAGTAAACTCAGTAATCATATCATATATAGTCAATTAGACTGTTACACAGAAAAAGGTATATAGTAAACTGTGTATAGCACATTTTCATATAGAGCTTAAAGTGCTCTACAGAAAGTGTGCAAGTTGATCAAGAATAAATAATATTAAATAAATAATAATAATAAAATGCATTTAATATTTACATTTTTTAAATTATTATTTTATTTTATATATTATTGCTGTACTATATTAAAAATGTATAGTTAATAAGTTAAAGGATATTTAAGTAACCTCCCCGTGAGCCTGATTAATCAATGATATTTACATTACTTGCCAGCCAAATAAAAAAAAAAATAATAAAAAAAAAATATAAATAAATAAATAAATACGAAAGAAAGAAAGAAATAATCAGTAATCACTACATACACCTTTATATGTGTAAATGTGTAAATAATACATTTAAATCACTAAATTAAAGAAAAGTATTAAAAGGATCCTGATTTATAATAATATAATAATATAAAGTAATAATAGTAGTAGTGTGTCGTACTGGCGGAACCTTCGCCAAGTTCCACCGTTTCCACCCGGTCCGTCCTTTCCCGCGTGCCTCCAGCGTTGTTAGCGGTTAGCCTTTAGCAGCAGCGCGTTTGAGAGAAACTTAGACTGAAACCCGAACCGAACCGAACCGAGTCCATCACAGCCGAGCAGACATGACCAAAGAGCAGCTTTCAGGGTGAGTGGAGCTCCGCGTACAGCGGTTATTAACCCAGTTCTGGTTCTGTTTCGGAGTGGAGTGTCAGCCGGATTGCATCAGATTCACCGCAACGCTGAGACTCTCACACTCAGAGCCAGTTACACTCTGTTAAACTCAAATAAACACAAATAAACACAAATAAACACAAATAAACACAAATATCACACTTAAACACAGTAAATACAAATAATCTCAAATTAACTCAGTGAGTCTCAGATCTCCGTTTAGACTGACAGAGTTAAACTGCGCCGAGGGCTGCTGTCACACACAGACTTATTTAGAGGAACATCAGGAGATCTTGTGGTTCAGTAGTGTTCATATGTGGTTTAGTAGTGTTTAGTAGTGTTCATATGTGGTGCAGTAGTGTTTAGTAGTGTTCATATGTGGTTCAGTAGTGTTCATATGTGGTTTAGTAGTGTTTAGTAGTGTTCATATGTTGTTTAGTAGTGTTCATATGTGGTTTAGAAGTGTTTAGTAGTGTTCATATGTGATTTAGTAGTGTTCATATGTGGTGCAGTAGTGTTTAGTAGTGTTCATATGTGATTTAGTAGTGTTTAGTAGTGTTCATATGTGGTTTAGTAGTGTTCATATGTGGTTTAGTAGTGTTCATATGTGATTTAGTAGTGTTTAGTAGTGTTCATATGTGGTTTAGTAGTGTTTAGTAGTGTTCATATGTTGTTTAGTAGTGTTCATATGTGATTTAGAAGTGTTTAGTAGTGTTCATATGTGGTTTAGTAGTGTTCATATGTGGTGCAGTAGTGTTTAGTAGTGTTCATATGTTGTTTAGTAGTGTTCATATGTGGTTTAGAAGTGTTTAGTAGTGTTCATATGTGATTTAGTAGTGTTCATATGTGGTGCAGTAGTGTTTAGTAGTGTTCATATGTGATTTAGTAGTGTTCATATGTGGTTTAGTAGTGTTCATATGTGATTTAGTAGTGTTTAGTAGTGTTCATATGTGGTTTAGTAGTGTTTAGTAGTGTTCATATGTGGTTTAGTAGTGTTCATATGTGGTGCAGTAGTGTTTAGTAGTGTTCATATGTGGTGCAGTAGTGTTTAGTAGTGTTCATATGTGGTGCAGTAGTGTTTAGTAGTGTTCATATGTGGTGCAGTAGTGTTCATATGTGGTGCAGTAGTGTTTAGTAGTGTTCATATGTGGTGCAGTAGTGTTTAGTAGTGTTCATATGTGGTGCAGTAGTGTTTAGTAGTCTTCATATGTGGTTTAGTAGTGTTCATATGTGGTGCAGTAGTGTTTAGTAATGTTCATATGTGGTGCAGTAGTGTTCATATGTGGTGCAGTAGTGTTTAGTAGTGTTCATATGTGGTGCAGTAGTGTTCATATGTGGTGCAGTAGTGTTTAGTAGTCTTCATATGTGGTTTAGTAGTGTTCATATGTGGTGCAGTAGTGTTTAATAGTGTTCATATGTGGTGCAGTAGTGTTTAGTAGTCTTCATATGTGGTTTAGTAGTGTTCATATGTGGTGCAGTAGTGTTCATATGTGGTGCAGTAGTGTTTAGTAGTGTTCATATGTGGTGCAGTAGTGTTCATATGTGATTTAGTAGTGTTCATATGTGGTGCAGTAGTGTTTAGTAGTGTTCATATGTTGTTTAGTAGTGTTCATATGTGGTTTAGAAGTGTTTAGTAGTGTTCATATGTGATTTAGTAGTGTTCATATGTGGTGCAGTAGTGTTTAGTAGTGTTCATATGTGATTTAGTAGTGTTTAGTAGTGTTCATATGTGGTTTAGTAGTGTTCATATGTGATTTAGTAGTGTTTAGTAGTGTTCATATGTGGTTTAGTAGTGTTTAGTAGTGTTCATATGTGGTTTAGTAGTGTTCATATGTGGTTTAGTAGTGTTCATATGTGGTGCAGTAGTGTTTAGTAGTGTTCATATGTGGTGCAGTAGTGTTTAGTAGTGTTCATATGTGGTGCAGTAGTGTTTAGTAGTCTTCATATGTGGTTTAGTAGTGTTCATATGTGGTGCAGTAGTGTTTAGTAATGTTCATATGTGGTGCAGTAGTGTTCATATGTGGTGCAGTAGTGTTTAGTAGTGTTCATATGTGGTGCAGTAGTGTTCATATGTGGTGCAGTAGTGTTCATATGTGGTGCAGTAGTGTTTAGTAGTCTTCATATGTGGTTTAGTAGTGTTCATATGTGGTGCAGTAGTGTTTAGTAGTGTTCATATGTGGTGCAGTAGTGTTTAGTAGTCTTCATATGTGGTTTAGTAGTGTTCATATGTGGTGCAGTAGTGTTCATATGTGGTGCAGTAGTGTTTAGTAGTGTTCATATGTGGTGCAGTAGTGTTCATATGTGGTGCAGTAGTGTTTAGTAGTGTTCATATGTGGTTCAGTAGTGTTCATATGTGGTGCAGTAGTGTTTAGTAGTGTTCATATGTGGTGCAGTAGTGTTCATATGTGGTGCAGTAGTGTTTAGTAGTGTTCATATGTGGTTTAGTAGTGTTCATATGTGGTGCAGTAGTGTTTAGTAATGTTCATATGTGGTGCAGTAGTGTTCATATGTGGTGCAGTAGTGTTCATATGTGGTGCAGTAGTGTTCATATGTGGTGCAGTAGTGTTTAGTAGTGTTCATATGTGGTGCAGTAGTGTTTAGTAGTGTTCATATGTGGTGCAGTAGTGTTTAGTAGTGTTCATATGTGGTGCAGTAGTGTTTAGTAGTGTTCATATGTGGTTCAGTAGTGTTCATATGTGGTGCAGTAGTGTTTAGTAGTGTTCATATGTGGTGCAGTAGTGTTCATATGTGGTGCAGTAGTGTTTAGTAGTGTTCATATGTGGTTCAGTAGTGTTCATATGTGGTGCAGTAGTGTTTAGTAGTGTTCATATGTGGTGCAGTAGTGTTCATATGTGGTGCAGTAGTGTTTAGTAGTGTTCATATGTGGTTTAGTAGTGTTCATATGTGGTGCAGTAGTGTTTAGTAATGTTCATATGTGGTGCAGTAGTGTTCATATGTGGTGCAGTAGTGTTCATATGTGGTGCAGTAGTGTTTAGTAGTGTTCATATGTGGTGCAGTAGTGTTTAGTAGTGTTCATATGTGGTGCAGTAGTGTTTAGTAATGTTCATATGTGGTGCAGTAGTGTTCATATGTGGTGCAGTAGTGTTTAGTAGTGTTCATATGTTGTGCAGTAGTGTTTAGTAGTGTTCATATGTGGTGCAGTAGTGTTTAGTAGTGTTCATATGTGGTGCAGTAGTGTTTAGTAGTGTTCATATGCACCAATAACACTTTTTCCCGGGGAGCCGATACCGATGCTGTGTGTAAGTGCCAGTATTGGCGTCGATACCGTATCGGTGCAACACTAGTTATTATTAGTGTTTAGACGTATTCAATATACACATTCATCCACCTATCCCTCCGTCCCTCCCTCCCTCCCTCCCTCCCTCTGTCTGTCTGTCTTCAATAAGGTTTTGTAGATTTGTAATTTGTTGTTTTATTGGTTTTGTATCAGTTTAGGACTAATATTCTTGTGTCTGATTGCAATCAAATCCTCACAGCAATGTTCTATAGTTTAGTGTAAAGCCTTTTCAGAAGAGTAGAGGCTGTAACTGGAGGGACAGACGCACTGTTAATTGCTTCGTTTCAGGAGAAGCTCTGGAGAATCAGATGTACTGACTTGTTTAGACCGTGTGGTTTTATACTCAGTCAGTGTAGTTCCTCATTATCTCCCCCCGAGTCCCCTGAAGCTTCCATAGCTCACCCACAGTGGGGACTTTGAACACATCATGTGTGGACGGTCACTGGAGCGCAGGGTCAGTCTCAGGTTTCGACAGCTGCAGTCCAGAACGGGCTGGATGTGAAAGCACTTCTGTATTTCTTTCATGAGGAGATTCAACAGAACTTCCAGAATTTCTACATAATTCTGTTACTGACATACACAGACTGACTCTCTATTCCAAAGAATCTCACTCAGCGTTCTTTACAGCGGTGGTGGTGTTGGAGGTGTTTACAGTGATGGTGGTGGAGGTGGTGTTTACAATGTTGCTGTTTATAGTGGTGATGTTGATGACGTTTATAGTGGTGGCGGTGTTTGTCGTGGTGATGTTGTTTACAGTGGTGGTGTTGATGGTGTTTACAGTGGTTGTGTTGATATTGTTTACGGTGGTGGTGATGGTGTTTACGGTGGTTGTGTTGATATTGTTTACGGTGGTGGTGATGGTGTTTACAGTGGCGGTGATGGTGTTTACAGTGGTGGTGTTGATGGTGTTTACAGTGGTTGTGTTGATATTGTTTACGGTGGTGGTGATGGTGTTTACGGTGGTGGTGTTGATGGTGTTTACAGTGGTTGTGTTGATATTGTTTACGGTGGCGGTGATGGTGTTTACGGTGGCGGTGATGGTGTTTACGGTGGCGGTGATGGTGTTTACAGTGGTGGTGATGTTTACAGTGGTGGTGATGATGGTGTTTACAGTGGTGATGATGGTGTTTACAGTGGCGGTGATGGTGTTTACAGTGGTGGTGTTGATGGTGTTTACAGTGGTTGTGTTGATATTGTTTACGGTGGTGGTGATGGTGTTTACGGTGGTGGTGGTGGTGTTTACAGTGGCGGTGATGGTGTTTACAGTGGTGGTGATGTTTACAGTGGTGGTGATGATGGTGTTTACAGTGGTGGTGGTGTTTACAGTGGTGGTGATGTTTACAGTGGTGGTGATGTTTACAGTGGTGGTGATGTTTACAGTGGTGGTGATGATGGTGTTTACAGTGGTGATGATGGTGTTTACAGTGGTGATGATGGTAACCAGGGGTCTCCATGTCTACAACACAAATCTACACATTGTATTTACTATGAAACCCACCAGTGAAGCTACACGTGTCTTCTGAGTTTATCTGGATGTTGATGGTAAAATGTGAAAGATCTGAAAATACTAGGTTTTCTTTGGGGACTATTTGAACCTCACAGCGTCCTGCATGTATCCCTCCACCATGAATGGAGTTTAAGACTGAGATCTTCTCTAAACTATCATAAACAGCGTCTCAGAATCAGACAGTGTATTTATAACATCTACTGTAAGAACTTTCTGTGAGGAGCTTTTAGAGGTGGACGTCTGGTTCCATTCACTAACACTGTGAATGGTTCTGACTGTATCTAGAACAGAGAGTTTCATACTGAACTCACTCTGGTTATGTGTTTAATTATGTGTACGGGTCTGAACGTTGCTCTTAAACTCCACTGTTCAGTTAAAGACCCCATGTCGTATACATTGTTGTATTTAATATTGAGCTCATGAATGAGATGCTCTGTGTGTGTCACAAATAATCTCAGAGCCTTTGAGACTGATATATGTAAATTTGCTCTGTTCTGATTGGCTGTCTGTTATTGATCAGGCAATCAAATGTGAAACCCCCATATAACTTCTGAGTGTTTAGGTGTTGCTGAACTGGTTTGGTTTGAAAACGTGGCTCAATGTATATGTGTTGGTTTTAGTGACATAACAAAAACAGAGAATTCAAAACAGTTGTTTTTGCTGCTTGGTTTCCGTAAATGGACTGTTGTACAACATTAAACACGTCTTTCTGGGACATTTTGGGACGTTTTGTTGTTTTTTCATGGTATGGGCCCTTTAATTCAGGCTGTTTAGCCTATTTTGGCGCAGGTCCGTGCTCTGAGGTTTTAAATATTCTGAACGCCGGGCCGCTTGATCATTGACATGAACGTCACACCCCGGTGTTTGCCAGGCTGTCTTGTTCCAACAGCCTGGAGACAGAATTTGGAGGCAGCCTAGGGGGGGGACGTTCATCCGTGCGTTCAGTTCTGGCTGAAGTTCTTCTGCTGGGGCTCCTCGTTTCCTCCAGCCTCGTTGTGTGTTAATGAATAAACGAGAGGGACGCTCCGCTTATCCAGCAGCTTCTGATGTGCCAGTGCCGGGTTTCAGTTTGTGCGCTTGGTGAACGTCCAGTCCTGATTTTGACCGTGGCTGAATTGGCAGCCTTTAAATTGGTGAGTCTGTTGGGCCCCAGAGGGCCACGTGTTATCCATCGCAGTCGTGGCACGAGAGTTAAAGAGGAATTCACACGGCTTTTCAAAATTTACCCAGATCTCTGTGAAATGGTTCAGATCTTATTTACAGTGGTGGTGGTGATGTTTACAGTGGTGGTGGTGATGTTTACAGTGGTGGTGGTGATGTTTACAGTGGTGGTGATGATGTTTACAGTGGTGGTGGTGATGTTTACAGTGGTGGTGGTGATGTTTACAGTGGTGGTGATGATGTTTATAGTGGTGGTGATGGTGTTTACAGTGATGGTGATGGTGTTTACAGTGATGGTGATGGTGTTTACAGTGATGGTGATGGTGTTTACAGTGGTGGTGATGGTGTTTACAGTGATGGTGATGTTGTTTACAGTGGTGGTGATGGTGTTTACGGTGGTGGTGATGGTGTTTACGGTGATGGTGATGGTGTTTACAGTGATGGTGATGGTGTTTACAGTGGTGGTGATGGTGTTTACAGTGATGGTGATGTTGTTTACAGTGGTGGTGATGGTGTTTACGGTGATGTTGTTTACAGTGATGTTGTTTACAGTGATGTTGTTTACAGTGATGGTGGTGATGTTTACAGCAGTGGTGATGATGTTTACAGTGGTGGTGATGTTGTTTACAGTGATGGTGGTGATGTTTACAGTGGTGGTGATGATGTTTACAGTGATGGTGATGATGTGTACAGTGGTGGTGATGGTGTGTACAGTGGTGGTGATGTTTACAGTGGTGGTGGTGATGTTTACAGTGGTGGTGATGGTGTTTACAGTGGTGGTGATGATGTTTACAGTGGTGGTGATGTTGTTTACAGTGATGGTGATGGTGTTTACAGTGATGGTGATGGTGTTTACAGTGATGGTGATGGTGTTTACAGTGATGGTGATGGTGTTTAAGGTGATGTTGTTTACAGTGATGTTGTTTACAGTGATGGTGGTGATGATTACAGCAGTGGTGATGTTTACAGTGGTGATGTTTACAGTGGTGGTGGTGATGTTTACAGTGGTGGTGATGATGTTTACAATGGTGGTGATGGTGTTTACAGTGGTGGTGGTGATGATGTTGTTTACAGCGGTGGTGATGATGTTTGCAGTGATGGTGGTGATGTTTACAGCAGTGGTGATGATGATTACAGTGGTGGTGATGATGTTTACAGTAGTGGTGATGATGTTTACAGTGGTGGTGATGGTGTTTACAGTGGTGGTGATGGTGTTTACAGTGGTGGTGATGGTGTTTACAGTGGTGGTGATGTTTACAGTAGTGGTGATGTTTACAGTGATGGTGGTGATGTTTACAGCGGTGGTGATGATGATTACAGCGGTGGTGATGATGATTACAGCAGTGGTGGTGATGTTTACAGTAGTGGTGATGATGATTACAGTGGTGGTGATGATGATTACAGTGGTGGTGGTGATGTTTACAGTAGTGGTGGTGATGTTTACAGTAGTGGTGATGTTTACAGTGATGGTGGTGATGTTTACAGTAGTGGTGATGATGATTACAGTGGTGGTGATGATGATTACAGTGGTGGTGGTGATGTTTACAGTAGTGGTGGTGATGGTTACAGTAGTGGTGATGATGTTTACAGTGGTGGTGCTGATGTTTACAGTGGTGGTGGTGATGTTTACAGTGGTGGTGGTGATGTTTACAGCAGTGGTGATGATGATTACAGTGGTGGTGATGTGTTTACAGTGGTGGTGATGTGTTTACAGTGGTGGTGATGATGTTTACAGTGGTGGTGGTGATGTTTACAGCAGTGGTGATGATGATTACAGTGGTGGTGGTGATGTTTACAGTGGTGGTGATGATGTTTACAATGGTGGCGATGATGTTTACCGTGGTGACGTTGATGTTTACAGTGGTGGTGATGTTTACTGTGGTGACGTTGATGTTTACAGTGGTGACGTCGATGTTTACAGTGGCGGGGATGGTGTTTACAGTGGTGGTACTGGTGTTGACAGTAGTGGTGGTGATGATGTTTACAGTGGTGACGTTGATGTTTACAGTGGTGGTGGTGGTGATGTTTACAGTGGTGGTGGTGGTGATGTTTACAGTGGTGGTGGTGGTGATGTTTACGGTGGTGGTGGTGGTGTTTACAGTGGTGGTGGTGATGTTTACGGTGGTGGTGGTGGTGGTGATGTTTACAGTGGTGGTGGTGGTGGTGATGTTTACGGTGGTGGTGGTGGTGGTGATGTTTACAGTGGTGGTGGTGGTGATGTTTACGGTGGTGGTGGTGGTGTTTACAGTGGTGGTGGTGATGTTTACGGTGGTGGTGGTGGTGGTGATGTTTACAGTAGTGGTGATGGTGTTTACAGTGGTGGTGATGGTGATGTTTACGGTGGTGGTGGTGATGTTTACAGTAGTGGTGATGGTGTTTACAGTGGTGGTGGTGATGTTTACGGTGGTGGTGATGATGTTTACTATAATTGACCCTGTAGCACTAATAAATCTTTAAATAAACCTAAAACACACATACATTGATCATTAAAAAATTAAGCCCACCTACACTTAGACTGTAGTTCAGTTACTGCTCTGTGGGGGTCCTGTGGGGGTCCTGATCATTAAAGAACAGAGTAATAAAGTATACAGAGAATCAGATGAACTACAGTCTGTAAGTGGAGCTCCTGTATGGTCAGTGGAGCTGATACAGTGGACAGTGAGTGTAGGTCCTGTATGGTCAGTGGAGCTGATACAGTGGACAGTGAGTGGAGGTCCTGTATGGTCAGTGGAGCTGATACAGTGGACAGTGAGTGGAGGTCCTGTATGGTCAGTGGAGCTGATACAGTGGACAGTGCGTGGAGGTCCTGTATGGTCAGTGGAGCTGATACAGTGGACAGTGAGTGGAGGTCTTGTAAGATCAGTGGAGCTGATACAGTGGACAATGAGTAGAGGTCCTGTATGGCCAGTGGAGCTGATACAGTGGACAGTGAGTGTAGGCCCTTTGTGGTCAGTGGAGCTGATACAGTGGACAGTGAGTGGAGGTCCTGTATGGTCAGTGAAGCTGATACAGTGGACAGTGACTGGAGGTCCTGTATGGTCAGTGGAGCTGATACAGTGGACAGTGAGTGGAGTTCCTGTATGGTCAGTGGAGCTGATACAGTGGACAGTGAGTGGAGGTCCTGTATGGTCAGTGGAGCTGATACAGTGGACAGTGAGTGGAGGTCCTGTATGGTCAGTATGGTCAAATACCTGCTCCGTCCTCGGTGCTGGTTTGTCAGAGGGATGAGAGCCACGCAGACTGAATCCCCCCCACCACCCTGGTGGAGGACCACCTGTTTGGACGGTTTTAAATTAAACAGAGCTGCTCTCTCTCTCTCTCTCGCCCTGTTATTTCCCCCGGACCCGCCGTCGCTCAGCCGCGGTCAGAGCAGGCCCTGTGGTTAAGATCCTGACTGTAATGAGGCGATTCTGAACAGCTGCAGCTCGGCCGCGGTGCCGCGAGGGCGCTAATCCATCGTCTTCCTAGTCCATTGTGTTTCTCTTGACCTTTGACCTGCGATCACAGCCTGAAACTCCGCCCCCAGGCTTTCTGAAGGACGTCTCTGTGCCGGAGGGTCCGGCTATAAAAGACTTTGATCTGAAACCGAGCAGCATCTCGCTGAATTAGGATTTATCACAGACAGGATCAGGCTTGTGATCGCTCAGGTTAATGGAAAACCCTCCGACCTGCTTGGAGATGCACATTCCTCTTCCGGGGGGCGGAGTTTACAGTTCTAGGTAAATAGCTAGAGAGCGAGGCTGTTACGGGTCCAGTGCAGCATCGAGAATCAGAGAAATGAACCGCCTCATATGAAACAATATACTATATACAAAAACCTGAACCACCTCATATAAAACCATATATAATATACAGAAACCTATGTACTATCATATAAAACTATATACGAAAACCTATATACTATCATATAAATCCATATACAATATACAAAAACCTGAACCACCTCATATAAAACCATATACAAAAACCTGACATGTCTCATATAAAACCCAAATACTATTCAAGGATTCAAGGATTCAAGGAGACTTTATTGTCATTCGCATCACATGTGGTACATGGGGTGGAACGAAATTGTGGTACCCAAGGACCCAGTTTTACCCAGACAGCAGTACTTAAATAAATAAAATAAACATAAATATATAAAATATATGAAAATATACAAAATCCTGAACTTTCTCATATAAAACCACATACAATACACAAAATCCTGAACTGTCTCATATAAAACCAAATACAATATACAAAAACCTGAACAGCCTTTTATAAAACCGAATACAATATACAAAAACCTGAACAGCCTTTTATAAAACCAAATACAATATACAAAAACCTGAACCGCCTTTTATAAAACCATATACAATATACAAAGACCTGAACCGCCTTTTATAAAACCATATACAATATACAAAGACCTGAACCGCCTTTTATAAAACCACATACTATATACAGAAACCTGAACCGTCTCATATAAAACCACATACTATACACAAAATCCTGAACTGTCCCATATAAAACCGTATACAATACACAAAAACATGAACTGTCTCATATAAAACCAAATTACTATATACAAAAATCTAACTGTCTCATATAAAACCACATACTATGTACAAAAACCTGACATGTCTCATATAAAACCGAATACTATATACAAAAACATGAACTGTCTCATATAAAACCATATACTATATACAAAAACCTATTTACTATCATATAAAACCATATACTATATACAAAAAATCAGTTTCAAAATCACTTGGAAAAATGTTCTGGTTTCACTGATGTACATTCAAAGTAAGGAATGTTTCTGTTCTCTCCTGTAAAGTTGCCATTTTGTAGATACTTGTTTTTCGTTTGACGGCGACGATATGAAGATAATTCACTTTAGAGAAGTCTTCAGTGGCTGGGAAATGTGGCTACCTCAGCAAAGCCTACACAGTGAGTAGTGAATGAGTTACCAAGTGACCCATTCCACACGTGGTGTAGGTCTGCTCCAGCTGGAGCTGAACAACTAAAGGAAATTTGAATTGTGTTTATTTTCGATAAGTCAGTTTCTGTTTCGGTGTGTTTGTCCAGTAAGACCAGATCGTCTTGTTTTCTGCCTGTAGGCCGAACACACTGTAGCAGCTTGGCTGTTTTGTTGGGTTGAACACCTGTTTTTTTTTCAGACAGCCCACATTTCTTTTTTTATAAAAGAAAAATGTGGACCGGTTTTGGAACCACTGGCCTAACTCGTTTTGTATATTGTATTAGGTTTTATATGAGGAAGTTCAGGTTATTGTACATAGTATATGGTTTTATATGATATTGTGTAGGTTTTTGTATATATTATATAGATTTTATGATATTGTATAGGTTTTGTATATAGTATATGGTTTTATATGATAGTATATAGGTCTTTGTATATATTTAATAGTTTTATATGATATTATGTAGGTTTTTGTATATATTTATATAGATTTTATATAATATTCTATAATTTTTTGTATATAGTATACGGTATATGTATATGGTTTTATATGAGGCAGTTCAGGTTTTTGTGTATGGAATATGGTTTTATATGTGATGGTTCAGGTTTTTGTATATTAAATATTGTTTTCTATGAAATGGTTCAGGTTTTTGTATATTAAATATGATTTTTTATGAGGTGGTTCAGGTTTTGTATATTGAATGTGGTTTTATATGAGACGGTTCAGGTTTTTGTATGTAGTATATGGTTTTATATGACAGTTCAGGTTTTTGTGTATTGAATATGGTTTTATATAAGGCTGTTCAGGTTTTTGTATATAGTATATGGTTTTATATGAGGCGGTTCAGGTTTTTGTATATTGAATGTGGTTTTGTTTGAGGTGGTTCAGGTTTTTGTATATTAAATATGGTTTTATATGTGATGGTTCAGGTTTTTGTTTGTAGTATATGGTTTTATATAAGACAGTTCGTTTTTTGTATACTAAATATGGTTTTATATAAGTCGGTTCAGGATTTTGTATATAGTATATGGTTTTATATAAGGCGGTTCTGGATTTTGTATATTCAATATGGTTTTATATAAGGCAGTTCTGGTTTTTGTATATTGAATATGGTTTTATATAAGGCGGTTCAGGTTTTTGTATACAGTATATGGTTTTATATAAGGCAGTTCTGGTTTTTGTATACTAAATATGGTTTTATATAAGTCGGTTCAGGATTTTGTATATAGTATATGGTTTTATATAAGGCGGTTCTGGTTTTTGTATATTCAATATGGTTTTATATAAGGCGGTTCAGGTTTTTGTATACAGTATATGGTTTTATATAAGGCAGTTCTGGTTTTTGTATATTGAATATGGTTTTATATAAGGCGGTTCAGGTTTTTGTATACAGTATATGGTTTTATATAAGGCAGTTCAGGTTTTTGTATATTGAATATGGTTTTATATAAGGCGGTTCAGGTTTTTGTATATTGAATGTGGTTTTGTTTGAGGTGGTTCAGGTTTTTGTATGTTAAATATGGTTTTATATGTGATGGTTCAGGTTTTTGTATGTAGTATATGGTTTTATATAGGACAGTTCGGTTTTTGTATATTAAATATGGTTTTATATAAGGCGGTTCAGGTTTTTGTATATGGTTTTATATGAGACGGTTCAGGTTTTTGTATATTGTATATGATTTTCTGAGGCAGTTCACATATTTGTATATTGTATTTGATTTTTATGTGAGAGAGTTCAGATTTGTGTATATTATATATGGTTTTATGAGACAGTTCAGGTTTTATCTTTTGTATAAGGTTTTACATGATGTAGTTCAGCTTTTTGTATATTGTGTGAGGTTTTTATGAGGTTTTGTGGCGAGTGAGGAGATGTGACCTACATGAAAAAATATGCTTTGTTACAGTAGTTGTTAGATTCTAAGTTTTTTTTGTGCTTTGATGTCTGGTTATTACAGAGCATGTAAGAACAGAGGACTGTTGACTGTATTGATAATTGTAACATGATTCAGCTGTTAAAGTGCTTTGTAATTAGTTGAGCTGAATCAGGTGTGTTAGAGCTGGAAGGCCTGTGAACTGCTGAGGTTAGTTTGCTCCCAGGACTGACAGCTGCTCTTTCACAGTGTACAAGAAAAATCTGAATTTTATGGATGCCTGGTAGACCAGCAGCAGAGATATTATATGCTGAGGGTGTAAAAATACGAGGACTATATTTGTAAGTGATTCGTTTATTCATTATAACTTCAATTAATCTATTACTTAGAAAGGAAACCAGTGTAAGTTGTTTTGTTCATGAAAATAAAAACACATGGATTATTATTCTTTTTTAAAACAATAAAACATTTACCTTTATTTTATATATTTTTAAACAAGATCTTTCATCAGTCTTACATCACAGTTCAATATGAGCTTCTGCATTTTTCCTCTAATAATAAAGAAAACAGAAATTAAATTAATATCTTCAATGTGATCAGTGTTATATAATGAAATTTGATTTTACAGACACATATATTGTTGCCTTCCTTGCATTAAAAGTAAAGACTATATTTGTCCTCTCCTGTAAAGTTGCCATTTTGGACAGTGATGATATGGAATTTTGATGATGGTAAGGTCAGTGTTTCAGTGGTATATCTAAAAAAAAACAAAAAAAAAACGTCTGCCACCATATTTTAAGTAGATTTAAAGTATATATTATATTAATATTATATTATATTATATTATTTACCAAAACCTAATGAAAGGTTCACTGGTGAATATGATGGTAAATAAAATGTGTATATGTTTGTTGTAGACATGGACATGGTGACCCCTGGATCCTATCACCAGCACTGTAAACACCATTTTACTCCAAACCAAGATCTGGCAGAAACCAGCTGAAATCCCGCCAGAGTTCCTGATGAGTGTATAAGGTTCTGCAATTGTTCACACTAGGGCTGGCGATACAATACATATCGTGATATGGTGGTCACGATTCAATATATCGTAATATATTGCAAGCAAAGTGATATACTGCGATTTTTCAAACACTACTATTAAAACACACCACTGTATGAACAGGTTTATCAATACTTACAATAGCATTGCGCCCTTGTGCTGCTTGTTAATGTTGGAGTGGAGCTGAAAATGGATTACAAGACTGCCATCTAGTGGTCAGAGGTTTAAACACAACACACAAAGATTCACTGTCTGCCAGGAATCTGTATCGATACTGTGTTTTTGAAAATAGATACAGTATCACTAAACATAATATCCTGATATTTCGACATTTTCTAATTAGAGATGGACCGTGGAGTGTTTTTGAGGCCGATTCCGATCGCCAATCACCTTTCAGCACGATCAGCCGATACCGATTGAGGGCGGGGCTATATGCCATCCAATACTGCAGTTATTATACACGGTTATACACGGTTTATTATAACAGTTATACACGGTTCTTGAATCTTGAGTCTTATTACATTTAGACCCTTAATTTAAAACTAAAAAAGTTAATTAAATAAATACAGTAAAAACTGCAGTCATTAAACTCAGACTCTGTTATTTTAAACTAAATCTGTAATTATTAAATGTAGAATATTGAATTGTTGCTGCTGTTCTGTTAGTACTGGTCAGATCTGGTCTGTACTGGTTTTTGGGTTATTAGTTTGTGTTAGCTGTGTGTGCTAGCTCTGCTGTTACTGATACTCACTGTATTCAGCTGTGTGCAGTGCTGTATCAGATTAGTAGAGTTAGATGTCTTTGTTTTGGTGTGAAAATGAAAGAGTATGTATTTCCACCTAGAGGTTCATATAGGATCTGCTGGCCGGAGGGGGTTTCACGAAGGTCTGCTCTTCCTGGATGAATCGCTAGCTGGAAAAACAGAAATTAGACTAATTTGTTTAATGTCATCGATTGGCTCTGAGGATCAGCTAAATTGGAGAAATGTCAGCTGATCACTGATACATAGCTGATCAATCCTTCCATCTCTATTTCAAACACCCCAAATTCACACAAGATGAAACAAATACGTACATAAATGTGTGTAAGTCCTGAAAAGACGGACTTTTCTGGATCTTAGGGTCTTAGTAGGAGCAGGAGGCCGTATCTGTGAACGAGTTCCACACCAGTGTTTAGTCTCAGAAGCTGAAGATCACTGTAATGTTCTGTTGCCGCTGGCTACGGGGTGTTGCTTTCTCAGATTGTCCTGGTTTTGATCTCCGGCTTATCTCGACACCCCTCCGCCCCGGCTCCCGTTCGGGATATCTCTCCAGCGTAGCGTTCCCAGGCTGCCGCTGTTGTGTCCAGCATGTGTGGAAACAATCGCATTAGGAGCGCGTTGAGTTAAACATCGGGCCCGTGGTGGAGCGAGGGCGGGGTGGGGTGCCGGAGGTCTTTCCGGGAGGAAACGGGCCGAAAGAAAGAAAGAAAGCGGAGAGGGGGCCGGGTGGGCCGCTGTGTTTGACTGGTTTTATGTGTGTCTTCCTGCTGCAGAGCGGCCGAGGACGAGCAGCAGGCCCAGTCCAAGAAAGCTCTGAAGAAACAGCAGAAGGAAGCGGAGAAAGCGGCGAAGAAGGCCGAGAAGCAGGCCAAGCTGGTGAGTGGACACCGGACCCCTGCTGTGTAGCTGACGCTGGCACAGGCTGACTCAAAGGGGTCGCCGGCGGGGGGCAGGAGTGGGTGACCATTGTATCTAGGTTCCTGCACTTAGTAGTGTGTTTACAGACAGATGACCAAAAATAGCTTTTCAGCTAAAAGTGGTCTGGTGGGATTTAGAGGTGGGAGAAATTCCAGAGTTATCACTTCAAAAGAGAATTTATAAATATATAACAAATAAATATATAAAATACAACATACATAATATATATATATATATATATATATATATATATATATATATATATATATATATATATATATATATATATATATATATATATAAAGGTATATATATATATATATATATATATATATATATATACTTACAGACTGTAGTTCATCTAATTCTCTGTATACTTCATTCTTTAATGGCCAGGACCCCCACAGGACCACCACAGAGCAGGTACTATTAGGGAGGTGGGTCATTCTCAGCACTGACCTCCGGACAAGAGGAAGCAGCAGATGAGCTACTGTCTCTGACTTTACATCTACAAGGTGGACCAGCAAGTAGTAGGAGTGTCTAATAGAGTGAACAGTGAGTGGACACAGTGTTTAAACCCTCCAGCAGCAGCACTGCTGTGTCTGATCCACTCACACCAGCACAACACACACTAACACACCACCACCACGTCAGTGTCACTGCAGTGCTGAGAATGACCCACCTCCCTAATAGTATCTGCTCTGTGGTGGTCCTGATCATTAAAGAACAGAGTAATAAAGTATACAGAGAATCAGATGAACTACAGTCTGTGGGTGGAGCTCCTGTATGGTCAGTGGAGCTGATACAGTGGACAGTGAGTGTAGCTCCTGTATGGTCAGTGGAGCTGATACAGTGGACAGTGAGTGGAGGTCCTGTATAGTCAGTGGAGCTGATACAGTGGACAGTGAGTGGAGGTCCTGTATGGTCAGTGGAGCTGATACAGTGGACAGTGAGTGGAGCTCCTGTATGGTCAGTGGAGCTGATACAGTGGACAGTGAGTGGAGGTCCTGTATAGTCAGTGGAGCTGATACAGTGGACAGTGAGTGAAGGTCCTGTATGGTCAGTGGAGCCGATACAGTGGACAGTGAGTGTAGGTCCTGTATGGTCAGTGGAGCTGATACAGTGGACAGTGAGTGGAGCTCCTGTATGGTCAGTGGAGCTGATACAGTGGACAGTGAGTGGAGGTCCTGTATGGTCAGTGGAGCTGATACAGTGGTCAGTGAGTGGAGGTCCTGTATAGTCAGTGGAGCTGATACAGTGGACAGTGAGTGGAGGTCCTGTATGGTCAGTGGAGCTGATACAGTGGACAGTGAGTGGAGGTCCTGTATGGTTAGTGGAGCTGATACAGTGGACAGTGAGTGGAGGTCCTGTATGGTCAGTGGAGCTGATACAGTGGACAGTGAGTGGAGGTCCTGTATGGTCAGTGGAGCTGATACAGTGGACAGTGAGTGGAGGTCCTGTATGGTCAGTGGAGCTGATACAGTGGACAGTGAGTGGAGGTCCTGTATGGTCAGTGGAGCTGATACAGTGGACAGTGAGTGGAGGTCCTGTATGGTTAGTGGAGCTGATACAGTGGACAGTGAGTGGAGGTCCTGTATGGTCAGTGGAGCTGATACAGTGGACAGTGAGTGGAGGTCCTGTATGGTCAGTGGAGCTGATACAGTGGACAGTGAGTGGAGGTCCTGTATGGTCAGTGGAGCTGATACAGTGGACAGTGAGTGGAGGTCCTGTATGGTCAGTGGAGCTGATACAGTGGACAGTGAGTGGAGGTCCTGTATGGTCAGTGGAGCTGATACAGTGGACAGTGAGTGGAGGTCCTGTATGGTCAGTGGAGCTGATACAGTGGACAGTGAGTGGAGGTCCTGTATGGTCAGTGGAGCTGATACAGTGGTCAGTGAGTGGAGGTCCTGTATGGTCAGTGGAGCTGATACAGTGGACAGTGAGTGGAGGTCCTGTATGGTCAGTGGAGCTGATACAGTGGACAGTGAGTGGAGGTCCTGTATGGTCAGTGGAGCTGATACAGTGGACAGTGAGTGGAGGTCCTGTATGGTCAGTGGAGCTGATACAGTGGACAGTGAGTGTAGGTCCTGTATGGTCAGTGGAGCTGATACAGTGGACAGTGAGTGGAGGTCCTGTATGGTCAGTGGAGCTGATACAGTGGACAGTGAGTGGAGGTCCTGTATGGTTAGTGGAGCTGATACAGTGGACAGTGAGTGGAGGTCCTGTATGGTCAGTGGAGCTGATACAGTGGACAGTGAGTGGAGGTCCTGTATGGTCAGTGGAGCTGATACAGTGGTCAGTGAGTGGAGGTCCTGTTACTGTTCTGCTACATTTTAGAATAGCTTTAAGCTCTGATGATAAAAAATATAACATTTCACACAATATTTATAAAATATTGACACTTAAACACAAAGAGGCTGTAAAAACAGGATCAGGATCACATCTGTACTGTCCGCCGCCGGAACCACTACAGAAAGCCCCCCGTTGGTCCAGCTGGGGCTGTAAATCTGCAGGGCTGTAAAAACAAACAATCCCTGGCAGGTAAAAACATGGAGGGCTCAGAATAAATCCCCCCATTATTTATTAGCTTTCAAACACAAACAGTAAGAAGATCTAACGCTCACGTTCAGGTGTACCTGCTTCACTTTAGTGATTTATGTTAGAACAAGAGCTAGAAGACGCTGCTGAACTGGGCTAGAAATAATAATAAATAATAAATTAATAAATATATTACCATTTTTTTAAATTATTATTGTATTTAAATTATTAAAAATATAAAAGAATTAAACATGACTGGCAGGAGGACTAAAACTATTGTTTTTCTGAATATATGAACAGAGATGCCTGATTGAATGATTGAACAAGCCTGAGTTTATTAATGTAAATATGTAAATAATTTTTTTTTCTTTTTTTATAATTATTAACCTAATTATTAATTCATTAATCATTTATTTTGCAAGACACAGTGTTTGCTGGTTGTGTTTACAAGGAAAACAGTAAAAAGATGCAAATCATAAAAGTAATATGCATTCTTTTCTATTTTTTTTTTAATTTTATCTATGATGATGTTAAAAAAAAGAAACTATATTTTTAAGAATTACAATAAAAAACATAATAACGTTAATATATTTTATTATTATTATTATTATGAAAAATTAACTGAAAGTAATTACATATTATTAATGTATTTAATACAGTTATGTGAACAAGGTTGGTTCTGATTGGCTCCACTGTGTTGGGCAGAAATTCCGTGTGAGTGGGCGGAGCTAATCTGCTGTAGGCTGAATACATGAAACAGTAGGTTTTAAGCTTTAACAGTGTTTATATGCAACACTAAACTATTTAATTCAGAAGAGCTGTTCAGTTTAAAGACCTTCAGTTTATGTGCTGTGTTCTTCACTGAGCCCCGTAAACCACACAGTTAGTTTGAGGTGTGAGAAGTTAAACAGCCTCTGTCCAGATTTCTCTGTTAGCTTTTGTTTTTATTTATTTATTTATTTGTTTGTTTATATGTTAATATTCTCTGTTTGTGGCTGAAAACCCCACTAAAGACCCTCGTCATGCAGTAATTAATGAACTGATAGTGTTTTTGGTACATAAACTGTAACAAGCTTTATAAACAGAACTCAGTCGGGTACTGTAGTGTAGTGGAGGTACGGAGAGTAACTGGGAGTAACTGGGAGTAACTGGTATGAGCTCCTGTTCTGGTACTGAGTACTGACTGTACTCTCTCCTGATTACAGGCAGCGGAGCAGCAGACGGGGGACGAGGAGGTGAGTGAGCTGCTCAACACTGAGACTGAACAGTGATAAACATAAATCATATTATAATCTCACTATACTCAATTCTCTCTCTCTATTTATCTCCTCTATCTATTTATCTGTCTATCTCCCTCTCTTTCTCCCTCTCATCTCTCTCTCTCCCTCATCTCTCTCTCTCTCTCTCCCTCATCTCTCTCTCTCTCTCTCCCTCATCTATCTCTCTCTCTCTCTCCCTCATCTATCTCTCTCTCTCTCCCTCATCTCTCTCTCTCTCTCTCCCTCATCTATCTCTCTCTCTCTCTCTCCCTCATCTATCTCTCTCTCTCTCCCTCATCTCTCTCTCTCTCTCTCTCTCCCTCATCTCTCTCTCTCTCTCTCTCTCCCTCATCTCTCTCTCTCTCTCTCTCCCTCATCTATCTCTCTCTCTCTCTCCCTCATCTCTCTCTCTCTCTCCCTCATCTATCTCTCTCTCTCCCTCATCTATCTCTCTCTCTCTCCCTCATCTATCTCTCTCTCTCTCTCTCTCCCTCATCTCTCTCTCTCTCTCTCTCTCCCTCATCTCTCTCTCTCTCTCCCTCATCTCTCTCTCTCTCTCCCTCATCTCTCTCTCTCTCTCCCTCATCTCTCTCTCTCTCTCCCTCATCTCTCTCTCTCTCTCTCCCTCATCTCTCTCTCTCTCTCCCTCATCTATCTCTCTCTCTCTCCCTCATCTATCTCTCTCTCTCTCCCTCATCTCTCTCTCTCTCTCCCTCATCTCTCTCTCTCTCTCCCTCATCTCTCTCTCTCTCTCCCTCATCTATCTCCCTCTCTCTCTCTCCCTCATCTATCTCCCTCTCTCTCTCTCTCCCTCATCTATCTCTCTCTCTCTCTCTCCCTCATCTATCTCCCTCTCTCTCTCTCTCCCTCATCTTTCTCTCTCTCTCCCTCATCTCTCTCTCTCTCTCTCTCTCCCTCATCTCTCTCTCTCTCTCTCTCTCTCCCCTCATCTCTCTCTCTCTCTCTCTCTCCCTCATCTCTCTCTCTCTCTCTCCCTCATCTCTCTCTCTCTCTCTCTCTCCCTCATCTCTCTCTCCCTCATCTCTCTCTCTCTCTCCCTAATCTCTCTCTCTCTCCCTCATCTCTCTCTCTCTCTCCCTCATCTCTCTCTCTCTCTCTCCCTCATCTCTCTCTCTCTCTCTCCCTCATCTATCTCTCTCTCTCTCTCTCTCCCTCATCTATCTCTCTTTCTCTCTCTCCCTCATCTATCTCTCTCTCTCTCTTTCTCTCCCTCCCTCTCTATCTCTCATCTATATTATCTCTCTCTCTCTCATCTATTTCTCTCCCTCTCTCTCTCGTCTATCTCTCTCTCTCTCTCATCTATATTATCTCTCTCTCTCTCTCTCTCTCTCTCTCTCTCTCTCTCTCTCTCTCTCTCTCTCTCTCTCTCTCTCTCTCTCTCTCTCTCTCTCTCTCTCTCTCTCTCTCTCTCTAGGACTTTGCTAAGGATCGTTATGGTGTCTCTGCTATGGTCCAGTCTCAGGAGAAGTTGGGTGAGTGTCTTTCTTTCAGTCTGCCACACACTGAGCTCACCTCTTCAGTAGTCCAGTGTGTGGAGAGGGGCACTTCAGGGTGTAAATCACACCAATAAACGGGGTAATAAGAGAGTTAACAACCCCCCCACCCCCGCCACCCACCTACGCAGCCCACACACAGACTGACGTGTTGATAGAGACCAGTCCCACTCCTGAGGACCAGCTACTCTGCAGCGTGTGTAGTGTTTACAGTCTGACAGTAATAACTGTGGAGTGATTATAATCCAGTATGAATCTGCAGTGTGTGTAGTGTTTACAGTCTGACAGTAATAACTGTGGAGTGATTATAATCCAGTATGAATCTGCAGTGTGTGTAGTGTGTATAGACTGACAGTAATGACTGTGGAGTGATTATAATCCAGTATGAATCTGCAGTGTGTGTAGTGTTTACAGTCTGACAGTAATAACTGTGGAGTGATTATAATCCAGTATGAATCTGCAGTGTGTGTAGTGTTTACAGTCTGACAGTAATAACTGTGGAGTGATTATAATCCAGTATGAATCTGCAGTGTATGTAGTGTTTACAGTCTGACAGTAATAACTGTGGAGTGATTATAATCCAGTATGAATCTGCAGTGTGTGTAGTGTTTACAGTCTGACAGTAATAACTGTGGAGTGATTATAATCCAGTATGAATCTGCAGTGTGTGTAGTGTTTACAGTCTGACAGTAATAACTCTGGAGTGATTATAATCCAGTATGAATCTGCAGTGTGTGTAGTGTTTACAGTCTGACAGTAATAACTGTGGAGTGATTTTAATCCAGTATGAATCTGCAGTGTGTGTAGTGTTACAGTCTGACAGTAATAACTGTGGAGTGATTATAATCCAGTATGAATCTGCAGTGTGTGTAGTGTTTACAGTCTGACAGTAATAACTGTGGAGTGATTATAATCCAGTATGAATCTGCAGTGTGTGTAGTGTTACAGTCTGACAGTAATAACTGTGGAGTGATTATAATCCAGTATGAATCTGCAGTGTGTGTAGTGCTTACAGTCTGACAGTAATAACTGTGGAGTGATTATAATCCAGTATGAATCTGCAGTGTGTGTAGTGTTACAGTCTGACAGTAATAACTGTTGAGTGATTATAATCCAGTATGAATCTGCAGTGTGTGTAGTGTTTACAGTCCGGCAGTAATAATTCTGGAGTGATTTTAATCCAGTATGAATCTGCAGTGTGTGTAGTGTTACAGTCTGACAGTAATAACTGTGGAGTGATTATAATCCAGTATGAATCTGCAGTGTGTGTAGTGTTACAGTCTGACAGTAATAACTGTGGAGTGATTATAATCCAGTATGAATCTGCAGTGTGTGTAGTGTTACAGTCTGACAGTAATAACTGTGGAGTGATTATAATCCAGTATGAATCTGCAGTGTGTGTAGTGTTACAGTCTGACAGTAATAACTGTGGAGTGATTATAATCCAGTATGAATCTGCAGTGTGTGTAGTGTTTACAGTCTGACAGTAATAACTGTGGGGTGATTATAATCCAGTATGAATGTGCAGTGTGTGTAGTGTTTACAGTCTGACAGTAATAACTGTGGGGTGATTATAATCCAGTATGAATCTGCAGTGTGTGTAGTGTTTACAGTCTGACAGTAATAACTGTGGGGTGATTATAATCCAGTATGAATCTGCAGTATGTGTAGTGTTTACAGTCTGACAGTAATAACTGTGGAGTGATTATAATCCAGTATGAATCTGCAGTGTGTGTAGTGTGTATAGACTGACAGTAATAACTGTGGAGTGATTATAATCCAGTATGAATCTGCAGTGTGTGTAGTGTTTACAGTCTGACAGTAATAACTGTGGAGTGATTATAATCCAGTATGAATCTGCAGTGTGTGTAGTGTGTATAGACTGACAGTAATAACTGTGGAGTGATTATAATCCAGTATGAATCTGCAGTGTGTGTAGTGTTTACAGTCTGACAGTAATAACTGTGGAGTGATTATAATCCAGTATGAATCTGCAGTGTGTGTAGTGTTTACAGTCTGACAGTAATAACTGTGGGGTGATTATAATCCAGTATGAATCTGCAGTATGTGTAGTGTTTACAGTCTGACAGTCATAACTGTGGAGAGATTATTATCCAGTATGAATCTGCAGTGTGTTTAGTGTGTACAGTCTGACAATAATAAGTGTGGAGAGATTATAATCCAGGATGAATCTGCAGTGTGTGTGTAGTGTGTACAATCTGACAGTAATAACTGTGGAGTGATTGTAATCCAGTATAAATCTGCAGTGTGGGTAGTGTGTACAGTCTGACAGTAATAACTGTGGAGAGATTGTAATCCAGTATGAATCTGCAGTGTGTGTAGTGTGTATAGACTGACAGTAATAACTGTGGAGTGATTATAATCCAGTATGAATCTGCAGTGTGTGTAGTGTTTACAGTCTGACAGTAATAACTGTGGAGTGATTATAATCCAGTATGAATCTGCAGTGTGTGTAGTGTGTATAGACTGACAGTAATAACTGTGGAGTGATTATAATCCAGTATGAATCTGCAGTGTGTGTAGTGTTTACAGTCTGACAGTAATAACTGTGGAGTGATTATAATCCAGTATGAATCTGCAGTGTGTGTAGTGTGTATAGACTGACAGTAATAACTGTGGAGTGATTATAATCCAGTATGAATCTGCAGTGTGTGTAGTGTTACAGTCTGACAGTAATAACTGTGGAGTGATTATAATCCAGTATGAATCTGCAGTGTGTGTAGTGTGTATAGACTGACAGTAATAACTGTGGAGTGATTATAATCCAGTATGAATCTGCAGTGTGTGTAGTGTTTACAGTCTGACAGTAATAACTGTGGAGTGATTATAATCCAGTATGAATCTGCAGTGTGTGTAGTGTTTACAGTCTGACAGTAATAACTGTGGAGTGATTATAATCCAGTATGAATCTGTTCTGTGGAGTGACACAGGTACACATGGGGCATGTAGACCACTCACAGTCTGGGGGTCTTGGAGTTTTCATTGTTGTGTGTGTGTGTAGTTGGCTGTATGCTGTTGAGAAATCCTGTGTCTGGAGACTCTGTTCCTCTGTGTGTGTCTGTGTGGTGTTCTGCTCTAGTGGTGTAGAACAGAGCTGCAGTCTCACCTGCATGGCTGTGCTTGTGTGCGAGTGTGTAGGTGTGTAGGTGTGCTGGTGTGTAGCTGTGCTTGTGTGCGAGTGTGTAGCTGTGCTTGTGTGCTGGTGTGTTGGTGTGGGTCTCAGTCAGACCGACGCCTGCAGTAGTGCCTTGAAGCCACGCTGACCTGCTCACAGAGGGTCCTGCTATATTTCATATTTATTAAGCTGAGCTCCCGCGCCTCTGTAATCCGACTACACTCACTGTGGTTGGGGGTGAGATGGTGAGGAGTGTCTTTGATGTGCTGTTTAGTGAGAGATGACTCACTCTTTCTCTCTTTCTCTCTCTCTCTCTCTCTCTCTTTCTCACACAGACAGGACTTTGGTGCGTGTTCAGGATTTAACTCCTGAGAGAGCCGGTCAGCTGGTCTGGGTTCGCGCCAGAATTCACACCAGCCGAGCCAAAGGTAAACTCCTTAATCTCCATACATACAATAATCTCTATAAACTCCTTAATCTCTATAAACTCCTTAATCTCTATAAACTCCTTAATCTCCATACATACAATAATCTCTATAAACTCCTTAATCTCTATAAACTCCTTAATCTCCATACATACAATAATCTCTATAAACTCCTTAATCTCCATACATACAATAATCTCTATAAACTCCTTAATCTCTATAAACTCCTTAATCTCCATACATACAATAATCTCTATAAACTCCTTAATCTCTATAAACTCCTTAATCTCTATAAACTCTTTAATCTCCATACATACAATAATCTCTATAAACTCCTTAATCTCCATACATACAATAATCTCTATAAACTCCTTAATCTCTATAAACTCCTTAATCTCCATACATACAATAATCTCTATAAACTCCTTAATCTCTATAAACTCCTTAATCTCTATAAACTCTTTAATCTCCATACATACAATACTCTCTATAAACTCCTTAATCTCTATAAACTCTTTAATCTCCATACATACAATAATCTCTATAAACTCCTTAATCTCTATAAACTCCTTAATCTCTATAAACTCCTTAATCTCCATACATACAATAATCTCTATAAACTCCTTAATCTCTATAAACTCCTTAATCTCTATAAACTCCTTAATCTCCATACATACAATAATCTCTATAAACTCCTTAATCTCTATAAACTCCTTAATCTCTATAAACTCCTTAATCTCTATAAACTCCTTAATCTCTATAAACTCCTTAATCTCCATACATACAATAATCTCTATAAACTCCTTAATCTCTATAAACTCCTTAATCTCCATACATACAATAATCTCTATAAACTCCTTAATCTCTATAAACTCCTTAATCTCTATAAACTCCTTAATCTCCATACATACAATAATCTCTATAAACTCCTTAATCTCTATAAACTCCTTAATCTCCATACATACAATAATCTCTATAAACTCCTTAATCTCTATAAACTCCTTAATCTCTATAAACTCCTTAATCTCCATACATACAATAATCTCTATAAACTCCTTAATCTCTATAAACTCCTTAATCTCTATAAACTCCTTAATCTCCATACATACAATAATCTCTATAAACTCCTTAATCTCTATAAACTCCTTAATCTCCATACATACAATAATCTCTATAAACTCCTTAATCTCTATAAACTCCTTAATCTCTATAAACTCTTTAATCTCCATACATACAATAATCTCTATAAACTCCTTAATCTCCATACATACAATAATCTCTATAAACTCCTTAATCTCTATAAACTCCTTAATCTCCATACATACAATAATCTCTATAACTCCTTAATCTCTATAAACTCCTTAATCTCCATACATACAATAATCTCTATAAACTCCTTAATCTCCATACATACAATAATCTCTATAAACTCCTTAATCTCTATAAACTCCTTAATCTCCATACATACAATAATCTCTATAAACTCCTTAATCTCCATACATACAATAATCTCTATAAACTCCTTAATCTCTATAAACTCCTTAATCTCCATACATACAATAATCTCTATAAACTCCTTAATCTCTATAAACTCCTTAATCTCCATACATACAATAATCTCTATAAACTCCTTAATCTCTATACATACAATAATCTCTATAAACTCCTTAATCTCCATACATACAATAATCTCTATAAACTCCTTAATCTCCATACATACAATAATCTCTATAAACTCCTTAATCTCTATAAACTCCTTAATCTCCATACATACAATAATCTCTATAAACTCCTTAATCTCTATACATACAATAATCTCTATAAACTCCTTAATCTCCATACATACAATAATCTCTATAAACTCCTTAATCTCTATAAACTCCTTAATCTCCATACATACAATAATCTCTATAAACTCCTTAATCTCTATAAACTCCTTAATCTCCATACATACAATAATCTCTATAAACTCCTTAATCTCTATAAACTCCTTAATCTCCATACATACAATAATCTCTATAAACTCCTTAATCTCTATAAACTCCTTAATCTCTATAAACTCTTTAATCTCCATACATACAATACTCTCTATAAACTCCTTAATCTCTATAAACTCCTTAATCTCCATACATACAATAATCTCTATAAACTCCTTAATCTCTATTAACTCCTTAATCTCTATAAACTCTTTAATCTCCATACATACAATAATCTCTATAAACTCCTTAATCTCTATAAACTCCTTAATCTCTATAAACTCCTTAATCTCCATACATACAGTACTCTCTATAAACTCCTTAATCTCTATAAACTCCTTAATCTCCATACATACAATAATCTCTATAAACTCCTTAATCTCTATAAACTCCTTAATCTCCATACATACAATACTCTCTATAAACTCCTTAATCTCTATACATACAATAATCTCTATAAACTCCTTAATCTCTATAAATACAATAATCTCTATAAACTCTTTAATCTCCATACATACAATAATCTCTATAAACTCCTTAATCTCTATAAATACAATAATCTCTATAAACTCCTTAATCTCTATAAACTCCTTAATCTCCATACATACAGTAATCTCTATAAACTCCTTAATCTCTATAAACTCCTTAATCTCCATACATACAATAATCTCTATAAACTCCTTAATCTCTATAAACTCCTTAATCTCCATACATACAGTAATCTCTATAAACTCCTTAATCTCTATACATACAATAATCTCTATAAACTCCTTAATCTCTGTAAACTCCTTAATCTCCATACATACAGTAATCTCTATAAACTCCTTAATCTCTATAAACTCTTTAATCTCTATACATACAATACTCTCTATAAACTCCTTAATCTCTATAAACTCCTTAATCTCTATACATACAATACTCTCTATAAACTCCTTAATCTCTATAAACTCCTTAATCTCCATACATACAATAATCTCTATAAACCCCTTAATCTCTATAAACTCCTTAATCTCTATACATACAATAATCTCTATAAACTCCTTAATCTCTATAAACTCCTTAATCTCTACACATACAATAATCTCTATAAACTCCTTAATCTCTATAAACTCCTTAATCTCTATAAATACAATAATCTCTATAAACTCCTTAATCTCTACACATACAATAATCTCTATAAATACAATAATCTCTATAAATACAATAATCTCTATAAACTCCTTAATCTCTACACATACAATAATCTCTATAAACTCCTTAATCTCTATAAACTCCTTAATCTCTATAAATACAATAATCTCTATAAACTCCTTAATCTCTATAAACTCCTTAATCTCTATACATACAATAATCTCTATAAACTCCTTAATCTCTATAAACTCCTTAATCTCTATAAACTCCTTAATCTCTATACATACAATAATCTCTATAAACTCCTTTATCTCCATACATACAGTAATCTCTATAAACTCCTTAATCTCTATAAACTCCTTAATCTCTACACATACAATAATTTCTATGAACTCATTTTAATACACATTTTAATCTCCAAATCTCTACAATTTAATCTCTAACCTGTAAAAACTCCTTAATCTCTGATCTCTGTTTAGTCTTCATTCAGTTTTCTCACATGTGCTGAGTCCAGCAGTCATTCATAAACACACATTAACACACAAACCAGTGTCCACTCGACTGCCCTGGACCCGGAGTGAAGGTGCCTCCTGACTCTAATGCGGGTCCGAGGCAGGTGTGTGTGTGTGTTTGTGGTTTCTCTGCGTCTGTGTGAAATGATAATTTAGGAATTCGGTCTTTAAGGAAAGATTAAATGAGAAGAACGTTCAGTTTTAACACGTGGTGATTGTTTTTGGAGAGAACTGGACTCATTCCTGAGCGGAGCAGTGCGTGGGTGCTGGGGGGTGATGGAGTGTGATATGGGGGATGTGGGCACCCTGCTGTACAGAAAGGTGACGCTATAAGATGTTTATCGTTGTTCCTGATCGACTGGTGGACTTTGGAGGAGGAGCTAGTTCACATCTCACATCTCCACATACCAATAACAAGAGATATCAGTTCAGTCTGACGACAGCACCTCCAACAGTTCAGAGCAGGGTCATGTTCAAACAGAGTTGAACAGAGTTGATGACTGTAATGGTCAGAGTTGATGACTGTAATGGTCAGAGTTGATGGCTGTAATGGTCAGAGTTGATGACTGTAATGGTCAGAGTTGATGACTGTAATGGTCAGAGTTGATGACTGTAATGGTCAGAGTTGATGGCTGTAATGGTCAGAGTTGATGGCTGTAATGGTCAGAGTTGATGGCTGTAATGGTCAGAGTTGATGACTGTAATGGTCAGAGTTGATGGCTGTAATGGTCAGAGTTGATGGCTGTAATGGTCAGAGTTGATGACTGTGATGGTCAGAGTTGATGACTGTGATGGTCAGAGTTGATGACTGTGATGGTCAGAGTTGATGACTGTGATGGTCAGAGTTGATGACTGTAATGGTCAGAGTTGATGACTGTAATGGTCGGAGTTGATGACTGTAATGGTCGGAGTTGATGACTGTAATGGTCGGAGTTGGTCACTGTAATGGTCAGAGTTGATGACTGTAATGGTCGGAGTTGATCACTGTAATGATCAGAGTTGATGGCTGTAATGGTCAGAGTTGATGACTGTAATGATCAGAGTTGATCACTGTAATGATCAGAGTTGATCGCTGTAATGATCAGAGTTGATGGCTGTAATGGTCAGAGTTGATGGCTGTAATGGTCAGAGTTGATCACTGTAATAGTCAGAGTTGATCACTGTAATGGTCAGAGTTGATGACTGTAATGGTCAGAGTTGATGACTGTAATAGTCAGAGTTGATGACTGTAATGGTCAGAGTTGATGACTGTAATGGTCAGAGTTGATGACTGTAATGGTCAGAGTTGATGACTGTAATGGTCAGAGTTGATCGCTGTAATGGTCAGAGTTGATCGCTGTAATGGTCAGAGTTGATGACTGTAATGGTCAGAGTTGATGACTGTAATGGTCAGAGTTGATGACTGTAATGGTCAGAGTTGATGACTGTAATGGTCAGAGTTGATGACTGTAATGGTCAGAGTTGATCTCTGTAAGAGGACAAATTGTTGGTGCACATCTTGCTGGTGCATCTGTGACCAAGACAGCAAGTCTTTGTGATGTATCAAGAGCCACGGTATCCAGGGTAACGTCATCATACCACCAAGAAGGACGAACAACATCCAACAGGATTAACTGTGGATGCGAGAGGAAACTGTCTGAAAGGGATGTTGGGTTCTAACATAAAAAAACATAAAACCACGGCTGAACAAATCACGGCAGAGTTAAATGTGCTCCTCAGCTTCCTGTTTCACCAGAACTGTCCGTCAGGAGCTCCACAGGGTCAATACACACGGCCGGGCTGCTATAGCCAAACCTTTGGTCACTCGTGTCAAATATCGGTTTCAATGGTGCAAGGAGATCAAATCTTGGTCTGTGGACAATGTGAACATGTACTGTTCTCTGATGATCCACCTTCACTGTTTTCCCCACATCCGGGAGAGTTACGGTGTGGAGAAGCCCCAAAGAAGCAGACCACCCAGACTGTTACATGCCCAGAGTGAAGCATGGGGGTGGATCAGTGATGGTTTGGTTTTGGCCCAATACTTGTGCTAGACGGGCGTCACTGCCAAGGACTACCGAACCATTCTGGAGGACCATGTGCATCCAAAGGTTCAAACATTGTATCCTGAAGGCGGTGCCGTGTATCAGGATGACGATGCACCAACACACACAGCAAGACTGGAGAAAGATGGTTTGATGAACATGAAAGTGAAGTTGAACATCTCCCATGGCCTGCACAGTCACCAGATCTAAATATTATTGAGCCACTTTGGGGTGTTTTGGAGGAGCGAGTCAGGAAACTTTTTCCTCCACCAGCATTTGTATGTAATGGTCTCTGAACTGTAACCCTCTGTACTTCTCCAGCTGTATGAGTCCTGCTGCACTGCTATTGTGGTACCAAACCAGAGTTTCTTTAATTGACCTCTCCGCTGGCGCCGATCCAAACCCGGGGGTCCTGCACGTAGGCGACAGGGCTGAGAATGGGATCCGAATAAACTGCAGTTTGGAGATCGTATCTGCAGCTTCCTTCCCAGACTACTTCCATGTCGTGACCCCTTTAACCCCCCCCACCCCCACCCCCCACCCCCTGAGAGAGTAGAAGGATGTCCTTGAGAGCAGAACAGCATCCTGATTTGTTGTGTGGCTGAAGTGACCGCTCAGCTGGCCATCCTGTGCCCACCGAAAACAAGACAGCAACATCAAAGCAGCCGGCCGGCCTCTGATCTCCACCTGATCCTGTCAGAAGCCAGCGGGATTCAGAAGTTTGCACAGAGCTGAAGGTGTCTGATTAGCAGTTTGGTGACAGCTCTGGATTTCAAAGCGCGGTCAGATGTTCAGGAGGCTGACCGGTGTTTATGGAGGTGGGAGGTGACCCCGGGCTCGTTCAGCGTTGGAGGCTCCTGAGACACCTGAACGTCTGCCGCGCTGAGCAGTTCAGGGTTTTTCTGCTTTACGACCCGGTAGTTCATGTTCTGGTGGTCCTGCTCGTGTGATTCATCACATCTTGTGAATTTTAGCCGAATTTTAAGTGTGGAGACTTAAGCTCCGCCTCCAAAACATTAGACTTTGGATTGTCAGCAGCATTAGTACACATGACTGATCAGTGGTTATCACACATTGATGACAGGAAATTACTTGGAGCTGTGCTCTTGGATTTTACTGTGGCTTTTGATGTCATTGATCATAGTATTCTTATTGCTAAGCTTAAATTATGTGTCAAACTCAAATGTGGCCCACCACGTCCTTTTATGTGACCCGCGAGAGCTTGAAAGGTCTTAGTGTCTAAAAATTAATGGGTCAGAAGGGTTCTTTGACCAAAAACTACATTTCCCACAATGCATGTTCTTAGCAGCTCACAATTTTTGATTTTATTCTAATTAAGCCTCTTTTCAGTATGTCAAACGTTTTGATCAAAGGTAATATTATAACTTGTGTTTGATGTTATTTTTTATTCACTTGAATAGTTTGATCCTTGATTGATGGAGTTAATTGAATAAGTAATACATTCAGAGTTATTTAACATTAAGGAGTAGTTACATTCTTTATATTACATTTAGTCACATTTTCTTACATCTATAAGTTACATCTGGCCCTTTGAGGACACCCCTGTCTTAAATGTTATGGTTTTTCATCCTTAGCTTTGAAGTGGATGCAAGTTATCTTTCTGAGAGAACACAGTGCATATTTTTAATGGTAGTTTTTCAGATAGCAAGAAAGTAATTTCAGCAGTGGAGCTGTTTAGATCCACTTTTATTTTATATATTTTTAAACGATTGACCTTATGTTGCCAATAACTCTGAAATAGTCATGTATGCTGATGGTGTTACTTTGTTCTTTGCGTCACCAACCTCAGTGGAGTTGAGAGACAGTTTAAATGTTACGCTACAAAGCATTGTTAAATGCGTCAGATCAGATAAATGAGTTTTAAACATAGCTAAAACTAAATGCATTGTTTTTGGTAGTAGGAGAACACTTGATAAATATAATAAACTTAATTTGTCTATAGATTGGTTATTAGTTGAGCAGGTTTTTAAAAAACCAAATTATTGGGAGTCAGATTTGATCATTTGTTATCTTGGTCTGATCAAATCGATCAGATTGTTTCAGTAATGGGAAAAGGTATTGCAATGTCAAAGGAAATGTTCTTCATATGTTCCATTACTAATTATGATTGGGTTAGGATTTGGGTTATCTTGGTTAACTGTGGAAGTTAAACTGAAATCCTGTCTTTTGTTTTTCATGTCATTTGAAAAAATACGCCTCATTTCTTTCGTGAAAAATGTTTTGTTCAGGCCTTTGTCATGGGTATAAAACATGAGCTCAACTGGTGGTGCCAAGTCCAAAATCTAATTTTATAAAGAGAAGTGTTCTTTGTAGGTCTTTCTTGGCTTCCTATGAACAACAGGCAGATAATATATAGATTTACTTTGAAAAAGTTACTGAAACTAAATATCTTTAAGCTTATATGATTGTAAGGGTGTTTTCACATTGTGGAAACTAATGGGGATCCAAATAAAGAATAAAGCGCACACACCAGCCGAGAGTAGGGTCAGGGGTGGGTGATGTGCTGAATACTTATAATTATTTTTTTAAATAATTGAGCTAATTTGAATATAGAGTTACTGTTAATTTAATACATTTAACATGTTTAAGAGAGAAATTAACACACAAAACACAGGCCGTGTAAAAGTTAGCAAAGGTTTCAGAAGTATTCACTCTCATTACTCAGGTAGAAGTATAGATACTCAGGTAGAAGTATAGATACTCAGGTAGAAGTATAGATACTCAGGTAGAAGTATAGATACTAGGGGTTAAAATACTTCTGTAGAAGTTGAAGTATCAACTGAAGCGTTTTACTCCAGTAAAAGTGTAAAAGTACTGCTTTCAGAACTACTTAAAGTAAAAAAGTAAAAGTAATGTAAGGAAAAAAATGCCATTAGGAACAAAAGCTTAGGCCGCACCACAGGGGTCTATAAAAAACCCCATTCTTCTAAAAGCCATAATGACTATAATGTTATATTAAAATGTTAATGTTGATAAGTTTGGGATGCGCTAGGCTTCCTGTTTCAGCTCATATACACCCATTAAACATGAATGAAGTTTAGTACAATGTAAATATATTAAAGAAGCATATCTGTTACTACTGAACATTAACATGTGTTTCATGGAGCAGAAGATATGATGACTAGTTACTATAAGTATTGTAATGAAGTCAAACTTCAAAGACATGTTATCAATAATCTTTACTGTAAATGTACATGAATGAAAACAAACTGAAATGAAATAGTAACGAGACTATGTTTAAAATGTAAGGAGTAGAAATAAAAGTTCAGCTTAAAAATAATAATTACTTCAGTAAAGTATAAATAACCAACATTTCTACTTAAGTAAGGGAACAAAGTATTTGTACTTTATTTGACACCTCTGAAAGTTTTAATAAATTAAAACTAAAGAAGGAAACTTCAGACTCCAAACGTGTGTCTACTGTGTTTGGGGTGATGAGGCTGATGTAGCTATCAAGTAATAAAAGCTTATACCCCACCAATTAGCACGGTGCTAACTGCAGACCTGAACCCTCACACTCGTCTCCAAGCGTGCGGAGGTGTTCGGTCACCTCTGATAGTCATGTGGTTTCTGATTACGGTGTGAACTTTAATTTTTAGAATGTAAGTCACAGTAATGTTCAGAAGCATCGCAGTGGACTCAGATGATGTTCAGGGGACAAATGGGGACAAAGCAGCTTCTTTTTGTATCCATTACAGTCCAGAAACAAGTTGTAACGGACACTTGGCTTTAGGGGTGTGCGATATCGTATCGTACACAATAATATCTCCAACAGTTTTGAATATGGTGAACGATATTATACCCTGAAATATCACCCCATATCACCCATCACTAATTATCACATCAGGTACTACTTTTACTGTTTTTAGTAAAAAAAAATTCACACTTTTCTCATTTCCCATTTTATATCAACTAGAGACAGATTTTATCTCCAGTATCATCACTTTACTTCAGTCCTGGATATATGGAGATATCTGGAGTGCATTATTTAGTATCGGGACATTCTGGATCATTGACTTCTGTTACAATCTGATGAATTCTTGTATTTTTTAATATCTCAGTTAGGGGGTGTGCCATATCATATCAGATGCAATAATAACATTTAATTTTCATTTTGTTGCAGTAGTGTATTCTTGATTATTTTTTATTTAGTGTTTTGTCATATCGCTAAGAGTATCATTATCACAAAAATACCTAAATAAATGAAATATTGTGATATTATTGTAGGGCCATATCGCCTGACCCAGTCACGTTTTAAATACTGTACTGTACGTACACAACTTATCAAAAGTCTGGAGTCAGTGTTTTCAGTCATATCGATTGTAAAGAAATGTGCAAAATGATTCCAGCATGCTTATAAATATGTTCCTATAATTATAAATAATAAGCGTGGTATATGCTTTCAAGATTCAAGCCATGTTCGGGACATAGCCTAAAAGATAGGCCCCCTCACCTGTTACTTGCTGGGGTATTCATCATTTTCTCTTTCCTTTCTGAAATCAAAGGGTGTCCTGAGACTTTTGACTCACCCTGTATGTGTGTGTTTACATTACCTATTAAAAAGATACTTTTTTTATTGTTTTATTCATTATTTTGTTCATTATTCAGTATTTTTACAACAAAACAAAGCTGTTGTAATATAGTCTAAAGTCTATATGTCTATGTATAAATGTATGCATGTGTACTGCTCCTAATGTTGCACAAACACTTATATTTAATAAAACAATAAATTAATGTAATGATACAATTATATGTATTAAAAATGCCAGATTACCTTTAAAACATTTCTTTGTAAAAATTTATTTAAAATTCTGAAGAGACAGCATTCTGAACATGTTGTTCAATGTGGTTGTTGTAACTTTCTGTGTTGATAACTTTTGAACCACAAGAGATATTACAAATCTGATTACATCAATCAATTTCTGATCAGTTCTGATCTGCTACATGACCGCCTTCCCATTGGAAGAACTTGCCCTTAAGCCAATATGGTAGTTTTCAACATGGCGGACATAGTAGACATATGTGTGTGTGTGTGTGTGTGTGTGTGTATATATATATATATATATATATATATATATATATATATATATATATATATATATATATATATTACATTACATTACACACTATATTTGGGATCACAGTGAAATGTTCTTGTTTTAATGGAGGATCTTCTTCCTTAACACAACAATGGACTGACGGGTCTCTAAAGAAAGTTGTTATTTTCTGGACATTGTGAGTCGGTCAGCAAGTCATCAACTGCTGATCTTCAGATACTAAACTAACCTAGAATGTTGTTCCCTTTTATACTCACTTATTAGTAGAATGTTTTTCAGCTGTGATCACAATTGATCAAGAGTGTCCTAACAACCAATTAGTCCAATAACATCCTTAACTTGGATTGGTGGTCGTACCAGGAGATTTAGACAGAGGACTGAGAATTACTGATAATAGACTATATGTAAAATAAGCCTCTATACAAAAATAGACTTTAATACAAACATTTTTATTCCTTAAAAATCATCTGATACACTTACATTCATTGTGAAATGAACAATATTGTTTGTGAATTGCATGAAATGAAATTCTAAAGTGTATATATAAATATAACCTATTAAAAATGCTGTAAAAGCAACAAAAGATACTTTTTTTATTGTTTTATTCGATATATTAAGTATTTTTACAACAATACAAAGCTGTTCAATGATAAGTTATAACAATAACAATTATCTAGTGTAGCAATATAAAATAGGATAGTATAAAGTATGTCTGTATAAATGTATGCATGTGTATTGGTTTATATTTGCTATATTCAAAACATGCATTGGTTGGAGAATCAGAGTTATGAGTATTGTTACTCTTGCTGGTGCTGGTGTCTTCTTCAGATCAGCTGAGATGTGTAAACTAGGCTTTGAAGTTTGATGGATCTGTTTTTTCCTCTCCAGGAATGTAAAACCTGACCTGCTGTTTGTTTTCTGTCCTCGTTTCTCAGGGAAGCAGTGTTTCTTGGTTCTGCGTCAGCAGCAGTTCAACGTCCAGGCTCTGGTGGCTGTGGGAGACCGAGCCAGCAAGCAGATGGTCAAGTTTGCCGCAAAGTGAGTACCGGGCGGCACTTC
Source organism: Megaleporinus macrocephalus (assembly GCA_021613375.1). Classification (NCBI taxonomy): domain Eukaryota; kingdom Metazoa; phylum Chordata; class Actinopteri; order Characiformes; family Anostomidae; genus Megaleporinus; species Megaleporinus macrocephalus. Next base: position 4,166,626 of record CM038709.1, read on the forward strand.
CTGTCTAACAATGGTGGGAAAAGTCACCTCCCAGCGTCGGCTTCCATTCTGACACGTCGGAGCCGATCGATAGCGTTTCACTTCTACACAAAAGAGCTCGGGGTTCTTGTGTTCAGCGCTCGGACGGCGCGGTCACTCAGCGGCGTAATGGGTCGCTCTTCTTAAGATAACAAACAGTGGCCAGATGAGAGGAGAGACAGTGCAGTTTAAAAGCCTGGCTGTAATGAATTAGTGCCACTTAGGGGTCAGAGAGGGGGCTACGAAACCCCCCAGGCCAGAAAGCTCTCTCAGGGAGCGCTGAGAACCTTCACCATGTCCTAATATATTACCCTGGTTTCATGTAACAGAGCTGACTCCTACACAGCACGTCAAAGGTGTGAGTTATTGGGACAAAAGTATGTGGACACCTGATCGTCACGGTTACTTGAGCTTGCTGGACATCCCAGTCAAAAACTGTGGGCGCCAACATGTGGCTGTGACGCTTTCCACAAAATTTTTGGGCGTGTATGTGGGAATTTGTGTGCTTTCAGTTAAAAGAGCATTCCTGTGAGGTCAGACACTGATGATGGACAACTCAATTCATACTGAATGTGTTCAGTGGGGTTGAGGGGGTCAGGACCCCCCCCTCTACCAAACTTAACTGTACCATTAACATCACCCTTCACTGGAACTGAGGGTCTGAAACCTGAAACCCCTCCAGAACATTATCCCCCCTCCTCCAAACTTTACTGTAGCATTAACATCACCCTTCACTGAAACCAGAAACCCCTGAACCCCATGTCCAAAACCTGATACCTCTCCCCAGACCAATATCCCACCTTTACCAAACTTTACTGTAGCATTATCACCTTCACTGGAACTGAGGGTCTGAAACCTGAAACCCCCTCAGAACATTATCCCCCCTCCACCAAACTTTACTGTAGCATTAACATCACCCCTCACTGGAACTGAGGGTCTGAAACCTGAAACCCCCTCAGAACATTATCCCCCCTCCACCAAACTTTACTGTAGCATTAACATCACCCCTCACTGGAACTGAGGGTCTGAAACCTGAAACCCCTCCAGAACATTATCCCCCCTCCTCCAAACTTTACTGTAGCATTAACATCACCCTTCACTGAAACCAGAAACCCCTGAACCCCATGTCCAAAACCTGATACCTCTCCCCAGACCAATATCCCACCTTTACCAAACTTTAATGTAGCATTATCACCTTCACTGGAACTGAGGGTCTGAAACCTGAAACCCCCTCAGAACATTATCCCCCCTCCACCAAACTTTACTGTAGCATTAACATCACCCCTCACTGGAACTGAGGGTCTGAAACCTGAAACCCCCTCAGAACACTATCCCCCCTCCACCAAACTTTACTGTAGCATTAACATCACCCCTCACTGGAACTGAGGGTCTGAAACCTGAAACCCCCTCAGAACATTATCCCCCCTCCTCCAAACTTTACTGTAGCATTAACATCACCCTTCACTGAAACCAGAAACCCCTGAACCCCATGTCCAAAACCTGATACCTCTCCCCAGACCAATATCCCACCTTTACCAAACTTTACTGTAGCATTATCACCTTCACTGGAACTGAGGGTCTGAAACCTGAAACCCCCTCAGAACATTATCCCCCCTCCACCAAACTTTACTGTAGCATTAACATCACCCCTCACTGGAACTGAGGGTCTGAAACCTGAAACCCCCTCAGAACATTATCCCCCCTCCACCAAACTTTACTGTAGCATTATCACCTTTACTGGAACCAGACACCCCTGAACCCCATGTCCGAAATTTGATACCCCTCCCCAGACCATTATCCCACCTCCACCAAACTTTACTGTTACGTTCCAGTAGGTTGTTTCTCCTGTATTTACCCTCCAAACCCAGATTCCTTAGTCACACTGACAGATAGTAAAGCTAGATTCATCACTCCAGTAAACATGTTTTCACCGCTCCCGAGTCCGGCTGGTGGTGCTTCGCTTCGCTCCCGAGTCCAGTTGCTTCCAGAGGCAGCTTGTACTTATTAGTAAATGATAGACCAGAGGCAGCCCTACTATGTGAGTTAACTCTGTCTACTGCTGTTGTTGGTCATAGATGCTTCCCTTTCACAGTAATGGCCCTTACAGTTGTCCAGGGCAGCTCTAGCAGGACATATGTTTGATGAACCGGGTGGCTGTGTGTTGATTTGTACACTTTATACACTTGCAGTGGGTGTGACAAACACCTGAACTCAGCAAATAGAGGGAGTGTCCACATACTTTTGGCCACAATACTGCTTAATGCACCTGTCAAGCCAGTTTTATGTAGCGGTGTATTAGATGTGAATCCTGAATGTTAATACCGAACGTTCTGGCTCTCTAACCGCTGCGTCATCGTCCCGCATCACTAGTTTCTCTCTTCTGCCTCGGTTTCTTCTCGCTGAGAGAGGGATCTGATGTACGTTCAGGTTCATGTGAGTCACTGTTGGAGATCAGCTCTATTGAAGTGGATGGCGTTTCAGGAGCTGCGTCGTTAGAAACCGGAGGCTGTGAAATGAACACAGCGCTACTAGAATGTCAGCCCTCGTAACAAGCTGCTTCACTTCAGCCCAGAAAGTGTTACGACAGCCTAACGTCAACAAGCTGACTCTGGAACAGCCTTCAGCAGAGCTGCTGTCTGGACTCTTACGATGTGGGTTGCTCAGCTGTCATGAAAGGTTTATGTATGTGTCGTGTAGTCTAATGAACACGCCCTGCTGTGTTCTCTTACAGACGAGCCCCTCTTAGGTTACGCTGCCTATTAGGGCTCCAGCTATCGATTATTTTAGTAATTGCGTATTCTATCGATAAAAGTTTTGAGGACGATTCCAATCACTGATCACCTTTCAGCGTGAGCGGCCGATAGCCGATACCGGTCGAGGGCGGGGCTATATGCCACAGCAGGGCTACATATAGTTATTAGCACAAGCAAGTCATTAAGCATGGTCTAAACTGGTTTATTACCATTTTTAATGAGCTCATGTGAACCAGCACAATATTTTTAACTAAATTATCAATAAATAAACAAAGTAAATCAAACAAATATCTCCAATACTTCAATCATTACCTTTAGACTCTTAATTTAAAACTAAAGAAAGATAATTAAATAAATACAGTAAAAACTGCAGTCATTAAACTCAGACTCTTATTTTAAACTAAGTCTGTAATCATTAAATGTAGAATATTGAATTGTTGCTGCTGTTCTGTTTGTACCGGTCAGATCTGGTCTGTACGGGTTTCTGGGTTATTAGTTTTGTGCTAGCTGTGCGTGCTAGCTCTGCTGTTTACTGATACTCACTGTAGTGTTAGATGTCTTGGTTCCAACGAGACACTGATTTTACTAATTTTAAAATCGTCCTGGATGAGTCTGAGTCACATACGGTAAACACTGCCAGACAGACGACATGTTTTCTATCAGTACATGCTTTTCTCATGACGCCGCTGCTTCAGTCAGTCTGTGGAAAATGAAAGGATATGTATTTCCACCTAGTGGTTCGGATAGGAATTGCAGGGAGCTGGCCGGAGGAGGTTTTAAGGAGCTCTCCTCTTCTTGGATGAATCGCTAGCTGGAAAAACAGAAATTAAGCTCATTTGTTTAACGCCATCGATCAGCTATCAGGATCACATATTTTGATTAAAAATCAGCCGATCACGATACATAGTTGATCCATCCTTCCATCTCTAGATAAAATATTTTTTTTAAATTGAAGAGCAATAGTAAATATATAACATAGAATAAGACAAAATTTCTTAATATTTTATTGCTTAAATTGCATATAGTATAGTTTTTTTATCCATATTTTTATTAATTATTTGAATTTGGAACAACATTTATTCAACAATGTTTTTTTTAATAGTACAGTTTTAAAGAAAACATTTTAATAATTACTATTATTAAAATTAATTACTAGACCTATATATCATACTATAAGTTCACAAGACTGGCTACTGTACACTCAGTTACTCTACTGAAGACTGTCGTACACTTACTGACCCGCTTACTGTAAACAAACTAAACTGAATATTCTCTCTGTGTTAGATTTGGTGTATTTTAGAGTCCAAATTTCTACAAACACCACCTGATATTTACGTTACTGTGTATTTTATACATCACTGTGAGGGAGGAGGGTGTGCGAGGGGTGTATGTTCTTGTGAGTGTAGATCAGTTTGCTGGGAAAGCTCAGTTGCTGGCTCTCTACTGCCTATGAATCTAGGATTCGTAATACTTTATAAGTGCATTTATAAGGTGTTATATTGATCAACATCACCTTATAATATCAAGTGTACGTGTATATAATTGCTCTGAAGTAGTAATAATTAAAAAACAGTTTATAAAGCAAAAGTATACGACTTCATAATTAGGCTTCATAAGTTATAATATGTATTTGGTTACCAGTTAATTTAAACGTAAATTACTCTGTCAGTTTCACTCTGCACGTAAATGTTATAACACTTCCTATGAATCCTGTGTTTATAATGCATTATGAATGTAAGGTGTAATACGGTGACGTATGTATAAAACCTCACCTAGCACCTGTAGCAGCTCAACTATATCAAATTCACACCACATATTAAAAAATAATAATAATATAAATAATAACAATGTATAAACGATTTTGGGGCGTGGCCAGGTCCTCCATAAATCATCTTTTATCCTCTCGCTGCATATAGAATCTTCTCCGTCGTCCTGAAACTGAGTTTACCCAATAAATGTCCGTTGTGATGAAACTTCAGCAGAACTTTGTGGTTGTGTGTAATAGTGCATAACAATGTTCATGTTTATAGTGTTCTTATGAACATATGCTATAATGCATTATAAAACCTGATATTATAAACCTGCATACATACAATTTATACTGTTATTACTTCATAAATGACAATGTAACTTCTTATAAGTCATTTTGACACCTGAATAGAGACACTGTGAAGCGTTGTGTATGTCTTATAATGCCTCATGAGTGCATTTATAGAGTATTATGAATACAGCATTCATAGGAAGTGTTACTAAAGTATGAATGTGTTTTTTATATTATGAAAAACTTATTTTTAAGTAATAAGCTTTATAAGACACTGCTCTGACGGGGAACATACCAGAAACCTGTAGCAATGCATCACCCTGTTCATGTTTACAGTGTTGTAATGAATGCATGCTATAATGCATTATGAAGCCTAACATTGTAAAGTCATAGTCTCTAGCTTTAGAAAGTGTTATGTATTAAATTATACCTACCTATGATCAGTTCTATAGACATATGCCAGGCATTGTAAGCTATTACGCATTGTGAATGCAGGACTCACAGGAAGGTGATTATACCCAGAGGATGAGCTCGTAGCTGCTTTATGTTCACTAAGATCTTATTTTATTATTATATTTTTTTTTAAAGTCACAGTGTCTCCAGACTGTCTCCAGGTGATTTGTTTGCATGGTGTACGTTAGAGAGGCGTCCGACTCCCTCCAGTTCACATTTCCCTGTTTAAACACTCCTCCTTTAACTGCTCTCCCGCGTCCAGGTGAGCTGTGGACGTTTCTTCCACGCTTCGTAGTAACTGAGGGAGCATCAGAACATTTGCATCCACGCTTATCACATCAGCCTGAAATAAAACCAAAACAGTAACCAGACGATAAACCAGAGGGAGAGATTATCTGCCGCGCACGATCAGGGAGCTTCCGTAACCGTAAAGTGGTGTTTACCTTTTCAGGTACGGTTTCTTAAATGCACTGACCGCACGGGAGTCCTAACCTACTGGGTTCTATTACAGAACATGTAGCACTGCCTATCAGTCCAGTGTTTATAATGCTTAATAAATGGTGCTGTATAGCTTCTACATCTCCTTAAAACACCAGGCACAAGTAAATGGCTTCAAAATGTGTGTGTGTGTGTATATATATATATATATATGGGATCTCAGTGAAATGTTCTTGTTTTAATGGAGTATCTTCTTCCTTAACACAACAATGAACTGACGGGTCTCTAAAGAAAGTTGTTTCTTTCTGGTCATTGTGAGTCGGTCAGCAAGCCATCAACTGCTGATCTTCAGATACTAAACTAACCTAGAATGTTGTTCCCTTTTATACTCACTTATTAGTAGAATGTTTTTCAGCTGTGATCACAATTGATCAAGAGTGTCCTAACAACCAATTAGTCCAATAACATCCTTAACTTGGATTGGTGGTTGTACCAGGAGATTTAGACAGAGGACTGAGAATTGCTGATAATAGACTATATGTAAAATAAGCCTCTATACAAAAATAGACTTTAATACAAACATTTTTATTCTTTAAAAATCATCTGATACACTTACATTCATTGTGAAATGGACAATATTGTTGGTGAATTGCAAGAAAATTGCATGAAATGAAATTCTAAAGTGATCCTAAACTTTTGAGCAGTAGTGTACATGTGTGTGTGTGTAATATAATATATATATATTTTAGTTTCCTGCATCATTTAAATGTGGCACCTGTTGTTTACATTGTGTGATGATTTCATGATGAGTAGACCAATAGAAATGCTTCAAAATAGTGGAAAAAATTCTGGTTCTTACATTGAAATTCTCCTGTAAAGTTACTGCTTTGGAGATGATATAAGGGGTGTAAATCATTTAAACTCTGAAACATGGCCGTCATCTGAAAAGGTTTCTGATGTACACAACTGTAAAAAACTCTCGATAGTTTAAAAGTATTTATCTGATCAATAAGTGTCTGATCACCAGTAAGAACAGCAGATCTGATTAGAACAGGTGTAAATAATCAGACATACAATACAAAGTAACATGAATATGTTATTGTGAGAGAAGTAGATCAGATCTTGATCCAGTTTGAAGAACAGAGTTAGGTTCCAGATTTCTCCTGGACGCCCCAGACATTGTATGAATGTGTTCAGTTCTTTCAGCAGCAAATCTTGATTTATCTTAATGAAGTACTGAGCAGTCAAAGCAGGTATTAGATGAGAACTGATAATAATACTGGGTTGTTTAGGAGAAGCTTGGAAAGAGTTAAATAAACACACTGACGTATGTAAAACACTACTTACTCTATTAATACTGATTAATATTTAATAATAAAATGTTTACTGAGTAAATAAAAACAGAATAAACAGTTTTTCAGATATAATAATGTCCCCAAATGCTTAAAACCAGGCTCAGTTCTGCTTTTCCACACTGGAATTGGGCTGGAATTGGGTTCTGTGGAATCTGATTAGGCTGCATGTCAGGAAGCCCGTAGGCGGTAGGGTTACGTACAGGCAGGTGATGAAGTACGAGCCCAGTCAGACAGAATCGTCCACTGTGGAGGTAGTAGCAGGGCTGCAGTCTTATGAGTCATTAGGGAAGAGGAGCTCTTGGTCATGTCTTTCCAGCCTCAGAAGGGAAGTTTCACCAGAAACTGGCTGGTGTGACCCAGCGGTGAGCTGAGTTTTATTATCTGAGGGTGGACGGGTGGTTCCCAGACCTGTGCTGTCCTTCTCCGGGCTGGTGTGACTCTGGAGTTCAGAGTGACGCAGCAGTTCTCATGTAGCCTTCCCACCTTCACTTCCTCCAGTCGGCTCCGGTGGAGGAGACTGACCTCCGCCCTCCTCCTCAGGGTCGTTCCAGGCCGTTCGTCTGGCTGGCTGTTTATTAGAGATTATAGATTTACAGACGTAGACGAGTTTTAAAATACAGAAGATGAGAGGAGCGTAGAGGAACTGGGGGACTTCACTCTGTACTGTTTAGTAGTTGGTGTGTGATGCGTATTTGTTACTCTGTAATCAGAGCTCCGTATTGTTCACAGTAGAGAGAGTTCCAGTTCATCAGTATCAAACTACTGAACTCCTTAATCATTAAAACTCATTCATTTATATTAATTTGTAGTAGATACTGAATACTTTGTAGTAGATACTGAATAATTTGTAGTAGTTACTGGATTAATTCACAGTAGATAATAAATTTTTTTAGTAGATACTAAATAATTTATAGTAGGTACTGAATAATTCCTAGTAGATACTGAATAATTTATAGTAGATACTGAATAATTTGCAGTAGTTACTGCATTAATTAACAGTAGATATTAAATAATTCATATTAGATACTGAATAATTCATAGTAGATACTGAATAATTTATAGTAGATACTGAATAATTTATAGTAGGTGCTGAATAATTTATAGTAGGTACTAAATTATTCATAGTAGATAATGAATAATTCCTAGTAGATACTAAATAATTAATAGTAGATACTGAATAATTTATAGTAGATACTGAATAATTTATAGTAGGTACTGAATAATTCATAGTAGGTACTGAATAATTCATAGTAGATACTGAATAATTCCTAGTAGATACTGAATAATTTATAGTAGATACTAAATAATTCATAGTAGATACTGAATAATTCCTAGTAGATACTGAATAATTTATAGTAGATACTGAATAATTTATAGTAGTTACTGCATTAATTAACAGTAGATATTAAATAATTCATATTAGATATTGAATAATTTATAGTAGGTACTGAATAATTCATAGTAGGTACTGAATAATTCCTAGTAGATACTGAATAATTCCTAGTAGATACTAAATAATTAATAGTAGATACTGAATAATTTATAGTAGATACTGAATAATTTATAGTAGGTACTGAATAATTTATAGTAGGTACTGAATAATTCATAGTAGGTACTGAATAATTTATAGTAGAAGCTGAATCATTTGTAATAGTTACTGAATTAATTCAGAGTAGATACTGAATAATGTATAGTAGATACTGAATAATTCATATTATACAGAATAATTCATGGTGTTCTATCAGGTGGAGGTCAGGACTCTGTGCAGGACAGTCAAGTTCTTCCACACCAAACTCCTCCTCCATGTCTTTATGGAGCTGCTCTGTGTACTGGTGGGCAGTCATGTTGGAACAGGAAGGGGCCGTCCCCAAACTGTCCCCACAAAGTTGGGAGCAAGAAATTGTCCAGAGTCTCTTGGTCTGCTGAAGCATTAAGAGTTCCTTTCACTGGAACTGAGGGTCCGAGCCCACCTCATGAAAAACAACCCCACATAATGATCCCTCCTCCACCAAACTTTACACTCGGCACAATGCAGTCAGACAAGTACCGTTCACCTGGTAACCACCAAACCCAGACTCGTCCATCAGATCACTGACTACTGAATAGATGGTGTTGGTCGTTGAGTAGTCAGAGGAGGATGGTAGGATTTGAGAGATGTTGGTGTGGCCGTACAGATGGTGCACCGTGCCGAGCTTCCTCTTCTGATTAGGTAAGGCTCTGCGGTTCAGCGCGGCCGTTGAGCCGATTGCAGAGCCGAATGACGAAACTCCAGCCGGCTCCATGTAAACAACCTGCTCACAGTTATCTCAGAGGCAGTGAAGCTGATTTTCTGAATGCCTTCAGGTAGCGTTAGCATCTCCTGCAGCCTCACGTGCTAAAGAAGCTGTTTGCAACACTAGCACAACACAACTCTTACACAGTTACTCCCCGATTACGTAATCCCCCCCGAAACGTGTCAAAATTTCAGCCTGAGTTGGTCAATAATGTGATAATCTAGTAACGTAATGACTTTTTTCTCCCAAATTTAAAGACTGTAGCTTTAAAACATGTTTAACCACAGAGTTAACGAAGCTGTTGCGGTGAGCGCCTGCTCTGGATACCTGAGCTCTGAGATCTGAGTACTGAAGTTGGTTGAGTGTGAATGTTGTTTTCCAGTCTGGGAACGACCCAGAGATCCGATCCGATCCGATCCCTGGTCCTCCTGCAGTCAGTAGTCTGTGGTTCACTTCTAACTGTCTGACGGTGTAGAATGTAGTGTCTGATTAAACCTGTATTTCTGTTCGAGTCAGTGAGACTGATCTCCAGATGATTACAGATCAGTGTGTTCCATGTAGGCTAACTGTGTTACAGTCCAGTGTTATCACTGTTATACTACACCACCCGCTAACACCGCCACCCACTAATAACACCACCCACTAATAACACCACCCGCTAACACCGCCACCCACTAATAACACCACCCGCTAACACCGCCACCCACTAATAACACCACCCGCTAACACCACCACCCACTAATAACACCACCCGCTAACAACACCGCCACCCACTAATAACACCACCCGCTAACACCGCCACCCACTAATAACACCACCCGCTAACACCGCCACCCACTAGTAACACCACCCGCTAACAACACCGCCACCCACTAATAACACCACCCACTAATAACACCACCCGCTAACACCGCCACCCACTAATAACACCACCCACTAATAACACCACCCGCTAACACCGCCACCCACTAATAACACCACCCGCTAACACCGCCACCCACTAGTAACACCACCCGCTAACAACACCGCCACCCACTAATAACACCACCCGCTAACACCGCCACCCACTAATAACACCACCCGCTAACAACACCGCCCCACCCACTAATAACACCACCCGCTAACAACACCGCCACCCACTAATAACACCACCTGCTAACACCGCCACCCACTAATAACACCACCCGCTAACACCGCCACCCACTAATAACACCACCCGCTAACAACACCGCCCCACCCACTAATAACACCACCCGCTAACAACACCGCCACCCACTAATAACACCACCCACTAATAACACCACCCGCTAACACCGCCACCCACTAATAACACCACCCACTAATAACACCACCCACTAACACCGCCACCCACTAATAACACCACCCGCTAACAACACCGCCCCACCCACTAATAACACCACCCGCTAACAACACCGCCACCCACTAATAACACCACCTGCTAACACCGCCAACCACTAATAACACCACCCGCTAACACCGCCACCCACTAATAACACCACCCGCTAACAACACCGCCACCCACTAATAACACCACCCGCTAACAACACCGCCACCCACTAATAACACCACCCGCTAACACCGCCACCCACTAATAACACCACCCGCTAACACCGCCACCCACTAATAACACCACCCGCTAACAACACCGCCACCCACTAATAACACCACCCGCTAACAACACCGCCACCCACTAATAACACCACCCGCTAACACCGCCACCCACTAATAACACCACCCGCTAACAACACCGCCCCACCCACTAACACCACCCGCTAACAACACCGCCACCCACTAATAACACCACCCGCTAACACCGCCACCCACTAATAACACCACCCGCTAACAACACCGCCACCCACTAATAACACCACCCGCTAACAACACCGCCACCCACTAATAACACCACCCGCTAACACCGCCACCCACTAATAACACCACCCGCTAACAACACCGCCCCACCCACTAATAACACCACCCGCTAACAACACCGCCACCCACTTATAACACCACCCGCTAACACCGCCACCCACTAATAACACCACCCGCTAACACCGCCACCCACTAATAACACCACCACCCGCTAACACCGCCACCCACTAATAACACCACCCGCTAACAACACCGCCACCCGCTAATAACGCCACCCACTAATAACACCACCCGCTAACAACACCGCCACCCACTAATAACACCACCCGCTAACAACACCGCCACCCACTAATAACACCACCACCCGCTAACACCGCCACCCACTAATAACACCACCCGCTAACACCGCCACCCACTAATAACACCACCCGCTAACACCGCCACCCACTAATAACACCACCCGCTAACACCGCCACCCACTAATAACACCACCCGCTAACAACACCGCCACCCACTAATAACACCACCTGCTAACACCGCCACCCACTAATAACACCACCCGCTAACACCGCCACCCACTAATAACACCGTCCTGACTCTACACCACCTCCACTGCTCCTTCACTGTCCTCACTGTACACCACCTCCGCTCCACCATTTCATTGTCCCCTGTCTACACCGCCTCCACTACTGCTCCACCGTCCACACCATCCTCACTTTACACCACCCACGCTCTGATGTCCTCACGCCGCACCACCACCGCTCCACTGTCTTTACTCCACACTACCAACACTCCACTGTCCTCACTCTGCACCACCACCACCACCACCACTCCACTGTCCTTACTCCACACTACCAACACTCCACTGTCCTCACTCTGCACCACCACCACCACCACCACTCCACTGTCCTTACTTCACACCACCACCACCACTCCACTGTCCTTACTTCACACCACCACCACCACCACTCCACTGTCCTTACTTCACACCACCACCACTCCACTGTTCTTACTCCACACTACCAACACTCCTCTGTCCTCACTCTGCACCACCACCACCACTCCACTGTCCTTACTTCACACCACCACCACCACCACTCCACTGTTCTTACTCCACACTACCAACACTCCTCTGTCCTCACTCTGCACCACCACCAACACTCCTCTGTCCTCACTCTGCACCACCACTGCTTCACTGTCTTCACTTTTATACCTCCACCGTCCTTATTCTACACCACCACCACTCCACTGTTCTTACTTCACACCACCACCACCACCACCACTCCACTGTTCTTACTTCACACCACCACCACTCCACTGTCCTTCACAGTCCTCACTCCACCCCACCACCATTGGTGCTGTATTTTAATGAAGGACAAAACCAGTTTAAATGGTATTGACTTATATATTGATATACCGTCCAGCCATACTTCTTGATCAGCTGCGTCTCACTATTTTATATCACTATTTTGTATATATCACTTTTCTTATATCTATAAATATATAGCCGGTGCAGTGTTGAAAGGAACCAGTGACAGTGATTACGCTGTTCCAGATGCTTCAGTTGAAGCGCTCTTGACTTCCCTTTATGTTTCAAAGCCCGTTCGTCTTCTCACACTTTCATGTGCGGCTTAATCTCAGCTCGAGCGTCTAAAGCCGAGCTTAGTGAGAGAGCTGTTAACCACAGACACAGACAAACAGTGGCTGCTTTCGTTCGGCGCTGTGAGCTGAACGTCAGTAAACTGACTGTGAGACAGAACCGGGTCCCAGTAACTGTAGTAGGTTCATTTATATAATATAATATATTTTAATGGTTATAAAGCTGAAAGCTGCTTTCAGGGACAGTTGAATGGGAATTAGAGGAATTGGTTCAGACGAGCTGAACTAAACACACACTGATGGAGACTGTGTTCAGATGGAGTCTTCAGTTGAAGCCCGGTTCCTGAGAACACGCTGTATACTTGTGAGAATGGTGTGTGTGTGTGTGTGTGTGTGTGTGTGTGTGTGTGTGTGTGTGTGTGGGAGTTTTAATTATAGGAAACCACCGAAATCTCCATCACCAGCTAACAGTGATGCAGAAAAGGTGTTGCACACTTAGCGCCGCGAATCTGTGAAAAGGAAATCACCTACATCTCCCAGAGAAAGACGAGAAATCAAGACCCCCAGCTTTCTCTAACAAGTGTGTGTGTTTGTGTGCACCTGCAGCAGAAACACCTCTACCAGTTAATCTACACCCCACAAAGCTGCTAAAAACCTTTTCTTCATATCTGTGTTCATTTACTGGATAACAGTATATACATACACTACCACTCAAAAGTTCAGATCACAGTGAAATGTTCTTGTTTTAATGGAGTATCTTCTTCTTAACACAACAATGGACTGACGGGTCTCTAAAGAAAGTTGTTTCTTTCTGGTCATTGTGAGTCGGTCAGCAAGACATCAACTGCTGATCTTCAGATACTAAACTAACCTAGAATGTTGTTCCCTTTTATACTCACTTATTAGTAGAATGTTTTTCAGCTGTGATCACAATTGAACAAGAGTGTCCTAACAACCAATTAGTCCAATAACATCCTTAACTTGGATTGGTGGTTGTACCAGGAGATTTAGACAGAGGACTGAGAATTGCTGATAATAGACTATATGTAAAATAAGCCTCTATACAAAAATAGACTTTAATACAAACATTTTTATTCTTTAAAAATCATCTGATACACTTACATTCATTGTGAAATGGACAATATTGTTTGTGAATTGCATAAAATTAGATTCTAAAGTGATTCTAAACTTTTGAGCGGCTGTGTGTGTGTGTGTGTGTGTGTGTGTGTGTGTGTGTGTGTATATATATATATATATATATATATATATATATATATATATATATATATATATATATATATATATATATATATATATATATATAATGTTTAAACCACAAGAGATATTACAAAACTGATTACATCAATTAATTTCTGATCAGTTCTGAGTAAGTAGTGCTTTTACACTTTATTATTAAATATTAATCAGTATTAATAGAGTAAGTAGTGCTTTTACACTTTATTATTAAATATTAATCAGTATTAATAGAGTAAGTAGTGCTTTTACACTTTGTTATTAAATATTAATCAGTATTAATAGAGTAAGTAGTGCTTTTACACTTTATTATTAAATATTAATCAGTATTAATAGAGTAAGTAGAGCTTTTACACTATTATTAAATATTAATCAGTATTAATAGAGTAAGTAGTGTTTTTACACTTTGTTATTAAATATTAATCAGTATTAATAGAGTAAGTAGTGCTTTTACACTTTATTATTAAATATTAATCAGTATTAATAGAGTAAGTAGTGCTTTTACACTTTGTTATTAAATATTAATCAGTATTAATAGAGTAAGTAGTGCTTTTACACTTTATTATTAAATATTAATCAGTATTAATAGAGTAAGTAGAGCTTTTACACTTTATTATTAAATATTAATCAGTATTAATAGAGTAAGTAGTGCTTTTACACTTTATTATTAAATATTAATCAGTATTAATAGAGTAAGTAGAGCTTTTACACTTTATTATTAAATATTAATCAGTATTAATAGAGTAAGTAGTGTTTTTCATACATCAGTGTGTTTATTTAACTCTTTCCAAGCTTCTCCTAAACAACCCAGTATTATTATCAGTTCTCATCTAATACCTGCTTTGACTGCTCAGTACTTCATTAAGATAAATCAAGATTTGCTGCTGAAGGAACTGAACACATTCATACAATGTCTGGGGCGTCCAGGAGAAATCTGGAACCTAACTTTGTTCTTCAAACTGGATCAAGATCTGATCTACTTCTCTCACAATAACATATTCATGTTACTTTGTATTGTATGTCTGATTATTTACATCTGTTCTAATCAGATCTGCTCTTCTTACTGGTGAACATACTCTTACTGATCAGATGGAGACTTTTACACTATTAGCTCAGGAGAGTCAGACTTCTACACAATGCTTCCAGCAGTAAAGACAGTATGGATCTTCTTGTATGCAGTGATAGGTTCAGTTTCAGTGCTGATGGACTCGACAGCTTCTCTGAAGACGAGTGTTGACCTTGGTTCACCCGCCGTAGGTTAGTACACGTGGTTGTAAATGGAATGGTTTTGTAGGGTGTGGTGCTGGACTGTAGATCTTCTAACACTCTGTTTGGGGGTGAGGAGCTGGAGGTGGTGTAAGCTGGTGTGTGTGTGTGGTTGTGTTGGTAACGCTGATCTGTTTGTTTGAGGCTGTGAGAAGAGGAATCACACTCACATTAACAAAAAACAGCAGCAGAGGAAAAGAACAGCCCGGCGAGGTGCTGTTACACAAGCAGGTGATGTCAGGCTTTCCACTGACTACTTCCTCCATCTCTCTCAAAACACACTGAACTTTCACTGAGGCTTCAGTTCAGCTCCACTCCTCCTTCTAGCGTTCTTCACCAAACAGGGCTTCAGTATACAAAACCATCACCTCTCAAACCACCGCGCTTCTTCAGACTGTATAGGGTCAGACTGTGTTGTATATGGTTAGACTGTGTTGTATGTGGTTAGACTGTGTTGTATGTGGTTAGACTGTGTTGTATGTGGTTAGACTGTGTTGTATGTGGTTAGACTGTGTTGTGTATATGGTTAGACTGTGTTGTATATGGTCAGACTGTGTTGTATATGGTCAGACTGTGTTATGTATATGATTAGACTGTGTTGTATGTGGTTAGACTGTGTTGTATATGGTTAGACTGTGTTGTATATGATTAGACTGTGTTGTATATGATTAGACTGTGTTGTATGTGGTTAGACTGTGTTGTATGTGGTTAGACTGTGTTGTATGTGGTTAGACTGTGTTGTGTATATGGTTAGACTGTGTTGTGTATGGTCAGACTGTGTTGTGTATATGATTAGACTGTGTTGTATATGATTAGACTGTGTTGTATGTGGTTAGACTGTGTTGTATGTGGTTAGACTGTGTTGTGTATATGGTTAGACTGTGTTGTGTATGGTCAGACTGTGTTGTGTATATGGTTAGACTGTGTTGTGTATGGTCAGACTGTTTGTATACAGTTAGACTGTGTTGTGTATATGATTAGACTGTGTTGTATATGATTAGACTGTGTTGTATGTGGTTAGACTGTGTTGTATGTAGTTAGACTGTGTTGTGTATATGGTTAGACTGTGTTGTATATGATTAAACTGTGTTGTATGTGGTTAGACTATGTTGTATATGATTAAACTGTGTTGTATGTGGTTAGACTGTGTTGTATATGATTAAACTGTGTTGTATGTGGTTGGACTGTGTTGTATATGGTTAGACTGTGTTGTATGTGGTTAGACTGTGTTGTATGTAGTTAGACTGTGTTGTATATGGTTAGACTGTGTTGTGTATATGGTTAGACTGTGTTGTATATGATTAAACTGTGTTGTATATGGTTAGACTGTGTTGTGTATATGGTTAGACTGTGTTGTATATGATTAAACTGTGTTGTATGTGGTTAGACTGTGTTGTATATGGTTAGACTGTGTTGTATGTAGTTAGACTGTGTTGTATGTGGTTAGACTGTGTTGTGTATATGGTTAGACTGTGTTGTATATGATTAAACTGTGTTGTATGTGGTTAGACTGTGTTGTATATGATTAAACTGTGTTGTATGTGGTTAGACTATGTTGTATATGATTAAACTGTGTTGTATGTGGTTAGACTGTGTTGTATATGATTAAACTGTGTTGTATGTGGTTGGACTGTGTTGTATATGGTTAGACTGTGTTGTATGTGGTTAGACTGTGTTGTATGTAGTTAGACTGTGTTGTATATGGTTAGACTGTGTTGTGTATATGGTTAGACTGTGTTGTATATGATTAAACTGTGTTGTATATGGTTAGACTGTGTTGTGTATATGGTTAGACTGTGTTGTATATGATTAAACTGTGTTGTATGTGGTTAGACTGTGTTGTATATGGTTAGACTGTGTTGTATGTAGTTAGACTGTGTTGTATGTGGTTAGACTGTGTTGTGTATATGGTTAGACTGTGTTGTATATGATTAAACTGTGTTGTATGTGGTTAGACTGTGTTGTATATGATTAAACTGTGTTGTATGTGGTTAGACTGTGTTGTATATGATTAAACTGTGTTGTATGTGGTTAGACTGTGTTGTATATGATTAAACTGTGTTGTATGTGGTTAGACTGTGTTGTATATGATTAAACTGTGTTGTATGTGGTTAGACTGTGTTGTATATGATTAAACTGTGTTGTATGTGGTTAGACTGTGTTGTATATGATTAAACTGTGTTGTGTATATGGTTAGACTGTGTTGTATATGGTCTCTCACTCTTCATGTACATCACACGTCTTACTATTCGGGAAGCTGGTTGTCACTGGATTGTTTACTGTTTTGCTTGATGAATCAGTACAGATCACTGAATTGTTACGTTCTATTTCAATAACACATATAGATGTGGTTCCAGACTCTTTGTCCTTTATGGTCTGTAAGAACAGCATAGTCTAGAACCTCAGCCCAAATAACAGCAAGCAGGAGGAGCAGACGACCTTGGAAACCAAAGAAAACAGGCCAGAGCCTTTCAGAGTGCAGGGTCTGTTTCTGTGCAGAGGGGACGACTAGTGGACCGAGTGGTTACGGTTGTCCTGCTGCTTCGTTCTCAGGCCGTCGGGCTTCTGACGGCAGGGGTGGGACGCGGAGGGAGGGTGGTTAAGCAGCGTGATCTAATTTCTCATGGACTTGCTTGTTTTCCTCTTAGTTCAAATGTGGAAACAGGGCACAGATCAAATGCCGTCATCAGTCGAGACCTGCTGAGTGTGCCTCAAAATAAGGAACTACTTTTTACTTTAAAGGGAAAAACAACCGCTCTGAATGCCCTACATACGGCGCCGAGACCTCTGAGACCACCCATCGCTTCATTTACAGTCTTTTAATACAGTATGTATTAGCTTCAGTTCTTTAGATGGGTAGATACTTTATTGATCCCAGAGAGAAATTCAAGATCCACATTTAACCCATCAATGCAGTGAAACACTCCCATATACACTCACTTATAACAGACACACTAGGGGGCAGAGGTGAGCACACTTGTCCAGCGCAGTGGGCAGCCATACCTTAGGGCCCAGTCGGGGGTTAGGTTGTGTCCTGTCGGTTTATAAGATCAAACCAGCAACCTTCTGGTCACAAGGCTGGTTCCCTAACCTCCAGCCCACAACTGGCCTCTTCACAGGAGACACACTCTGGAGTGGTCAGTCCATTCAGCAGTGTTGAGGTTCTGGACTCTGGGGTGGTCAGTCCATTCAGTGGTGTTGAGGTTCTGGACTCTGGGGTGGTCAGTCCATTCAGTGGTGTTGAGCTTCTGGACTCTGGGGTTGGTCAGTCCATTCAGTGGTGTTGAGCTTCTGGACTCTGGGGTTGGTCAGTCCATTCAGTGGTGTTGAGCTTCTGGACTCTGGGGTGGTCAGTCCATTCAGTGGTGTTGAGCTTCTGGACTCTGGGGTGGTCAGTCCATTCAGTGGTGTTGAGCTTCTGGACTCTGGGGTTGGTCAGTCCATTCAGTGGTGTTGAGCTTCTGGACTCTGGGGTTGGTCAGTCCATTCAGTGGTGTTGAGCTTCTGGACTCTGGGGTGGTCAGTCCATTCAGTGGTGTTGAGCTTCTGGACTCTGGGGTTGTCAGTCAATTCAGTGGTGTTGAGGTTCTGGACTCTGGGGTGGTCAGTCCATTCAGTGGTGTTGAGGTTCTGGACTCTGGGGTGGTCAGTCCATTCAGCAGTGTTGAGGTTCTGGACTCTGGGGTGGTCAGTCCATTCAGTGGTGTTGAGGTTCTGGACTCTGGGGTGGTCAGTCCATTCAGTGGTGTTGAGCTTCTGGACTCTGGGGTTGGTCAGTCCATTCAGTGGTGTTGAGCTTCTGGACTCTGGGGTTGGTCAGTCCATTCAGTGGTGTTGAGCTTCTGGACTCTGGGGTTGGTCAGTCCATTCAGTGGTGTTGAGCTTCTGGACTCTGGGGTGGTCAGTCCATTCAGTGGTGTTGAGCTTCTGGACTCTGGGGTTGTCAGTCCATTCAGTGGTGTTGAGGTTCTGGACTCAGAGGTGGGCAGTCCATTCAGTGGTGTTGAGGTTCTGGACTCTGGGGTGGTCAGTCCATTCAGTGGTGTTGAGGCTCTGGACTCTGGGGTGGTCAGTCCATTCAGTGGTGTTGAGCTTCTGGACTCTGGGGTGGTCAGTCCATTCAGTGGTGTTGAGCTTCTGGACTCTGGGGTGGTCAGTCCATTCAGTGGTGTTGAGGTTCTGGACTCTGGGGTGGTCAGTCCATTCAGTGGTGTTGAGGTTCTGGACTCTGGGGTTGGTCAGTCCATTCAGTGGTGTTGAGCTTCTGGACTCTGGGGTTGGTCAGTCCATTCAGTGGTGTTGAGCTTCTGGACTCTGGGGTTGTCAGTCAATTCAGTGGTGTTGAGGTTCTGGACTCAGGGGTGGGCAGTCCATTCAGTGGTGTTGAGGTTCTAGTGTCTTCTCACAGTAGAAGGATGGACAGTAACACCTGTGGACGTTCTTAGATCTAAAGGTGGAGCTTGATGTTCTCCTCTCTCGATAAGATCAACGTGCTGTTTATCCGATGGGGGACATGGTTGGTGGGTCTCGCAGGTCTTTCAGGTGGTTGTTAGGAATCACATTTTCTCTGTAGCTCTGAAGATTGTTGTTGCTGAAGTGTCTCTCTGTTTGTCTCTGCAGCATCACAAAGGAGAGCATTGTGGACGTGGAGGCTGTGGTGCAGAAGGTGGAGCAGAAGATTGAGAGCTGCTCTCAGCAGGATGTGGAGCTGCACATCGAGAGGGTAACAATAACGGCCATTCATTTCTACAGAGCTTCCTGTTCAGAGCGGCTCTGTGTTCACACATTAGGCCACAAGTGAGAGTGAGGAGTGTGTCTCGCTCACTGTACGCAGGACCGTTACCCGGCCCACCGCAGCTGGACACTCCGTCAGAAGCCCCCCCGCCTCGCTGGAGTGCGGCTGGAGAGAGTAGCTACACACTGACTGTGATGTCCATCCTCTGGTCCTTCATCAGTGCTTGGCTGGTCCTTGTCACTCAGTGGCTACGGTTACAGGCAGAGATTTTCTCTGATCTGATTGAAGGCGGAGGTGTTTATACGCTCACTCCACTCAACACTCTGATGAAGATCTCTGTTTACATGTGAGCGGATCCAAAATAGCGCGCATGCGTAGAGTACAACTTGTTGTAAACGTTACCATGACAACAAGCATCCAGCGAGTTCAGTCAGAGTGAGACGGGCAGTGGTATAGTTACCTGAGTTTTCAGGTAGCGCTCTCCTGTTTTTAACTACTTTAAAATGATACAGACTCAGAAAAAACACACTTCACTTACTTATTAACCCTTGAGTTGTCTAGACCCGCTACCGTGTTCAGCTGTAGATAAAATACCTTAAACCATCTTTTTCCAACTTTTTATAACTTTTCCTAAAGGGGGTCATTAGAAAAAAGTGATCCTTAGTTTTTGTTTATGTTTCCATGTGGGCTGTGAATTCTAAAAGCAGGTAAACACCAGAAAAAAGTTCAAAAACCACATGCGAACTCTCTAACACACACACACACACACACACACACACACACACACACACCAAAGAAACTGGAACTTGCAAAACCAAAATCTCAGATATAATAAAATAAATTCAGTATAGGGGTATGAAGCTGCCCTGAATCAAACTACCCCTAGTAGGTTCTTTGCTGAAGCCGTGAGAAGACGTTTCACTGCCAAACAGGTCCTGGCAACGTTTTGTTGTTTTATTGTGTTATAAGAGAATTATTTCACTTCCTAAAAATATAAAAGAATAAACTGTTTATTGACTGTTGTTTCCTTTTAATATAATTAATTCAGAAGTAGTTACTTCACATTTATAGTAGCATCATAAACCTTTACTGAATAAATGAAAACTGTTGGTTTGTGGTACAAAAAAAAGTGTAACTCTGTTCATTGCTGGTTGTCTTTTTGTATTGTGTAACAAAAAATACCTGATAATAACTGAATTAAATTGAGTTAATTTGATAAATAACAGGTTGTTTCATCATGAAGAGTCAATTTGATTTACAGTGAATTAAGCTGCTTTGTTTTTGACCCGTAGGACAAGGGGAGTAAACAG
This sequence comes from Megaleporinus macrocephalus, assembly GCA_021613375.1. Classification (NCBI taxonomy): domain Eukaryota; kingdom Metazoa; phylum Chordata; class Actinopteri; order Characiformes; family Anostomidae; genus Megaleporinus; species Megaleporinus macrocephalus. The sequence continues at coordinate 4,188,011 of CM038709.1, forward strand.
AATGATAAGATCACACAAGGGTTAAAGAAGAGCCGAGAGGAAGACGTCACGTCCTGCGACACCGTTTACGTCCGTGTTAGCGAGGAGTCCATCTCCCACGACTTCATCCATAATTTAGTAAAACTGGACAGTGGATCGGAAGCTCTCACCGTTCTGATTTTTAGCTTTCTGATACGTCGATCTGAGGAACTCCCTGTTTTTAATTTACTCTATAGTTCGTGTAAACCCACCGTCGTTCGTTTACTTTACAGACGTCTGTCCTGCTCACTGTTTTTAAATCTTTTAAAGTTTGAATCATAGACTGTGTCTCTTCCAGACCAGTCTCTACCTCCAGCTGCACCTGTGCAGGGCGTATTTAAACTTTCTGATTAGGAATATAATCAGATACAGGCGTCTACACGACTATTCTTCTATTAAACTGATTATTTACAGGATTATCACCTCCTTCAATCAGATAGACCTTGTAATGGGAATGAGCTCAATCGGACTAGTGAACTACATGAACTTATTCTATTCCGATTGAGCTGTTAGTCGGATTATTAACGGATTATCAGACTGCATGTAAACGTAGCCACTGTCATTGCTGTAATGAGCTCCACCTCCCCAAACTACATCTGGCTAACAGCAGCCCTGTGGTGGCTAATGGTGCAGCAGGTAGAGGGAGGTGGACAGCGGGCTGTAATCAGTCACCTGAATAGTGGAGATGTAAGCGGGGTGTTTCTGATAAAGTGGCCAGTTAGTAAACGTACAAGGTGGGTGTTTCTAATAAAGTGGCCAGGTAGTGGAAGTTGTTTAGGGATGAAAGGATGGGATGACAGAGACAGTGTCGGTGATGTTCACATGTTTAAACATAAACTAAATCTCTCTCTCTCTTTCTCTCTCTCTCTCTCTCTCTCCCTCTGTCTCTTTCTCTCTCTCTCTCTCTCTCTGTCTCTCTCTCTCGCTCTCTCTCTCTCTCTCCCTCCCTCTGTCTCTTTCTCTCTCTCTCTCTCTCTCTCTCTCTCTCTCCCCCTCTGCCTCTTTCTCTCCCTCTGTCTCTTTCTCTCTTTTTCTCTTTCTGTCTCTTTCTTGTTCTCCCTCTCTCTTCCTCCCTTTTCCTCTTTCTATATATCTCTCTCTTTCTCCCCCGTCCTTTCTCTCACTCTTCCTCTCTTCCTCTCTCTCTGTGTCTTTCTCTCTTCCTCCCTTTTCCTCTTTCTATGTATATCTCTCTTTCTCCCTGTCTCTCCCTCTCCATCTTCCTCTCTTTTTCTCTTTCTGTCTCTTTCTTGTTCTCCCTCTCTCTTCCTGTCTCTCCCTCTCTCTTCCTCTCTCCCTCTCCCTCTCTCTTCCTCTCTCCCTCGCCCTCTTCCTCTCTCCCTGACCCTCTTCCTCTCTCCCTCGCCCTCTTCCTCTCTCCCTCTGTCTCTTTCTCTCTCTCCCTCTCCCTCTCTCTGGCTCTTTCTCTCTCTCTTCTCTCTCTCCCTCTCTTTTCCTCCTACTATGTATCTCTCTCTTTCTCCCTGTCCTTTCTCTCTTTCTCTTTCTCTTCCTCTCTCTGTCTCTCTCTCTCTCTCTCTCCCTCTCCCTCTCTCTTCTCTCTCTCTTCTCTCTCTCCCTCTCTTTTCCTCCTACTATGTATCTCTCTCTTTCTCCCCGTCCTCTCTCTCTCTCTCTCTCTCTCTCTCTCTCTCTCTCTCTCTCTCCTCTCTCTCTCTCTCTCTCTCTCTCTCTCTCTCTCTCTCTTTCTCTCTCTCTCTCTCTCTCTCTCAGATCTATGTGATCAGTCAGGCTGAGCCCAGGCTGCCTCTGCAGTTGGAGGATGCTGTGCGTCCTGAAACGGAGGGAGAGGAGGTGAGTGAGTCTAGTTCTGAGGGAGTATGTAGGTAGATACATCTAAGCAAGCTCTCCTATTGGTCAGCTGGTCAGCACCTCAGGGGCTGAATGTTCCCATCCACAAAGTCCACAGTTAGTCCCACCCTCGGTGCTGAACGCTGTTGCTCATTAACATCAGGAACGTCCAAGAATGTCCAGGAACGTCCAGGAACGTCCAGGAACGTCCAGGAACGTCCAGTCGTCATCAGAATCGTTAAACACTGCTTTGATGTCACGTCATGTCACAACAGCTGAGCGATGCTTAGTCAGTAGCTGGAGACGCTCTAGGAAGCACACTGCTGCCCCCTGGTGGTCCTACTGGGCAGTTTAGTGTTTAAAGTGTTTATTAATTTATTTATTTGAAATACAAACTTATGTAACCCGTATGCATTTGTACAGTAATCACAAATCCAACAGCTCTGACAATAAAGATGATGCTCAGCATGACTGGAGTGATTTAATCTCACCTAACGAAGTTACTCCGTCAGCTAGACCTCCATAAACCAGCAGAGAAAGGACTGCATGACCACCGAGTCGGTTCAGAGGAACTAATTACTCTCATGTTATTACCAGAGAAAACATGCTGTTATAACTAGCTACATCACTAGTAGTTATGTTGTTGTTCATGTGTTACTACACAGTTATTACACACTCTTAATATAAAGACAGACTTGTGGACAGTGAGAGTTTGGATGTCAGATGGTGCTCTCCAGCGGGAAGCTGTGGTTTATGATCAGTGTTTTTATTTAAAGTTTGTTTCTCTGTGCAGGAGGGCAGAGCTACGGTTAACCAGGACACCAAACTGGACAACCGGGTCATCGACCTGAGGGTGAGTTGGGGGATGTTTTACTTTCTAATTTCAGGTCTTTTGGGGGGTTTTGCTTCACTGATCACGTGCACATGAATGAGCTGATAACGTTGTGTGGCACCCACACACACCCACCCCTGTAATTTAGTTCCAGCAGTGTGGTTTCCTGTATTGCTGCTCGCTCGCTCTCTGCGTTCACAACAGCAGGCTGAGAAGCATTGTGTTTTTATTCAGTCGTCACGAATAATGTGTAACGTCTGTGTGTGTACAGTTACCATACAGTTACCATACAGTTACCATACAGTTACCATACAGTTACCATACAGTTACCATTCAATAGTGTAACACATCTTTATATGCTGTAGCTATAACATCACACTTCACTGGAACTCAGGGTCTGAGCCCAAACCATGAAACCTCACTCCATACCGTTATACCAGTGGTGGAGCTTTACACCACTCCACAGTCCAGTGGTGGAGCTTTACATCGCTCCAGAATCCAGTGGTGGAGCTTTGTCCCACTCCAGAGTCCAGTGGTAGAGCTTTAAACCAATCCAGAGTCCAGTGGTGGAGCTTTAAACCACTCCAGATTCCAGTGGTGGAGCTTTAAACCAATCCAGAGTCCGTTGGTGGAGCTTTACACCACTCCATAGTCCAGTGGTGGAGCTTTAAACCACTCCAGATTCCAGTGGTGGAGCTTTACACGGCTTCAGAGTCCGTTGGTGGAGCTTTACACCACCCCACAGTCCAGTGGTGGAGCTTTAAACCACTCCAGATTCCAGTGGTGGAGCTTTACACGGCTCCAGAGTCCGGTGGTGGAGCTTTACACCGCTCCAGAGTCCGGTGGTGGAGCTTTACACCCCTCCAGAGTCCGGTGGTGGAGCTTTACACCCCTCCAGAGTCCGGTGGTGGAGCTTTACACCCCTCCAGAGTCCGGTGGTGGAGCTTTACACCCCTCCAGAGTCCGGTGGTGGAGCTTTACACGGCTCCAGAGTCCGGTGGTGGAGCTTTACACCCCTCCAGAATCCAGTGGTGGAGCTTTGTCCCGTTCCAGAGTCCAGTGGTGGAGCTTTAAACCAATCCAGAGTCCAGTGGTGGAGCTTTAAACCAATCCAGTGTCCAGTGGTGGAGCTTTAAACCAATCCAGAGTCCAGTGGTGGAGCTTTACACGGCTCCAGCCAACACCTGGCATTGCACATAGTGATCATAGTGATCTTTAGGCTTGTGTGCACCTGTTAAATACACCTGTTATTAATGAGTGTGGCTGAAACTCTGTAAGGGTCCTACTCTGGACCACTCTCGGTCTACCGTGAATATGATACAGCTCTCATATACACACCTGCTCTGCAGACCTTCCTTCTGATTGGTTCAGTTTGAATAAAGCTCCGCCCACAGGGTGAACACCAACTGTAGATGCACGTCCATGTGCCGTGGCTGAGTCATGTTTGGCGTGCGGACCCTCGTTCCATTTAAAATTCTTCAAGTACGCGAACCCAGATTACGGATATAAGGACCCTCAGGATATTAAGCGCAGTGGGGGGGTGGGGACAGTCGTCATGGTACCAGGCATCCGGGCCCAGGCACTGAAGCTGCACCTAATTTGTAAGGTCCTTTGGTTTGACTAGGCGTGAAATCACACACACACCGTATTTCACGAGGGTCTCTCTAGTGATCGAGCCACACAGAGTCATAACCAGAAGCCACACAGGCTGGAGTCTTTGTTGTGTAGAGAAGGTTGTGGTGTTTTACAGTACATTGTTTTTCTCACACGGGAGAAGTCGTGGTGAGTGAAAGCACAAATCTGGGGGCAGGAGGCGAGGCAGGAGGCGAGGCAGCAAAACCACGGCACCCGGGTTCTCGTGTACTTTCAAAAAGAAAGCATCAGTGACTCACTCGGAGGTGCTGCACGTACACACACATACACACATATATATAAATATATGCACACACGTCCCAGAGAGAGAAACTGAGAGTGGCGTGTGGGAGGGATGCAGTAAACAATGCACAGAGACACAAACAGTCGTGCAAACAGCTCACAACAGTGAACGCTCCGGCACTAGTATGTACGTGTTCAGTAACCTGTGAGTCACAGTAAGAAGTGTTGGAAGCACATGATGTTTGATGTTTACGTTTGTTTTCTCTCTGTAAATTATCACTAATTTTCGAGCAGGACTCAGAAACACCTGCTGTAGGGTCTAGGCTTTAGACCCTGTAGTCCTGTAATTCAGATTAGAGAGATTATTGTACTTTATAATGAGGTTAAAGGTCAAGCTGAGAAGCTGCTAAAGGTTAATTTGGTGTTTTCACACACAGCCAGTTTTTCCAGAGTAGGTGGAGAGGTGGGGACTGGAGATGTGATCTTGTAGAAGGTTAATCAGATTAGACGCTTAATTTTAACATCAGCTGTATTAGGGTTTTAGGTTTGACTGGCTGAACTGGGGGGGTGGATTACGTCCGTCCGTCCGTCGGTATCTATCTATTCCAGTGACCTGGCCAACTCCATAATCCACCCCCTAGTTCAGCTAAACCTAAACCTAAAGCTCTCCTGTGTTCTCTAAAAATTGATGTGTTGATGTGTTGTAGGTATAGCTGGGTTGATGTGTTGGCTGTGTTGTAGGTATAGCTGTGTTGATGTGTTGGCTGTGTTGTAGGTATAGCTGGGTTGATGTGTTGGCTGTGTTGTAGGTATAGCTGGGTTG
>CM038709.1:4194366-4239052 GCA_021613375.1 Megaleporinus macrocephalus
ACACACCACACATACCGTTCAGTATATTTCAGTATACTCGCTTTACTCTCCGACTCGCTTTACTCTCCGACTCGCTTTACTCTCCGACTCACTTTACTCTCCGACTCGCTTTACTCTTCAACTCACTTTACTCTCCGACTCGCTTTACTCTCCGACTCGCTTTACTCTCCGACTCGCTTTACTCTCCGACTCTCTGACTCGCTTTACTCTCCGACTCGCTTTACTCTCCGACTCACTTTACTCTCCGACTCACTTTACTCTCCGACTCGCTTTACTCTCAACTCTCTGACTCGCTTTACTCTCCGACTCGCTTTACTCTCCGACTCACTTTACTCTCCGACTCACTTTACTCTCCGACTCACTTTACTCTCCAACTCTCTGACTCGCTTTACTCTCCGACTCGCTTTACTCTCCGACTCACTTTACTCTCCGACTCACTTTACTCTCCGACTCGCTTTACTCTCCGACTCGCTTTACTCTCCAACTCTCTGACTCGCTTTACTCTCCGACTCGCTTTACTCTCCGACTCACTTTACTCTCCGACTCACTTTACTCTCCGACTCGCTTTACTCTCCAACTCTCTGACTCGCTTTACTCTCCGACTCGCTTTACTCTCCGACTCACTTTACTCTCCGACTCACTTTACTCTCCGACTCGCTTTACTCTCCGACTCGCTTTACTCTCCGACTCGCTTTACTCTCCGACTCACTTTACTCTCCGACTCACTTTATTCTCCAACTCTCTGACTCGCTTTATTCCCCGACTTTACTCTCTGACTCGCTTTATTCCCCGACTTTACTCTCTGACTCGCTTTACTCTCCAACTCTGACTCGCTTTATTCCCTGACTTTACTCTCCGACTCGCTTTACTCTCCGACTCGCTTTACTCTCCGACTCGCTTTACTCTACAACTCTCTTTACTCTACGACTCGCTTTACTCTACGACTCACTTTACTCTACAACTCACTTTACTCTACGACTCGCTTTACTCTACGACTCGCTTTACTCTCCGACTCGCTTTACTCTACGACTCGCTTTACTCTCTGACTCACTTTACTCTCCGACTCGCTTTACTCTCCGACTCACTTTACTGTCCGACTCGCTTTATTCTCCCAACTCTCTGACTCGCTTTATTCCCCGACTTTACTCTCTGACTCGCTTTATTCCCCGACTTTACTCTCTGACTCGCTTTACTCTCCAACTCTGACTCGCTTTATTCCCTGACTTTACTCTCCGACTCGCTTTACTCTCCGACTCGCTTTACTCTCCGACTCGCTTTACTCTACAACTCTCTTTACTCTACGACTCGCTTTACTCTACGACTCGCTTTACTCTCCAACTCACTTTACTCTACAACTCACTTTACTCTACGACTCGCTTTACTCTACGACTCGCTTTACTCTCCGACTCGCTTTACTCTACGACTCGCTTTACTCTCCGACTCACTTTACTCTACGACTCGCTTTACTCTACGACTCGCTTTACTCTTCAACTCACTTTACTCTCCGACTCGCTTTACTCTACGACTCGCTTTAATCTACGACTCGCTTTACTCTCCGACTCGCTTTACTCTACGACTCGCTTTACTCTCCGACTCGCTTTACTCTCCGACTCACCTTTACTCTTCAACTCGCTTTACTCTACGACTCGCTTTACTCTACGACTCGCTTTACTCTCCGACTCGCTTTACTCCCCGACTCGCTTTACTCTCCAATTCACTTTACTCTCCAATTCACTTTACTCCCCGACTCGCTTTACTCTTCGACTCACTTTACTCTCCGACTCACTTTACTCTCCGACTCACTTTACTCTTCAACTCACTTTACTCTCCGACTCGCTTTACTCTCCGACTCGCTTTACTCTACGACTCGCTTTACTCTCCGACTCACTTTACTCTACGACTCGCTTTACTCTACGACTCGCTTTACTCTCCGACTCGCTTTACTCTACGACTCGCTTTACTCTCCGACTCGCTTTACTCTCCAACTCCCTTTACTCTACGACTCGCTTTACTCTCCGACTCGCTTTACTCTACGACTCGCTTTACTCTCCGACTCACTTTACTCTACGACTCGCTTTACTCTACGACTCGCTTTACTCCCCGACTCGCTTTACTCTCCGACTCACTTTACTCTTCAACTCGCTTTACTCTACGACTCGCTTTACTCTACGACTCGCTTTACTCTCCAACTCGCTTTACTCTCCGACTCGCTTTACTCTCCGACTCGCTTTACTCTCCGACTCGCTTTACTCTACGACTCGCTTTACTCTCCGACTCACTTTACTCTACGACTCGCTTTACTCCCCGACTCGCTTTACTCTCCGACTCACTTTACTCTTCAACTCGCTTTACTCTTCAACTCGCTTTACTCTCCGACTCGCTTTACTCTACGACTCGCTTTACTCTACGACTCGCTTTACTCTCCAACTCGCTTTACTCTACGACTCGCTTTACTCTCCGACTCGCTTTACTCTACGACTCGCTTTACTCTCCGACTCGCTTTACTCTCCCACCTCCCTTTACTCTACGACTCGCTTTAATCTACGACTCGCTTTACTCTACGACTCGCTTTACTCTACGACTCGCTTTACTCTCCGACTCACTTTACTCTTCAACTCACTTTACTCTCCGACTCGCTTTACTCTCCGACTCGCTTTACTCTACGACTCGCTTTACTCTCCGACTCACTTTACTCTACGACTCGCTTTACTCTACGACTCGCTTTACTCTCCGACTCGCTTTACTCTACGACTCGCTTTACTCTCCGACTCGCTTTACTCTCCAACTCCCTTTACTCTACGACTCGCTTTACTCTCCGACTCGCTTTACTCTACGACTCGCTTTACTCTCCGACTCACTTTACTCTACGACTCGCTTTACTCTACGACTCGCTTTACTCCCCGACTCGCTTTACTCTCCGACTCACTTTACTCTTCAACTCGCTTTACTCTCCGACTCGCTTTACTCTACGACTCGCTTTACTCTACGACTCGCTTTACTCTCCAACTCGCTTTACTCTACGACTCGCTTTACTCTCCGACTCGCTTTACTCTCCGACTCGCTTTACTCTACGACTCGCTTTACTCTCCGACTCACTTTACTCTACGACTCGCTTTACTCCCCGACTCGCTTTACTCTCCGACTCACTTTACTCTTCAACTCGCTTTACTCTTCAACTCGCTTTACTCTCCGACTCGCTTTACTCTACGACTCGCTTTACTCTACGACTCGCTTTACTCTCCAACTCGCTTTACTCTCCGACTCGCTTTACTCTACGACTCGCTTTACTCTCCGACTCGCTTTACTCTCCAACTCCCTTTACTCTACGACTCGCTTTAATCTACGACTCGCTTTACTCTACGACTCGCTTTACTCTACGACTCGCTTTACTCTCCGACTCACTTTACTCTTCAACTCACTTTACTCTCCGACTCGCTTTACTCTCCGACTCGCTTTACTCTCCGACTCGCTTTACTCTCCGACTCACTTTACTCTTCAACTCACTGTACTCTCCGACTCGCTTTACTCTACGACTCGCTTTACTCTCCGACTCACTTTACTCTCCGACTCACTTTACTCTTCAACTCACTTTACTCTCCGACTCACTTTACTCTTCAACTCACTTTACTCTCCGACTCACTTTACTCTTCAACTCACTTTACTCTCCGACTCACTTTACTCTTCAACTCACTTTACTCTCCGACTCGCTTTACTCTCCGACTCGCTATACTCTCCGACTCGCTTTACTCTCCGACTCGCTTTACTCTCCGACTCACTTTACTCTTCAACTCACTTTACTCTCCGACTCGCTTTACTCTCTGACTCGCTTTACTCTCCGACTCGCTTTACTCTCCGACTCGCTTTACTCTACGACTCGCTTTACTCTCTGACTCGCTTTACTCAGTACTAATAGAGTAAGTAGTGCTTTTCCATACGTCAGTGTGTTTATTTAACTCTTTCCGAGTTTCTCACTGGTCACATACAGTGTGGTGATGGTGATTTAAGTTCCTGTCCGTGTCTGGAAGGTACAGATGGTACACTATTGCTGACAGAACTGAATGTGGGTCAGTACTTGAGTCCTCTCTCTGTTTTTCAGCACACCTAATGAGAAACTGCTGGGTCGTCTGGTTAAGGAGAAGGTAAAGACCCGCGCGCTCAGTGCTTTGATATATTGCTGTGTTTAAGAGTGTGCTGTGTTGAAACTGTGTGTGTAGATTCAGTAGTGTGTTTATTGTGTATTGTTCTCTTCCTCAGTATGACACAGACTTCTATGTGCTGGATAAATACCCCCTGGCAGTGAGACCCTTCTACACCATGCCTGATCCCAGCAACCCCGTAAGACTCAGTCCATTACAGACGAGCTCACCCAGCCGTATGAATGAATGACTCCACGTCTCTGTTTGTCCTTTTCTGCTTTGGGCAGCTTCTACACGAGAGTGAGAGTAACACAGCTGTAGAGATGAGCAGAGTGTACTGAAAAAAAAATAAAATAAAATAAAAATAAATAAATATATATATATATATATATGTATATATAAACATGTGGGTGTTTATAAATATATTTATATATAAATATATATATATAAATATTTACCACTTCTGTTTGCACACAGTGGAATCTGACCTCCACATTCAATCCATCCGTGCCGTGAAACACCCACATGTACACACATTAGTGAACACACACACTAGGGGGCAGTGAAATACACACACACACACACACACACACACACACACACACACACACACTAGTAAACACACACACTAGGGGCTAGTGAAACACCCACAAATATACACACTAGAGGGCAGTGACACACACACACATACACACACTAGTAAACACACACACTAGGGGACTAGTGAAACACCCACAAATATGCACACTAGAGGGCAGTAATACACACACACACACACACACACACACACCCTAGGGGCAGTGAGTTAGATGTTTAATGATATGCTAATGTTATAATTTGGTTATTGCTCTGTTTCTGATAGTTATCAGCTCGTGTGTGTGTTTCCTCCACTTCCTTTAGAAATACTCCAACTCCTACGACATGTTTATGAGAGGAGAGGAGATCCTGTCTGGAGCTCAGAGAGTCCACGATGCTCAGCTGCTCACTGAGAGAGCTCTGCATCACAGCATAGGTAACAACACGCCGTCTCACTTACTCACACTCACTCACTTACACTCACTCTCACTCACTTACACTCACTCACTCACACTCACTCACTTACACTCACTTACACTCACTCACACACTCACACTCACTCTCACTTACACTCACTCTCACTTACACTCTGGTTGCTGGTTGGTGTTGTGGTTGTGTGTAGATGTTCTGGTTGCTGGTTGGTGTTGTGGTTGTGTGTAAATGTTCTGGTTGCTGGTTGTTGTTGTGGTTGTGTGTAAATGTTCTGGTTGCTGGTTGGTGTTGTGGTTGTGTGTAAATGTTCTGGTTGCTGGTTGGTGTTGTGGTTGTGTGTAAATGTTCTGGTTGCTGGTTGCTGTTGTGGTTGTGTGTAAATGTTCTGGTTGCTGTTGTGGTTGTGTGTAAATGTTCTGGTTGCTGTTGTGGTTGTGTGTAAATGTTCTGGTTGCTGTTGTGGTTGTGTGTAAATGTTCTGGTTGCTGTTGTGGTTGTGTGTAAATGTTCTGGTTGCTGGTTGGTGTTGTGGTTGTGTGTAAATGTTCTGGTTGCTGGTTGGTGTTGTGGTTGTGTGTAAATGTTCTGGTTGGTGTTGTGGTTGTGTGTAAATGTTCTGGTTGGTGTTGTGGTTGTGTGTAAATGTTCTGGTTGGTGTTGTGGTTGTGTGTAAATGTTCTGGTTGCTGTTGTGGTTGTGTGTAAATGTTCTGGTTGCTGTTGTGGTTGTGTGTAAATGTTCTGGTTGCTGTTGTGGTTGTGTGTAAATGTTCTGGTTGCTGTTGTGGTTGTGTGTAAATGTTCTGGTTGCTGTTGTGGTTGTGTGTAAATGTTCTGGTTGCTGTTGTGGTTGTGTGTAAATGTTCTGGTTGCTGGTTGGTGTTGTGGTTGTGTGTAAATGTTCTGGTTGCTGGTTGGTGTTGTGGTTGTGTGTAAATGTTCTGGTTGCTGGTTGGTGTTGTGGTTGTGTGTAAATGTTCTGGTTGTTGGTTGGTGTTGTGGTTGTGTGTAAATGTTCTGGTTGGTGTTGTGGTTGTGTGTAAATGTTCTGGTTGCTGGTTGGTGTTGTGGTTGTGTGTAAATGTTCTGGTTGCTGGTTGGTGTTGTGGTTGTGTGTAAATGTTCTGGTTGCTGTTGTGGTTGTGTGTAAATGTTCTGGTTGCTGTTGTGGTTGTGTGTAAATGTTCTGGTTGCTGGTTGGTGTTGTGGTTGTGTGTAGATGTTCTGGTTGCTGGTTGGTGTTGTGGTTGTGTGTAAATGTTCTGGTTGCTGGTTGGTGTTGTGGTTGTGTGTAAATGTTCTGGTTGCTGGTTGGTGTTGTGGTTGTGTGTAAATGTTCTGGTTGGTGTTGTGGTTGTGTGTAAATGTTCTGGTTGCTCTTGTGGTTGAGTGTAAATGTTCTGGTTGCTGGTTGGTGTTGTGGTTGTGTGTAGATGTTCTGGTTGGTGTTGTGGTTGTGTGTAAATGTTCTGGTTGGTGTTGTGGTGGTGTGTAGATGTTCTGGTTGGTGTTGTGGTTGTGTGTAAATGTTCTGGTTGCTGGTTGGTGTTGTGGTTGTGTGTAGATGTTCTGGTTGGTGTTGTGGTTGTGTGTAAATGTTCTGGTTGGTGTTGTGGTGGTGTGTAGATGTTCTGGTTGGTGTTGTGGTGGTGTGTAGATGTTCTGGTTGGTGTTGTGGTTGTGTGTAAATGTTCTGGTTGCTGTTGTGGTTGTGTGTAAATGTTCTGGTTGCTGTTGTGGTTGTGTGTAAATGTTCTGGTTGGTGTTGTAGTTGTGTGTAAATGTTCTGGTTGCTGTTGTGGTTGTGTGTAAATGTTCTGGTTGCTGGTTGGTGTTGTGGTTGTGTGTAGATGTTCTGGTTGGTGTTGTGGTTGTGTGTAGATGTTCTGGTTGCTGGTTGGTGTTGTGGTTGTGTGTAGATGTTCTGGTTGCTGGTTGGTGTTGTGGTTGTGTGTAAATGTTCTGGTTGCTGGTTGGTGTTGTGGTTGTGTGTAGATGTTCTGGTTGCTGGTTGGTGTTGTGGTTGTGTGTAAATGTTCTGGTTGGTGTTGTAGTTGTGTGTAAATGTTCTGGTTGCTGGTTGGTGTTGTGGTTGTGTGTAGATGTTCTGGTTGGTGTTGTGGTTGTGTGTAGATGTTCTGGTTGCTGGTTGGTGTTGTGGTTGTGTGTAAATGTTCTGGTTGCTGGTTGGTGTTGTGGTTGTGTGTAAATGTTCTGGTTGCTGGTTGGTGTTGTGGTTGTGTGTAAATGTTCTGGTTGCTGGTTGGTGTGGTTGTGTGTAAATGTTCTGATTGCTGGTTGGTGTTGTGGTTGTGTGTAAATGTTCTGGTTGCTGGTTGGTGTTGTGGTTGTGTGTAAATGTTCTGGTTGCTGGTTGGTGTTGTGGTTGTGTGTAAATGTTCTGATTGCTGGTTGGTGTTGTGGTTGTGTGTAAATGTTGTGGTTGATGTTGTGGTTGTGTGTAAATGTTCTGGTTGGTGTTGTGGTTGTGTGTAAATGTTCTGGTTGTTGTTGTGGTTGTGTGTAAATGTTCTGGTTGGTGTTGTGGTTGTTTGTAAATGTTCTGGTTGCTGGTTGGTGTTGTGGTTGTGTGTAAATGTTCTGGTTGCTGGTTGGTGTTGTGGTTGTGTGTAAATGTTCTGGTTGGTGTTGTGGTTGTGTGTAAATGTTCATGTTGCTGGTTGGTGTTGTGGTTGTGTGTAAATGTTCTGGTTGCTGGTTGGTGTTGTGGTTGTGTGTAAATGTTCTGGTTGCTGGTTGGTGTTTTGGTTGTGTGTAAATGTTCTGGTTGCTGGTTGGTGTTGTGGTTGTGTGTAAATGTTCTGGTTGCTGGTTGGTGTTGTGGTTGTGTGTAAATGTTCTGGTTGCTGGTTGGTGTTGTGGTTGTGTGTAAATGTTCTGATTGCTGGTTGGTGTTGTGGTTGTGTGTAGATGTTCTGGTTGGTGTTGTGGTTGTGTGTAAATGTTCTGGTTGGTGTTGTGGTTGTGTGCAAATGTTCTGGTTGCTGGTTGGTGTTGTGGTTGTGTGTAAATGTTCTGGTTGCTGGTTGGTGTTGTGGTTGTGTGTAAATGTTCTGGTTGCTGGTTGGTGTTGTGGTTGTGTGTAAATGTTCTGATTGCTGGTTGGTGTTGTGGTTGTGTGTAGATGTTCTGGTTGGTGTTGTGGTTGTGTGTAGATGTTCTGGTTGCTGGTTGGTGTTGTGGTTGTGTGTAGATGTTCTGGTTGGTGTTGTGGTTGTGGTTGTGTGTAGATGTTCTGGTTGGTGTTGTGGTTGTGTGTAAATGTTCTGGTTGCTGGTTGGTGTTGTGGTTGTGTGTAAATGTTCTGGTTGCTGGTTGGTGTTGTGGTTGTGTGTAAATGTTCTGGTTGCTGGTTGGTGTTGTGGTTGTGTGTAAATGTTCTGATTGCTGGTTGGTGTTGTGGTTGTGTGTAAATGTTCTGATTGCTGGTTGGTGTTGTGGTTGTGTGTAAATGTTCTGATTGCTGGTTGTTGTTGTGGTTGTGTGTAGATGTTCTGGTTGGTGTTGTGGTTGTGTGTAGATGTTCTGGTTGGTGTTGTGGTTGTGGTTGTGTGTAGATGTTCTGGTTGGTGTTGTGGTTGTGTGTAGATGTTCTGGTTGGTGTTGTGGTTGTGTGTAAATGTTCTGGTTGGTGTTGTGGTTGTGTGTAAATGTTCTGGTTGCTCTTGTGGTTGTGTGTAAATGTTCTGGTTGCTCTTGTGGTTGAGTGTAAATGTTCTGGTTGCTGGTTGGTGTTGTGGTTGTGGTTGTGTGTAGATGTTCTGGTTGGTGTTGTGGTTGTGTGTAAATGTTCTGGTTGGTGTTGTGGTTGTGTGTAAATGTTCTGATTGCTGGTTGGTGTTGTGGTTGTGTGTAAATGTTTTGGTTGCTGGTTGGTGTTGTGGTTGTGTGTAGATGTTCTGGTTGGTGTTGTGGTTGTGTGTAGATGTTCTGGTTGGTGTTGTGGTTGTGTGTAGATGTTCTGGTTGGTGTTGTGGTTGTGTGTAGATGTTCTGGTTGGTGTTGTGGTTGTGTGTAGATATCTCTAATATGTCTGTTGTTGTGTTTCAGATTTGGAGAAGATCAAGGCGTACATCGACTCCTTCCGCTACGGAGCTCCTCCTCATGCTGGCGGAGGAATCGGTAACACTCTTTTTCACTCTTTCTCTGTCCAAGCAGGTTGTACACCCCGTGCCGCACTCAGCCGCTGTGAAGTGGGAAGCAGAAGGTTTTCTGAATATAGATATAAATATAAGTAGCATATCGTCAGCGTGTGAAGAAGATTTCTATTTTCTACATCGTTTAAACAATACAGCTGCTGTTTACACTGTGTGAACGTTTCATGATGAATGGACCAATAGAAATGCTCCACTGACTCACGATCAAAGTGAAGGAAGTTAAGTTGCTATGCTGGAGATGTTCTTCTTTGGACGGTGATGATGTAATTAACTGGATGTGATTGTCTCAGTGCATCACCGCAACACTAGTCTCTCATGTTCTCTGACAGCAGCATTTTAAATACCAGCATCTGATACACATAATCACATTTACATCATCACTGAACTAAAATTAGAACTACTGACCTCCACATTTAACCCACACACACTAGTGAACACACACATTAGTGGGCAGTGAAACACACACGTATACACACACTAGTGAACACAGACGTTTACGCACACTAGTGAACACACACTAGTGAACACACACATATATATACACTAGTGAACACACATTAGAGGGCAGTGAAACACACTCTACTAAACACACATTAGGGGGCAGTGAAACACCCACATATAAACACACTAGTGAACACACACATATACACACACTAGTGAACACACACATATATACACACACTAGTGAACACACATATACGCACACTAGTGAACACACATATACACACACAAGTGAACACACACATTAGGGGGCAGTGAAACACCCACGTATACACACACTAGTGAACACAGACGTATACGCACACTAGTGAACACACACATACATATACACTAGTGAACACACATTAGAGGGCAGTAAAACACACTCTACTAAACACACATTAGGGGGCAGTGAAACACCCACATATAAACACACTAGTGAACACACACTTATACACACACTAGTGAACACACATATACACACACAAGTGAACACACACATTAGGGGCAGTGAAACACCCACGTATACACACACTAGTGAACACACACTTATACACACACTAGTGAACACACACTTATACACACACTAGTGAACACACATATATATACACTAGTGAACACAAATTAAAGGGCAGTGAAACACACTCTACTAAACACACATTAGGGGGCAGTGAAACACCCACATGTGAACACACACATATACACACACTAGTGAGAACACATATATACACACACTAGTGAACACACACATATACGCACACTAGTGAACACACATTAGGGGGCAGTGAAACATAGACAAACACACTAGTGAACACACACATACACACACACACTAGTGAACACAAATATTAGGGGGAAGTGAAACACACACATTAGGGGCAGTGAAATTTACACACACTAGTGAATGCACACACACACACTAGGGGACAGTGAAACATCCATGTGTGAACAGACACATTGGGGGGCAATGAAACATACACGCACACAAGTAAACATGCATACTAGGGGGCAGTGAAACACCCACATGCACAGACACACACACCACTGAACAGACAGCCCTATCCACAGTACGCAGTGGTAGTTGTTTAGGTGTCTTGCTCGAGGGCACTTGCCAGTCGTGTTGTGTTGGTCCAGGGCATCGAACCAGCAACCTTCTGGATCCCTTTCCTTCAGCCCCCCACTGCCCACTACTTCTATATACACTAACCTGTAAATTGTTGGTTTACGTCATTGAAACTAGAATCCTGAAATCTCTTCTCGTGTTTGATTGAGGACTCCTGGTAAAGGGGTGGGTTTGGGTCTGAGTGTGAGTTCTGTTAGATCACCAGCACCGCTGGGTTTACTCTGTCCCGCTCTTTATAAGATCTGACGTTTGCTGCTGTAGCTCCGGTTGTTTGTGGAGCAGTTATTCAGAGAGCCCCGCCGGGTCTGTCCTCTGACACGCATTAGAATGCTGCGCGTCCATCTGTTACACAAACGCCGCTGACGCCCCGACCTGCTCGCGCTGAGCAGGAAAGAGCTGACACACACATTCACGCATGAAAGCTGTTTTTCTGTTGAAGCTTCTGGACGTCGCTCTGGAAAGGACGGGCTGTGAGGGTGAACGAGAGAGTGCTCTGTCTGTGTGTCGTCTTAACCTTCAAACTGAGTCACTCTGGTTTTCATACATTCCACCATATACAGTCTGGATACACAGGTCTGTCATCTGATTCTCTGTATACTTTATTACTCTGTTTTTTAATGATCAGGACCCCCACAGGACCACCACAGAGCAGATACTATTAGGGAGGTGGATCATTCTAAGCACTGCAGTGACACTGACGTGGTGCTGGTGTGAGTGGATCAGACACAGCAGTGCTGCTGCTGCTGCAGTGTTTAAACACCTTCTCAGTGTCACTGCTGGACTGAGAATCATCCACCAACCAAAACTATCCAGACAGCAGTGTCCTGTGGGCGGCGTCCTGTGTCCACTGATGAAGAACTAGAGGAACACAAACTGTGCAGCAGCAGATGAGCTACTGTCTCTGACTTTACATCTACAAGGTGGACCAGCAAGTAGTAGGAGTGTCTAATAGAGTGGACAGTGAGTGGACACAGTGTTTAAACACTCCAGCAGCACTGCTGTGTCTGATCCACTCACACCAGCACAACACCAGTGTCACTGCCGTGCTGAGAATGACCCACCTCCCTAATAGTATCTGCTCTGTGGGGGTCCTGTGGGGGTCCTGATCATTAAAGAACAGAGTAATAAAGTATACAGAGAATCAGATGAACTA
Organism: Megaleporinus macrocephalus; assembly: GCA_021613375.1. Lineage (NCBI taxonomy): Eukaryota > Metazoa > Chordata > Actinopteri > Characiformes > Anostomidae > Megaleporinus > Megaleporinus macrocephalus. Next base: position 4,206,444 of record CM038709.1, read on the forward strand.
CAGTCTGTAAGTGGAGCTCCTGTATGGTCAGTGGAGCTGATACAGTGGACAGTGAGTGGAGGTCCTGTATGGTCAGTGGAGCTGATACAGTGGACAGTGAGTGGAGGTCCTGTATGGTCAGTGGAGCTGATACAGTGGACAGTGAGTGGAGGTCCTGTATGGTCAGTGGAGCTGATACAGTGGACAGTGAGTGGAGGTCCTGTATGGTCAGTGGAGCTGATACAGTGGACAGTGAGTGGAGGTCCTGTATGGTCAGTGGAGCTGATACAGTGGACAGTGAGTGGAGGTCCTGTATGGTCAGTGGAGCTGATACAGTGGACAGTGAGTGGAGGTCCTGTATGGTCAGTGGAGCTGATACAGTGGACAGTGAGTGGAGGTTCTGTATGGTCAGTGGAGCTGATACAGTGGACAGTGAGTGGAGGTCCTGTATGGTCAGTGGAGCTGATACAGTGGACAGTGGGTGGAGATAGAGGGAGGTGGTTTAATGTTAAGGCTGATAATGTTAAGCTGATAACCTATCTGCTTGGATTAGCCTTTTAAAGGAGACTTCACTGATCTTCTCTCCTCCTGTAGGTCTGGAGAGAGTGACCATGCTGTATCTTGGCCTCCACAACGTGCGCCAGACGTCCATGTTCCCACGCGACCCCAAGCGCTTGACGCCCTGAGAGGTCTCGACTCTGGCTGTCCTTCTGTCCCGTCCGGAACAGCAGGACGCAGCAGGAAGTTCAAGTGCCACCACGAATATACCGCCAACTTTTTAATATTTCATAGTCTGATTACGATGCGAGCGGCCGCTCCGCAGCAGGAGAAGATGAAGGTCCACTAATACGCTTATATCTGTCTTAAGAGAATCAGTGTTCAGTAACGGTAGATGCTAACGAGGGGACGAGGTCTTACGCTGAGGTGAATCTTTCTGATCGACTCTCTTTTTCTACTCAACCAACTTTGCTACTTAACACACTTCTGAGTCTGACAAACCAGCCAACGTGTTCTCACAGCTCCAGAGCCATCACTGTAATTAGGGGTTTTATTAATTGGCAGATTGTTATAGAAGTAATAAATTAATAATAAATAATAAAGGATCATTACAAAGACTCAAATGTGTGGATCGTTTTCATTCTCTAGGACCGCCTGGGTTTCTAACAGTGCTAAGTATGTACTTAGTGTATATAGATACTACACCACCATACTGACCACTATACCACCATACTGACCACTACACCACCATACTGACCACTACACCACCATACTGACCACTACACCACCATACTGACCACTACACCACCGTACTAACCACTACACCACCATACTGACCACTACACCACCGTACTAACTACTACACCACCATACTGACCACTACACCACCATACTGACCACTACACCACCATACTGACCACTACACCACCTTACTAACCACTACACCACCATACTGACCACTACACCACCTTACTGACCACTACACCACCATACTAACCACTACACCACCATACTAACCACTACACCACCATACTAACCACTACACCACCATACTAACCACTACACCACCATACTAACCACTACACCACCGTACTAACCACTACACCACCGTACTAACCACTACACCACCATACTAACCACTACACCACCGTACTAACCACTACACCACCGTACTGACCTCTACACCACCATACTAACCACTACACACCGTACTAACCACTACACCACCGTACTAACCACTACACCACCGTACTAACCACTACACCACCGTACTGACCACTACACCACCGTACTAACCACTACACCACCATACTAACCACAAGACCACCATACTGACCACTACACCACCATACTGACCTCTACACCACCATACTAACCACTACACCACCATACTAACCACTACACCACCATACTGACCACTACACCACCATACTGACCTCTACACCACCGTACTAACCACTACACCACCGTACTAACCACTACACCACCATACTGACCACTACACCACCATACTAACTACTACACCACCATACTGACCACTACACCACCATACTGACCTCTACACCACCGTACTAACCACTACACCACCGTACTAACCACTACACCACCATACTGACCACTACACCACCATACTAACCACTACACCACCATACTAACCACTACACCACCGTACTAACCACTACACCACCGTACTAACCACTACACCACCGCACTACACCACCGTACTAACCACTACACCACCGTACTAACCACTACACCACCGCACTACACCACCGTACTAACACTACACCACCGTACTAACGACTACACCACCATTCTGACCACTACACCACCGTACTAACCACTCCACCACCGTACTAACCACTACACCACCGTACTAACCACTACACCACCGCACTACACCACCGTACTAACCACTACACCACCGTACTAACCACTACACCACCGCACTACACCACCGTACTAACACTACACCACCGTACTAACGACTACACCACCATTCTGACCACTACACCACCGTACTAACCACTCCACCACCGTACTAACTACTCCACCACCGTACTAACCACTACACCACCGTACTGACCACTACACCACCGTACTGACCACTACACCACTGTACTAACCACTACACCACCGTACTAACCACTACACCACCGTACTAACCACTACACCACCGCACTACACCACCTTACTAACCACTACACCACCGTACTAACCACTACACCACCATACTAACCACTACACCACCATACTAACTACTACACCACTGTACTAACCACTACACCACCATTCTGACCACTACACCACCATACCAACCACTACACCACCGTACTAACCACTACACCACCATACTAACCACTACACCACCATGCTGACCACTACCTGTTATTATTGATATTACAGCTTGTTATCCAGGTGCAGTTTAAATTTACTGATAGACTCTTGATAAGATGATCAGATCTGGAGTCAGTATCTGTACTAAGAGATGAATAATAATAAGAAGAAACCAGTCTTGCTCCTGAACCAGCTGGCTCTGCCACATCTGTCAGATTACAAGTATGTGCATCACAGTTTTCAGCAGGGCGTCAAACCCAAAGCCTGGAGGGTTAAAGCTCTGCCTAACTGTGGATTTTCCCCTGACGCACAGGAGCAGCTTGATAATTAGCTAACGAGCCGAGTGTCAGTGGAGAAGCTGGTTGTCTCCTGCTGAAACTTGTGCAGCTTTAAACTCCTGGAGGCCACTTTTCTGTTTGTTTCAGGCTCCTGTGGTTCTGCTTTTGAAGGTCGAAAGGTCACTGTGGCTTGAAGTGAAGAGTCTAGTCTGTATTGTTGACACTAATCAGAGACTCCATGTTAAAAGTAGTGTCTCATTAAAATCTTTTCAACTTTGAATAAACACGACTGTGGATCAAAACGAGAGCAAGTCCACATGATCCACAGCTGCTAAACTGGCTGTACTGTGAAGCTATGGTTCTCAGACTGGTCCTCATTCGTCCCTCCTGTGTTGTGAATTAGGTTGGAGCAAAAATGTGGACCGTCTTGAGGACCAGTTTGAGAACCACTACTCTAAAGCTCCATCGTGATCAGACCAACTAAAACAAAGCAATGCATAACAATAACATTCCACTACTTAAAAGGCTTTGTTGCACTTGATTTGTTTATGAAATGCTTGAAATGTAGTTTATTTTCTTTAAAAACTAGAGATGGACCGATCAGCGTTGTTGAGGCCGATCACCTTTTAGTGCGATCGGCCGATAGCCGATACCGATCGAGGGCGGGGCTGTATGATTATCACAGCTATGGGATGTAGGCTTACACGACGACTGGATCTTAAGTCTGACGCTGTTCAACAGTATGGGCGTGTAAGGAAACCAGCGAGAGGAGTTTAAGATCCTCCGTGTATGTGGAGGTAAACCAGGTGAGCTCAGTTACTGAGCCTGCTTTAGCTGATGTTAGCTAACGTTAGCTTCACTTGCTAAGTTCAGTGGCTCAAGTTATGCTAAGCTAACGTAGTTATGAAGATGTATAGAGTCGTATGAGAGAGAGTTCACTTTAATCATGTTTACTACAATAACTGTACCTCTATATCTGAGTGTAGCTGGTTGCTAGGCTGGTTGCTAGGCTGTTGTCATGAATAATATTGGTTATTTAGCTAGATACTGTTTACACTCAGGATGAGCTGCTGTTGTGGGTGTGGTTTGACTAAAAGTCTCAGGACTAAGTGATAGGGTTGTCTAAAAGTATCAGGACTAAGTGATATGGTGGTCTAAAAGTATCAGGACTAAGTGATATGGTGGTCTAAAAGTATCAGGACTAAGTGATATGGTGGTCTAAAAGTCTCAGGACTAAGTGATATGGTGGTCTAAAAGTATCAGGACTAAGTGATATGGTGGTTTAAAAGTATCAGGACTAAGTGATATGGTGGTTTAAAAGTATCAGGACTAAGTGATATGGTGGTTTAAAAGTATCAGGACTAAGTGATATGGTGGTCTAAAAGTCTCAGGACTAAGTGATATGGTGGTCTAAAAGTCTCAGGACTAAGTGATATGGTGGTCTAAAAGTCTCAGGACTAAGTGATATGGTGGTCTAAAAGTATCAGGATTAAGTGATATGGTGGTCTAAAAGTATCAGGACTAAGTGATATGGTGGTCTATTTCTACATTACAGCTCTTTCAAATTAATATTCAGAAATATCATCAGAATCTGAAGAAGCATAGATATGTGAATATGTGTATGTATGTTTTTTTTCTTTTATTTGTTTATTTTGTTATTTTTTGTTATTATTATTTTTATTTTATTCATATTTTTTCTTTCTTTCTTTTTCTTCTCCTCTATTGCCTGTCAGGTCAGGTTATATAAATAAATAAATAAATAAAAATACAAACATTAACAAGAATAGGCTATAGAAACCTATAGAGCGGTTCCTGTAAAAGCAAATATGTTTAGTACATCAGTGCATTCAGATCACCAGGATAGAATAGAAAAAAAAAGAAAAGAATCTGAAGAAGCAGCGCTGGAACATTTTCAGTCCCAGTCAGTCATAATGCTGTTACTGCGCCGCTGTTCACTGTACAGTGACGTCACACGGTAGCGTTCAGGAGTTTCCGTAGCGAGCTCAGGTTTTTCTGTTAATTTAATTAAAATCATCGATTTTAAAGCAAATTAAGCAGCAAATTTCATTTCAAGTCATGTTTATATATTTTCAGTATCTAAACAATGTGAAATCACCAGGAGGGTCCATAAGTGGTGCTTAGCCTTTAAAGCCTCCACACTGTCGTAGTATGAAAAACAGTATGATATACACAAATTCAAATATTTAATTCTATATAAATATAATCTGCAGTGAAAGTCTTATGTTTTATTAAAGATAGTAATACAAGAGCCATAGCAGCACAGCCGCTTCTGCATATATTTAGTCTTACATATGAAAATAAAATTCAGTAAAGAAAATTCAGTACAGTCTCATTCTAATTCTAATTAATTCAGCAGTAATTAGCAAGTTAACTGAACAGCCTTGTTCATGTGCAAAATGAAACACATCCGCTTCAGAAGTATAACTGAACAGCGTTTGCGAGTTACGGTTTGGAAGTGCTGAAGCAGATTTATGAAGTATAATTATCAAACACACTCTGTAATCCATCACGCCGGCACACAGAGGACTGTGCTGTTAAGGTGCTCGGAGTGTTGAAACCTCAGGAGATTGAATGTGTGTAACACAGAGGCTTGTTCCAGTGAAGGTAGGTACACTCAGCCCTACCCTCGCGTCCGGGGTTCAGGTTCAGTCCGAGGAGCTGCCGGTGATCTGCAGCAGGAAGATGAAGATCTGAACGATGTCCACGTAAAGAGAAAGAGCTGCGAACACGTACTCCTCCGGGCTGATGGTGTGAGCGCGGTTCCCTATCAGGACCTGAGTGTGATACGTCAGGAACTGCACAAGAGAGAAGAACACTGGCTCAGTCCAAACGTACGACTGCGTGGTCTAAGTGGTGATCAGTACTGTACGTTTGAATTACAGTACATTTGAATTAAAGTATGTTTGAATTACAGTATATCTGAATTAAATACATTTGAATTACAGTACATTTGAATTAAATACGTTTGAATTACAGTATGTTTGAATTACGGTACATTTGAATTACAGTATGTTTGAATTACCGTATATTTGAATTACAGTATGTTTGAATTACGGTACATTTGAATTAAATACGTTTGAATTACAGTATGTTTGAATTACGGTACATTTGAATTACAGTATGTTTGAATTACCGTATATTTGAATTACAGTATGTTTGAATTACGGTACATTTGAATTAAATACGTTTAAATTACAGTATGTTTGAATTACAGTATGTTGGAATTACAGTACAGTTTTAATTAAAGCTGGCGATTTCCAGTGGCCGGACGAATGTTGGTGAATCGGGCTACGTGATGTAGTTGAGCGAAGTTTACCTTTATGTAAATTTGGGGTGTAAGAAAATATAGAATATTGTGATATGTTGGTGATACTGTATCGATTCTCAAAAACACTGTATCGATACACAGATTCCTGGCAGACAGTTAATCAGTGTATGTTGTGTTTAAACCTCTGATCACTAGATGGCAGTGTTGTAATTCATTTTCAGCTCCACTCCAACATTAACAAGCAGCACAAGGGCGCAATACTATTGTAAGCATTAACAAACCTCTTTATACAGTGGTGTGTTTTAATAGTAGGATTTGAAAAATTGCTTGCAGTATATCGTGATATATTGAATCGTGACCGCTGTATCACGATATGCATTGTATCGCCAGGTTCTTGCTAATACACAGCCCTAATGTAACTTGATTACCAATAAGAATTGAGCGTTGGGCAGGGTGGCTCCTCTGTCTAAATCTCCTGGTACAGCCGCCAATCCAAGTTAAGGATGTAATTGGACTAATTGGTTGTTAGGACACTCTTGATCAATTGTGATGCACATTGAAAACAAGAACATTTCACTGTGATCCCAAACTTTTGAGCGGTAGTGTATATACGAACTTTATATAAAGTACACTCTAAATGGCGAGTTAAAGAGAGACGTTTTTAACTGTTTCTAAAAAAGTGAGCTCTGATCCTGACTAATGAAAATTGGAATTGAGTTCCACAGTTTATAAAGAATTACTTTCAAGGAATTGTCAAATAACTTAAACTTGGCTTGCACACAACATGCTTTACATTTTCACAGAGATCTCAAATACTGGCACACCCAACAGAGAAAGACCACAGATTCAGTTGTAAGTCCCAGTAGAGATCCAGGTGAGATTGAGATTGGGACTTTTATGCTGTCTTAAATAACGCACTAAGCAATTACTAGTAAGAAAGGTAGTCACACAATGAGGTTTCAGTCTGTAGACTACTCCTGCCAACACCTAGAAGATTCTGGTACTCACCAGTGTGTAGACTATCGCTCCAATAGCAGCGTAGAGCATGTGAAGCCAAGGAACCTGATAGGTTAAAGAAAGGTGGTTTCATTTACTGGTAAAGCAAGACGTGCTGGCGTGTGTTCAGAACAGACAGCACATCAAATAAATAAATAAATAAATAAATAAATAAATTCTAAAAATGATAAGCTTTTTAAAATATTATATATTGATTTATCTATTAGACATACGCTCCCAGAAGCCACTTTATAGGTCCAGTATACAATTACAGACTGTAGTCAATCTGTTGCTGCACAGTGTGTCAGCCCCTCTTTACCCAGTTCATCACTGGTGAGCTTATGTCTACAGGGCTGCTGGTGTCTAGGTATTATTGTGGGTGGTGGTTAATTTCCAGTACAGCATTGACAATGACATGGTAGTGTGTGTGTGGACTTGATACTAGTGTATCACTGGCCACTGGAAACTGACCACTGATGAAGAGCAAGAGGACGGCTAACACAAACCGTGCGTGGACAGATGAGCTGGAGTCTCTTTCTGTACACCAGCAGGAGTGAGTTTCCAACAGTGCCCCCTGAGCTGAATGTGTGGTAGTGACCAGTAGCACTTACATACTGAAAGGAGAGCACGATGGTTGTAATGATGCCTGTAACCAGGACAACTACTCCCATAACACACAACAGACCGGTACAGGAGGTGAAGTCCACCTGGCCAAAAAACACATAAGAAGAAGCGTTTACATTTACAGGTATGATGATTAAGCCAGCACAGTACATATACCATGTCCAAAAGTATCCAGACAGCCCTATTAATGTGTGAATTTGGCTCATTTATGGTGCAGCTCTTGCTGACACAAGCACTAAACTGCTGGAGCAGCCACACACATGCCTGAGGTCACCATGCCTAATGGTGGTATAAAGCCCCCCCCCAGGTACAGTGATATAACTGAGTGATATAATAGCTATAATAAGCCTAGTTAACTGTTTTAGGGAGGTGGAAAGCTGCTGGGGAGGTTTAAAATGTACTCCCAATGTTTCACTTCACTCGTCATTCTCCTGACGTTGTTCAGACACCACTGGAACACTCATCAGGGGTTTGTGATGGGAAAGGCATGAGACATTTACCAGTCGGGCATGAATGTTTTAGGAGGGACAGACAGTCATTGTAAGCTGAGACAATGGGGTCATTCGATACGGCCAACAAAGGCACGCTTCAGAGCCACCCAGTCGATCAAAGCCTCCAGCAGCACTGCAGTTTTTACCTTGGTCTGAAAACAGAAGACTGTGACAGCAACACAAACTACTGTGGTTATGCCCAGAGCCAGGAACACTGCCTTGGTTTCAAAGTAACTGCAACGAGAACATTGACAATTCGTTGACCATTTAAAACCCAGACAGGAGTTGTTTATGTTTACATTAACCGTATAGAAAAAACAATAGTCATGTTGGAAAGATAACTTTGAATTTCTATTGATTAAACAGAAGCAACAACATTAGAGGCTGTGAGTAACTGACCTTGCTATGGTTCCTGTCATGTAGGACATGGCAAGTGTCTGTGGGAGAAAATTAATTTAGTCACTGTCCAAGGACAAACACTCCATGATGAATGGACCAACGGAAAATAGCTTGGATTCTATTGACTTGAAAAATAAGAATGTTTTTGCCATTTTGGAGATACTTGTCTTTCTTTGGACAGTGATGGTGGGTGTGTCTCAAATCCTACTGAACTCCTACATAGGCAGCATTTTACATCATAGTATGATCTCCCGACATGCAGTCTGTCCCAATTCTTACATACCTTAAACATGCTGTCTACTGAGGAACCTTATTTAGACCTGATTTTAAGGAAGCATCGAACGCTTCCTCAGCCGCTAAGACAATCCCATGATGCACCGCAGGCTAATCTAGGAGCAGTGAAGTGGTTTTAAAATGTGAGTTATTTTGATTCTCTCTGGAGTTTTAATGTGTTTCTGGTCATATAATCACACAGAACAGTATTTTATTATCAACTCTGTAACGAGTCCTTCACCATTTACACATATACTCCAGACATTAGCATTTATGCTAACGGATTTTTAAGCCTCGCGCTATTGTTTTGGATGCCGGCTGGTCGCTTAGCAACCAGATAAACCACCAGTGGCGTGCTGCAGTGGGCGGGAACAAGCCGTGACGCAGTCTCTCTCTAACTAGAGCGTCTCAGTAATCTGTTTACACACTCACTACCTAGACAGCCTACTTACACACTCACTACCTAGACAGCCTACTTACACACTCACTACCTAGACAGCCTACTTACACACTCACTACCTAGACAGCCTACTTAGACACTTACTAGGGTTTGAGACAGACCCCATAATATGTATGTTTTAAAAACGAACAACAATGCAATTTTACAGAAAACATGAAAATGTGGCATGTAAAATATTCTTTTAATATTTTTAATTCAAACACTTACAAAAACTAAGAGGAGAACCAAATTCCAAGGAAATCGTCTCCTGTAAATAAAGGCAAACCCGGATCAATGCTGAGTAAAACTGAACTGGGTTATAACTGAATACAGTTGAAGTGGTTGTGACACATGAGGGTTAAACTCACCGTGGTTTCTCACAGCACACCAGCACAAGGTACACAACGAAGTACACGGCACTGTGAACAGGATGATTCATTCACTCACAATGGCTTTAAACAGTCAATTGACTTTGAATTAACATGTTCCAGCCAATTCTACTCATTACTGTAAACTTGCGCTTCAGAAACTCACAATGACGCCCAGTAAATGCCGGGATTTTGGATGACAAATAGACGAACGGGGTCACTGCGAGAAGAGACAGTAACAATAAAAACACACACATAGAACATATCATCTTTATAACGCTTACAAAAATAACTTTAATTAACTTTAATCTTAATTCATACTCACACAAACGTGAACACAGCCACAATGGAGGACGTGAGCAACAGCTGTGCTGCCAAAATTAGGTAGACCTGCAACAACACAAAACATGAAGAACTATGTAACTTCTTTTATATAAAAATCTACTGGATCTAAAAGGTTTTTTTGTATAGATTGTTGGGGAGATACTTTAGAAGTGATGAACACTTTTAATACTTTTAAACTACTTCCAAGTAGTTTTGCCTGGAAACTAAAAACACTACATTTATTAAATTATGTGATGTTACATATAAAGAATGCATTTTAATAAGCTCGCTAGGGCACATGGAAAAAAACTCTGGTCTTATCATTTTTACCTAATTTACATGGTTCCTTAAATTACTGGCACACAAACCCACATAAAAAAAAAACAAGCACAAGACCAGCCGGCATGGTTGACGTTGATGTGTTGATCTTAAACTTAAGGTTTCTCAGTGAGTTACAACTTTAATCTACTTTGTGTTTGATGTCCAGATGAAAGCGAGTAGCTGGTATAGGTAACGTTACATACTAGCAGCTCCAAGTATCTAACATACAATGTTTAATCGATGTGTCCAATACAGAGATGAAGTAATATAAGTGTGGTGTTAGGTTAAGCACATTAAGTGTGTCTATACTTGAGACTTGGATGTAGATCAGATCACGTTTTATGACCAATCAATGCAGAAAACCAGGTCATTTTAAAGATTCACATACATTTTCTTGCCACTGTTGCTAAATAAATAGAATGTGGGCGGAGCTTATTTACACAGAGGCTCATTTTATTTGGTCTGTGTTACTTCAGTGTGATCATCACAGCTCATTACTTATTCATGAGCTTACCAAACAAGGGAAAACATGTTTCATTCTAGGACCAGATCATACAGGGTAATGATCATATCCCAAACTTCATTGTGTGCCGGTGACGACTGTAGGTTGCTATTAATTCATAGATACCTTAAACATGCTGTCAACTGAGAAACCTTGTTTTGGCTCAATTGTAAGGAAGCACTGAACGCTTCCTCGTAGGGCTGGGGCGACGCGTCAACGTAATCTATTGTGAAATTACGTTGATTAGCAAAACGTGCTGATGCGTCGCAAAGATGGCCACGCCTACTGAAAGCAGGGATGTATCTGTGTGTATCTAAGTTGTGGGAGTGTTTCACACAGAAACACAGATTTTAAATTATTAACATGTAAAGACTGATTTATACTCTGTCTGCTTCTTAATTGTCCAATGTAGAACCTAAGACTGTTCTAGATACCGCGGGAGCTTTAAAGCACACGTAGAATCACACATTGGTTCTCAAACGAATCTCGGCCAAAATATATAGTCCACAAACTGTCCAATTTCTTGTGCATGAGGCGTGTAGGCTATGTGTCATTTGTGCCTCTATAAGTCGAGTCAGAACGTAGACTCTTAACCATTTAATACATTTTATATATATATATATAAACACACACACACAAAATGTCAAAATTAGTCATTAGATTAATCGATTATGAAATTAATCGTTAGGTACAGCCCTACTTCCTCAGCCGCAAAGGCAATCCCATGATGCAACACAGGCTAATCTAGGAGCAGTTTAGTGGTTTTAAAATGTGAGTTATTTTGATAACGAGTCCTTCACCATTTACACTTTTATACTCCAGACATTAGCATTCATGCTAGCAGATTTTTAAACCTCGGGCTATTGTTTTGGATAGCTGGCTGGTCGCTTAGCAACTAGCTAAAACACTGGTTGCATGCAGTGGGCGGGAACAAGCCGTGACAGTTGCTCTCAAATTAGAGCGTCTCAGTAATCTGTTTCATGAATAGGGATACCTAGTCAGTGCACTACTTAGGCAGCTCACTAGGTCTTGAGGCAGACCCCTAGTTTAACTAGTCCAGTGGACTGGTTTAGCAGTCTACTCAGTCTTTAGCAAAAAACTTTTAAAATAGTTTTTTGTTGAATATCTAAAGTTTTAGAGTTAATGAGCTAGTGAGCACTTTCGCACTGATTTTAAAAGTTAATCAACATGTGGGGTCACTTTTCAAGATATTGTAAGTATTCTAAAATCAACTGTATTATAAATACCATCTTTACTTCATGTCTCCTCGTTGTTCTATTACATCCTGAGCAGAAGTGTACAGCTAACATTACACACAGAGTAATGAAAATCATCTCACCTTTCTGATGAATGCGTGCCGAACACTCATGCTTTCCCATAATCCATCTGTTATGAAGTCTCCCGTGTCTCCTGCAAAACCAAACATTGTTTAACGGGCTGCTCTTGCTGCTCTGAAGTCTGGGTAAGAATGAGCTGCAATAGAAAACAGCTTTGTCTGACTTCCAAAGAGGTTTCATTCTCTTCTCTAAGCCTGAGTCTGCTGTTGCTCTGTGTGTCGGCTGAGTAGGTATAAACGTCTGCTCTGCTGTATTACGTTTGCACAAAAGCCAAAGTGTTTCGATTACAATGTTTGAAAGCTCATAATGGAGAAACTTCAGAAGTATATTAAAAGTATCTACACGTACGTTCGCTCCTGGCTTAGTGCCTCTTTGCTGTAGTACAGAATTTACTGTGAATAAGAAAGAAGGGCTGCAGCAGTCTGAACAGATTACGCTCGTGATTGGTTTTGAGAAGAAATGCACCAATGTTTTGGTCAGTGCTCACATATGGTATTTTTTTTCATGCATTTTGATGATTCCAATACATTAATGTTTATAAAATGTGCAAATTGATATTACATCTATCTGGACTGACTTGGTGTATGAATATTTTATATATATATATATATATATATATATATATATATATATATATATATATATATATATATATATAAAATATTCATACACCATGTCAGTATATATAGTATATGAGGCCCACTAATGCAGTAAAAATGAATAAAGTGCACCGATACCACTTTTACCTTCAGTCACGGATACGTGATCCATAAACCACCCAGTACTAACTCTAAAATATTTTATTTTGATAAAATCTGTTCTATGATGGATTATATAACCGGTCTGCCATAACATTAAACCCAGCTCCTTGCATCTCCACTCACTGTCCACTGTATCAGCTCCACTGATCATACAGGACCTCCACTCACTGTCCACTGTATCAGCTCCACTGACCATACAGGATCTACACTCACTGTCCACTGTATCAGCTCCACTGACCATACAGGACCTCCACTCACTGTCCACTGTATCAGCTCCACTGACCATACAGGACCTCCACTCACTGTCCACTGTATCAGCTCCACTGACCATACAGGACATCCACTCACTGTCCACTGTATCAGCTCCACTGACCATACAGGACCTCCACTCACTGTCCACTGTATCAGCTCCACTGACCATACAGGACATCCACTCACTGTCCACTGTATCAGCTCCACTGACCATACAGGACATCCACTCACTGACCACTGTATCAGCTCCACTGACCATACAGGACCTCCACTCACTGTCCACTGTATCAGCTCCACTGACCATACAGGACCTCCACTCACTGTCCACTGTATCAGCTCCACTGACCATACAGGACCTCCACTCACTGTCCACTGTATCAGCTCCACTGACCATACAGGAGCTCCACTTACAGACTGTAGTTCATCTGATTCTCTGTATACTTTTTTACTCTGTTCTTTAATGATCAGGACCCCCACAGGACCACCACAGAGAAGATACTATTAGGGAGGTGGGTCATTCTCAGCACTGAAGTGACACTGACGAGGTGGTGGTGGTGGTGTGAGTGGATCAGACACAGCCCTGCTGCTGGAGTGTTTAAACACTCTCAGTGTCACTGCAGTGCTGAGAATGATCCGCCTCCTTAATAGTACCTGCTCTTTGGTGGTCCTGTGGGGGTCCTGGCCATTTAAAAACAGAGAGAATTAGATGAACTACAGCCTGTAAGTGTAGAACAGTGTAGAACTACAAAGCACTCTCATACGGTCAATGGAGTTCATAAAATGGATGTAGATGTAAGGAGGTGGTTTTAATGTTATGACTGATCTGTGTACATTAGCTGCTTAAAAAATATTTACTATATACACTACCGTTCAGGATCACTTTAGAATGTAATTTTATGCAATTCACAAACAATACTGTCCATTTCATAATAGAGGCTTATTTTGCATATAGTCTATTATCAGTAATTCTCAGTCCTCTGTCTAAATCTCCTGGTACGGCCACCAATCCAAGTTAAGGATGTTATTGGACTAATTGGTTGTTAGGACACTCTTGCTCAATTGTGATCACAGCTGAAAAACATTCTACTAATAAGTGAGTATAAAAGGGAGAACAACATTCTAGGTTAGTTTAGTATCTGAAGATCAGCAGTTGATGTCTTGCTGACCGACTCACAATGACCAGAAAGAAACAACTTTCTTTAGAGACCCGTCAGTCCATTGTTGTGTTAAGGAAGAAGATACTCCATTAAAACAAGAACATTTCACTGTGATCCCAAACTTTTGAGCGGTAGCGTATATTAAGTGCATACTATCATATAAGGCCCAGACAACATCCCCGGGCGAGCGCTCAGGGTTTGCTCATCAGAACTGGCTGATGTGTTTGTAGACATATTCAATCTGTCACTCACGCAAGCTTTTGTGCCATCCTGTTTTAAGACCACCACCATCGTGCCCCTCCCAAAGAAAAGTAATGTGAGATGCCTAAATGACTATCGCCCTGTTGCACTCACTTCAATCGTGATGAAGTGCTTCGAGAGGATAGTCATGACTCACATCCGGAAGACCATTCCCAACACTATAGATCCTTTACAGTTCGCATACCGCCGGAACCGGTCTACAGACGACGCAATCAACGCTACTCTTCACAAAGCCCTCACACACCTGGAGCCCTCACACACCTGGAGCCCTCACACACCTGGAGGGCAAGGACACATATGTCAGAATGCTCTTTATTGACTACAGTTCAGCATTCAACACGGTCATCCCACACAGACTCTCAGAAAAGCTCCTCACCCTCGGACTGACACCAGCCCTCTGCAACTGGGTGCTGAACTTTCTAACAGACAGACCCCAGTCAGTCAGAGTCGGCAGCTGCACATCCAGCACAAGAACAGTGAGCACAGGGGTCCCTCAAGGCTGTGTGCTGAGCCCCCTTCTGTACACGCTCTTCACATACGACTGCGTGGCCTCCCAGAACAACACCAGCATCATCAAATTTGCTGATGATACTACAGTCATTGGACTGATCACTGGTGGGGAAGAGACAGCGTACAGGAAGGAGGTGGCTGAGCTGGTGGCCTGGTGTCATGACAACAATCTTTCCTTGAATGCAGACAAGACCAAGGAAATGATTGTTGATCCAAGGAGGAAGCGAGAGCTACACACACCCCTGTACATAGGGGAGACTGAGGTAGAGAGGGTGAAAACCTTTAAGTTTCTTGGCATTCACATCAGTGAGGATCTCAGCTGGTCCCACAACACTCAGATCATCATCAGGAAGTCCCAGCAGCGACTGTACTTTCTGAGAAGGCTGAGAAAATTTGGTATGCCAACCAAAATTCTCAGCACCTTCTACAGGAGTATGATTGAGAGTGTTCTTACCAGCTCCATCATCGTCTGGTATGGAAACTCTACTGCTCAGGACAGAAAGGCTCTCCAGCGTGTGATCAAAACTGCACAGTCCATCTCAGGAGCAGCCTTCCCCTCACTACAGAACATCTACCACACCAGGGTCACCAGGAGGGCCCACAACATAATCAGGGACAGTACACACCCCCAGCACACACTCTTCACACGTTTACCTTCAGGCAGACGTTACAGGAGTGTGAAGTCCAGGACCACAAGACTGACAAACAGTTTCTACTCACAGGCCATCAGGCTTGTGAACACCTCACGCACTACCTCTCCAACCTCTCCTTTCTGAACTGGTTTTAACTGGTCTGATTTAAACTGCACCTTACACTCACTGTACTGTCAGAATACTGTTTACATTCACTGTACTGTCAGAATACTGTTTACATTCACTACTCGCACAAAACATTATTGTTTACATTCGTTACTTGCAACTTGCACTTTATGGCTGCTGCTCTTCATACTTGCACATAAAAGCACACATAACTTTTATTTTTTATTCTTTAACTATAAAAATATTTTTATCTACTTCAACTTATATTGTTATACTTTGTATATTTTGTATATATATTTTTTATTTCTTTTATTTGTTATCTTATCTATTGGTGAATGGAGGAGCAGCAAAGTAAGAATTTCATTGTACAGTGTAACTGTCTGTTCTGCTGTACATATGACAATAAACTCTTGAATCTTGAATAACTCTGATAATATGCATGTTTAATATCTTAAGTAATTGTAATATTTACTGTGTGAAACAGTAAAACATAGAACTAAACAGTGTGTAGATAAACCTGTGGTGTATACCTGTGAGCACACAGCAACTTCTCTGGCAGCAAAATCAGACCTCAATGTTGTTTTACATGTACATTTCTAGTCTCGTATGCTAAAGCCTATCATTACTCGGAGAGTCCGGCGGTTCCTTTTGCTCCTCAATAACAAGCTGACCAACATTAACTCAGACTGCTCAGATTATCTCAGGTGAGCAGCTCTCGATATAGCGTATTTTTGCCGTTACAGATTTAGTCATGAGCTTTTTTACTGCTGCTTGTTGTCCCTACAGAGCCAACATGTTGTTGAGGTCTGTCTACTGTTGCGTATACAGGTGTCAGAAATTGCTTTGTGGTTTTTGTTGTCAGTCTCTCTTCGCTAAAACCAGTTCTGTGTTTAGGTGTCAGTATTGGTTACTTTATTGCTACAGCCCCATTGCAAGACCACATTTTCAAACATCGGTTTGAAATATCTGTCAAATCTAAACATCTGTCTGATGCCTGCAAGCTTGCCGTAAGCAATTATCTACAGTTACAGATGTGGTATAATTTCTTTTATTGAAAAAAATCCTACCTTTAACAATGCAGCACAAATGGATCAGTAGAATTCAAAGTACTTAACATAAAATTCAGTATTATTCTGTCACCCATAACCAAAATATCTACTTTCAAACACAAAAATCAAAATGATATTTTATACATTTTTATATTGTAATATATTTGTGTATTCCACTATGCTGCAAGCACTTGCATGTGTTTTATAATAATGCCCATTCATACCAAAGTAGTCAAATTAAAAACATGCTGGTATTTAAGATTTCATGACACACTAGAAGAATCTCAATAAAATTTAACAGCTTACTGGGATCGGAAGAAGGCATCCCTGACGGAACGAAGGTGGGTATGACGGATGGCATCCCAGGCCCTGGGTATCCTGATCCATGCCACTGTCCAGCCGGAGGGGGCATCCCAGGCTGCCCTGAGCCGGTGTAGACCCCCGGCTGTGGGGGATAGCCATACGCTGCATATGGATAGCTACCCGCCGGCTGCTGAGGACCATACTGATGATGAGCAGACTCTTCGTAACTCGGTGGAAGATCAGATTTAAACATTGCGACGTCCCTGTGAAAACAAGGCATTGTGCAGTGGTCATCAACTCTCCTTCTACAGCTCTGCCTTTTATCTTAACCACTAGCTGTAAAGGCAATTAAGCCCACGTGAAGGCAATCATGGACTTTTGAAGGCAGTGAGGAGCTGAGGACCAAAGAAACAAACCAGTTAAACCAAGTAACAATGGGCTTGTTTAGACTCTCAGTCCAAATCAGATTTTTAGCGTATCCCACTTGTATCTACATTGATTTTTGACAGTCTAGACATATAAAACACATCAAATCAGATTTTTTCAAACTACATTTAGAAATGGTTTGATTCCAAGCAGTCTGGCTGCTCAAATAAGATTTCAATGAGTCTTTTGTGTCACTTGCAACAGGACAAACAATGAGGATGTTAAATTCAGAGTGATAGGAGATGCTGGGATATGCTACGAAGTTCCTGACCCCTACATCATTACCACAGCTACTCGTGTGGACAGTTTGGTGATATCTGGACCCATAAATCCAATCTGATCACTTATCACAAATAACAGTGCAGTCAGTCATCTCACAAGATCTGATTTGAGACTATACTATAAAAAAAACTGAAGTGTTTTGTCAGAAAAACAGTAAATGCCAGTTTTTTCATTATTTTACATTATAGTCCTTAAACTGTGTTTATTAGAAAAAAAAGTGTGTTAAACATTAATTATTCTTTTTAAACTTTATCTTGTTACAACTGGATAGTGTTTTGGTATCACAACACAGATCACAAATATTTAACATTTGAGTGCTGCTCTACAAATAGTATGCTAGCTAGCATTAACACTGTGTTTTGGCAAATGACCCAGCTATGTTATCCCTGTCGTCTAGCCTGAGCCCCAACCTGGACATGGCAGAAGAACAAATCTACCAGTGTTTTTAATTTGGTGTCAGTACAACCAACCACACAGCAACTCTTCGGCATAGCATTATTAATTCACACCAGTTAGGGTTAGTACACATTTACCAACAGCCTTCAACTTTCTCTACTTTGCTTTACTCGTTTATGCAGGACGGTAGAATGTGTTAACACAAAAAAGAGAATGATCTGATTTACAGGCATACAATAAATTTAGATGTAGCTTCATGACATCTACAAATAGAGCATCATTTTTTAATGTGGCACTCTTTCACCATTCATTTACGACATCCATTTAGCTACTGGATCTCTTTTATACTGCCAAAATATTTAATATAAATCTGAATAATGGCCTGTATATTTAGTGGGAAATATATATCTGCCTCATTCCTGTTTTGGTGACTTTTGAGACCCTTTTGATTTACCACTATTTACAAAAAATCCAGCCAGAAATATAAATCATTTATAGGTCTACTGTAATATACTCCTATGCATGCTGCTCAAAGTGACATTAACCTCAAAATACACAAAATTGCATTTTAAAAATCTTCAAAAGTTTTATTTTTATAAATAAAGAACATTACATATTTTAATAACACATACTCTGCCAAACTGGAAACGTCCTTAGTTTTCATTTCAGAACTATCTTTTATTGCATCTATAAAAAAATTTGTCATTTTGTAAGATGGATTTTGGTCTAATTTCTAGTTCTAACTCTGGAAACTTGTTGATGGCTCAGGTTAGAAGCAGGTTCTGAGAGAAAATTCTCTCATATTTGCTGATTTGTTGGAAAAATAACCGATTTGTGCTGTTTATACTCACTTTGTCCCTCAGTGTAGGAAATCCAGACAGAATCGCGAAGTTAGCTGCGTTAGCATGTCTGAGGAGAATTCCTGCGTGAATAATTCAGTGTTTTGTGTCTCGCTGTCCGGTTACAAAAGCCTTAAATCTAACAAACTATCCCCCCAACACGACTCTCAACCCCACTGTTGTGTTCAAACTGGGATTTAATGCCATGTTTATGATAATACTGACTAGTTTTCTTGCAGAGCTCTGCTAACTGACTGGAGTTCCACTGGAGCGGCCGTTGGGAGACCAACCGTCCTGTTTACGTTTGAATTTAAATTGAAAGTTGCGCTCGCGCTGTCGCTGCTCTACTCACCGCGGTTTCTCCGCTGCGCTGCGCTGACCGGACCTCCACCCCGAGCCCCTCACTGTCCGCGGAGCTCTGTGTAGTCTGTGGCGCTGCCTGGACGCGTAGCCGGACTGGAGAGGAGGAGCGCCGCTGTGAGGGGCTCTGTTGGACCACCATTAATATTTAATCATAATCCAACAGGACTCACATCATTTATTATCTCTACATGGAACAGCCACAGCCCAAATATTATTATTTATTCTGTTTTATAGTCATAAACAAAAGGTTGTATTACCTTTAACTGCTGCATCTCATTATTTTAAAGAAGAATTGCACAGTTTAGTTTCTTCTTTCCAAAATGATGCGAGATGTTTATTGTTGGTATGGTTTTCCAGGTGGTTGCTAATGTGTGTATACATATCGTTGTTTTCCAAAGAAAATCAAGTATCTCCAAAATGCCAACTTTACAGGAGGGGACAAAAACAGTCTTTACTTTTAATGTAAGTCAACCAGAAGCTATTTTGTAAAATTTCTATGTGTCCATTAATCATGAAATTTTCTGACAATGTAAAACAGATCATGCAGTAAACCAAAAATCACCAAAATAGAGATACATGTTTTTCTTTGGACAGCGACATTAATACATGCGTCTAATCATGACATTGCAGGAGAGGCCAGTTAAATGATTTCTATTATTCATAGTAATAAATATTTTACTTAAAATATTTTAGAATATTAGACTATGCTAGGACTATTGGACCCTCGTTTATGTGTTTTAATGTGTTTTTTATATTATAATATTATCTAATTAATGAATGAGTTAATTTATTATTATTATTATTATTATTATTATTATATATCGTTGCTGTCCAAAGAAAAATAAGTACCTCTAAAATAATAACTTTACATGTGAGAATAAAAACTGTCTTTCAATGTAAGTTAATAGAACCAGAACATTTTCATTGGTCCATTCATCATGAAGTTTTTACACAATGTAAATTATAGCTGCTGTGTTCAAATGATGTGGGAAATTAAAAATAGACAAAAATGGAAATGGACAGAGACAATATATTATTATATTAAATATTATATTATTATATTAGATATAATAGTGTGCTAGCTGGCATTATTACTGCTAATTTAGTTCTGGCACCTAACCCAGTCTGAGCACCAACCAGGACATGCAGGAGAACAAACCTACCAATGTTTTTACTTTGTTGTTAGTACAACCAACCACACAGCAAGTCGTTAGCATAACAATATTAATGCATAGATTCAAAGTACAAATTTGCCAACACACCTCAACTTTTATTACTGTCATCAATGTATCTGATGTATAGGACCCGGACAACCACCTCTGGAAGTCCCCCCACATAAAGTTATTACAAGATATGATTAATAATATGCTACCACCAGTTTATAGTCCCAAAATATTTTCATATATATTAGGATATAAATATTACTTTTTTAAAGTTATGGAAGAGAGAGACAAGCAGGATGTCATTAGTACACAAGTTTATTTGTAAGGCCAAATAGTCCTCAAACAATGATTATTTTCAGATTTCAGACTATTTTACCATCATCAGCATTCCATATAAACTCTGTAGACACATGTAGGTTCACTATTGATTTGGGAGAGTAAACATAAGTATCTAAAATTATCCAACATTATATAACTATATTTCAGTCCCACCTTTCATAAAGGTGCCTCAGCCATGGGACTGCCTCAGCCATGGGACTGCCTCTACCTCTGCAGTTTCTAAAGAGTTTCAGACTCTAGGCTTTTATCTGGAATTTAGTTTAATAAACTGTAGATACTGTATGACCAGAGGAGGACGGGTCTCCCCTTGTGAATCTTGGCTCCTCCCAAGGTTTCTTTCTCCAGTCTTTCCTCCAGAGCTTTTCTTGCCACGGTCGCCTCTGGCTTGCTCACTGGTGGATACATGATGTAACTGCTTGTTATTAAACTTCTGTGGAGCTGCTTTGTGACAACATCGTTGTAAAAGGCGCTACACAAATAAACTTGACTTGAAATAAATTTGAATATTTGTGTTGCAGGCAAAGTAACCTATTGTTTTTATCACCACTAATTAACTATCTCTAAATATATGAAGCGTTATTGAATATTTTAAATATTAATTACTGAAAGTCAACAGTAATGTTGTTGTAGTACCTCTTACTTGCCAGCAGATGTCAGTGGTTGCAAACAGAAAGTACAAGTCTTACTGTTCTGAAGAGAAACTGCATCAGTGTCTGATGTGCAGTACATGCCTCTCTGTATACAATGCAGAATAATAATAATAATAAATTTTATTTTATTTCCTGGCTTGTGAGCTATTTGCCTGTAGCTGAACACCTACATCATAATTTTCTGTCAAGGATCTACTTTGAATATTAATCCAACTGAACGATTTCTTCAACAGTTCAATCAGATATAAAAGTCTTATAAACTGTAAATAAAATCAGATTACACAGAAAATTACTGATTATATAAACTATTCAAATCACATCACATCCATGCATGACTGTATGAGAGACATGATCTGTGTGTTGCTCTCAGGGACGGCGTTTATCGATTTGTGTCACGTTTACAGTGATGCTGTTGGGAAGTCCTCCACTGACCAGCTGCTCTTTAATCTGCAAACAAACAGAAATGAAAGTATAAATAAACAGATTCAGATCTGTTTAGCTCCCTGATGGACCTCTGAGTCCACAGTGCACAATGGTGCTTGACTGAATCTATTAAGCAAATTTTCAGTGTTAGTATTTTTATGTTTGGGTTCTAATAGAACAGATATAGGTGTTTCAATTTTTCCAAAATACAATAATTTTGCTGTACGTTTGTATTCACTCTCTGTTTCAAACGCTCTGGAAGAGCTCCTGTGTCTTTAAGCCCCGCCTCCCAATAAGGCCAGTGTGCTCTGATTTGTCAGCTCCACCACTTGGTCAACATCCAAAGTAGCATCCTGCTACCGTGACAGCAGTTCTGCTGTATCGGTTTGAGCCAGAGTCCGAACCTGAAAGTCCGGTAGAACAAGTTCTACCTTCGCAAGCTAGACACAATGTTTCAGAGCGGTCAGTTTTTACTGGTTTAGCTCTCTGTGTGTTGTGAAAGGATGAGCAGAGCTTGCCGGTGGACGAGCAATAAGGTTTGTGTTACGAGATGATGTCACCATGTACCAGAGAAAAGGGCTGGAATTCTAATGAGGCAGTTGAGAAAAGTGGAGAGAGGTTCTCTCTCTGGCATGTAGCTTTGGGCTTTAGAACTTTGCAGAACGTTTACATGCACAAAAAGCTACAGCACACTAAGTGAAAGAGGAAAATATGGAAGCTAAATAGATCTTTGCTAACTCTTATTTTGGTGGAGCACTAAAATTGACTTGACTGTAAGTGTTTTTTCAGGTCTCAGTAACTTTGGATAGTATAGTACATGCATGCTTTTGGACAAATTGCTAATGTCGTTTTTAATTTTTAAAAAATGTGAATTGCTTGGAAAATTCAAGTTTGACTGCCAGACGTGATGTCACAAAGGAAGTATTAGCACACATACATTGTCGCTGTCCAAAGAAAAACATCTCATCGATTTTTATTTTTCTTCATAATTTGAATACAACAACTGTGTGAATGCAATGTCATGATGAATGGATGAATAGGAATGCTCCAGAATAGCCTGAAAAAACATTCTGGTTCCACTGTTTCTGGTCTCTCCTGTGAAGTTACTATTTTGTTTTTCTTTGGATCCTGAGAGCTGGACAAAAATGTGTTTCTGATTTTCAGCATTTGAAAAGTATCTCACCTTCTGAGAAACCAAATCCCTAATCTCAGTTTCTGACAGGTTCCACCAGGTCCTGAGCACCACCCTCAGCCCGACTACAGGATCTGTCTGCACTGAAAATCAGCACAGTCACAAGTTAAAACCAGATCTCTCAGAGTATATATATTCTTACTCTGATTTCTATCAGATTACTCAGTGTATATATATTCTTACTCTGATTTCTATCAGATTACTCAGTGTATATATATGCTTACTCTGATTTCTATCAGAATACTCAGTGTATATATACTCTTACTCTGATTTCTATCAGATTACTCAGTGTATATATATTCTTACTCTGATTTCTATCAGATTACTCAGTGTATATATATGCTTACTCTGATTTCTATCAGAATACTCAGTGTATATATACTCTTACTCTGATTTCTATCAGATTACTCAGTGTATATATACTCTTACTCTGATTTCTATCAGATTACTCAGTGTATATATACTCTTACTCTGATTTCTATCAGATCTCTCAGTGTATATATATTCTTACTCTGATTTCTATCAGATTACTCAGTGTATATATACTCTTACTCTGATTTCTATCAGATTACTCAGTGTATATATATTCTTACTCTGATTTCTATCAGAATACTCAGTGTATATATACTCTTACTCTGATTTCTATCAGATCTCTCAGTGTATATATATTCTTACTCTGATTTCTATCAGATTACTCAGTGTATATATACTCTTACTCTGATTTCTATCAGATTACTCAGTGTATATATACTCTTACTCTGATTTCTATCAGATCTCTCAGTGCATATATACTCTTACTCTGATTTATTTTAGATTACTCAGTGTATATATACTCTTACTCTGATTTCTATCAGATTACTCAGTGTATATATACTCTTACTCTGATTTCTATCAGATTACTCAGTGTATATATACTCTTACTCTGATTTCTATCAGATCTCTCAGTGCATATATACTCTTACTCTGATTTATTTTAGATTACTCAGTGTATATATACTCTTACTCTGATTTCTATCAGATTACTCAGTGTATATATACTCTTACTCTGATTTCTATCAGATTACTCAGTGTATATATACTCTTACTCTGATTTCTATCAGATCTCTCAGTGTATATATACTCTTACTCTGATTTCTATCAGATTACTCAGTGTATATATACTCTTACTCTGATTTCTATCAGATCTCTCAGTGTATATATATTCTTACTCTGATTTCTATCAGATTACTCAGTGTATATATACTCTTACTCTGATTTCTATCAGATCTCTCAGTGTATATATATTCTTACTCTGATTTCTGTCAGATTACTCAGTGTATATATACTCTTACTCTGATTTCTATCAGATCTCTCAGTGTATATATATTCTTACTCTGATTTCTATCAGATTACTCAGTGTATATATACTCTTACTCTGATTTCTTTCAGATTACTCAGTGTATATATACTCTTACTCTGATTTCTTTCAGATTACTCAGTGTATATATACTCTTACTCTGATTTCTATCAGATTACTCAGTGTATATATACTCTTACTCTGATTTCTTTCAGATCTCTCAGTGTATATATACTCTTACTCTGATTTCTTTCAGATTACTCAGTGTATATATACTCTTACTCTGATTTCTATCAGATTACTCAGTGTATATATACTCTTACTCTGATTTCTTTCAGATCTCTCAGTGTATATATACTCTTACTCTGATTTCTTTCAGATCTCTCAGTGTATATATACTCTTACTCTGATACCTCTCAGATTACTCAGTGTATATATACTCTTACTCTGATTTCTATCAGATTACTCAGTGTATATATACTCTTACTCTGATTTCTATCAGATCTCTCAGTGTATATATACTCTTACTCTGATTTCTATCAGATTACTCAGTGTATATATACTCTTACTCTGATTTCTTTCAGATTACTCAGTGTATATATACACTTACTCTGATTTCTTTCAGATTACTCAGTGTATATATACTCTTACTCTGATTTCTATCAGATTACTCAGTGTATATATACTCTTACTCTGATTTCTATCAGATTACTCAGTGTATATATACTCTTACTCTGATTTCTATCAGATTACTCAGTGTATATATACTCTTACTCTGATTTCTTTCAGATCTCTCAGTGTATATATACTCTAACTCTGATTTCTTTCAGATCTCTCAGTGTATATATACTCTAACTCTGATTTCTATCAGATTACTCAGTGTATATATACTCTTACTCTGATTTCTTTCAGATTACTCAGAGTATATGTACTCTTACTCTGATTTCTATCAGATCTCTCAGTGTATATATCCTCTTACTCTGATTTCTTTCAGATCTCTCAGTGTATATATACTCTAACTCTGATTTCTTTCAGATTACTCAGTGTATATATACTCTTACTCTGATTTCTATCAGATTACTCAGTGTATATATACTCTTACTCTGATTTCTTTCAGATTACTCAGTGTATATATACTCTTACTCTGATTTCTTTCAGATCTCTCAGTGTATATATACTCTAACACTGATTTCTTTCAGATCTCTCAGTGTATATATACTCTAACTCTGATTTCTTTCAGATTACTCAGTGTATATATACTGTTACTCTGATTTCTATCAGATCTCTCAGTGTATATATCCTCTTACTCTGATTTCTTTCAGATCTCTCAGTGTATATATACTCTAACTCTGATTTCTTTCAGATTACTCAGTGTATATATACTCTTACTCTGATTTCTATCAGATTACTCAGTGTATATATACTCTTACTCTGATTTCTTTCAGATTACTCAGTGTATATATACTCTTACTCTGATTTCTTTCAGATCTCTCAGTGTATATATACTCTAACACTGATTTCTTTCAGATCTCTCAGTGTATATATACTCTAACTCTGATTTCTTTCAGATTACTCAGTGTATATATACTCTTACTCTGATTTCTTTCAGATCTCTCAGTGTATATATACTCTTACTCTGATTTCTTTCAGATCTCTCAGTGTATATATACTCTTACTCTGATTTCTTTCAGATCTCTCAGTGTATATATACTCTTACTCTGATTTCTTTCAGAATACTCAGTGTATATATACTCTTACTCTGATTTCTTTCAGATCTCTCAGTGTATATATACTCTTACACTGATTTCTTTCAGAATACTCAGTGTTTATATACTCTTACTCTGATTTCTATCTGATCTCTCAGTGTATATATACTCTAACTCTGATTTCTATCAGATTACTCAGCATATATATACTCTTACTCTGATTTCTTTCAGAATACTCAGTGTATATATACTCTTACTCTGATTTCTATCAGATCTCTCAGTGTATATATACTCTTACTCTGATTTCTATCAGATCACTCAGTGTATATATACTCTTACTCTGATTTCTATCAGATTACTCAGTGTATATATACTCTTACTCTGATTTCTTTCAGAATTCTCAGAGTATGATTTCTTATTAAACTTATTATCATTTCAGATTTTCCACTATTTTAACAGTCCAGTATTTCCATTATGTCAGTGAAGTACTTGCAGTCAGGAACATAATTTCTGTAATTGCAAAGCAAGTTATTCACAGTTCACCGCATCCCAGCATGTTTATGTCAGAACAAGTCATATAACGATACATCAAAACATTTGATTAAAAATCACATATAACGTTGTTGTTTTACATATTAAAGGATATAAAGAGCTGAAATTTACTCACCGCTGTGGCACACAAACGGCAGAGTGTCAGTACAGTAGTTATCCGTCCACTTTCCAGAGTCATTAATGGACGTAGCGGTACAATAAGCTGCTCCTCGATACAAATGTGGCTGACCGGCACCCCAGAATGTAAAAGTGGAGTTACTGCCGTCTGACCACGTGGCCGTGTTGGTCCTGTACAGGCCAATGTAAAAGTGGTGGTTGGTCTGAACACTGGAGATCAAGTGGTCCTCAAACCAATCTCTTGCACTGGCCAGGTCGGTGTAGTGCTGCCTGCAGTAACTCTGAGCATCAGTGAAGTTCATGAACAGCGCTATTCGGACATAAGGCTTAACAGCATTGTCTCTCCCTGAAAGAAAGCATGAAAAGAGGAGACGCAGTGAAGAATAAGAGGTTAAAGGAGTAACATCCAACATCTAAGGAACATGAGAAGACATTACCTGAAGGAGACCTGGAAGTACAACCTATCTAGACCTCTATTTTGCTGTGTGTTCTCTACAGTTGACTTGTATCCCATCTCCCTACTGGCTATAACTCACCCTGTTACACAGTACTGACTGAACTTGTGATCTCCGGATGACTGGAACAATACCTAGATGGTCGCTTCACTTGGGAGTCACATGATTACATTCCTTGGGTTCTATGTTCCCATGGTCCCATGTTCCCATAGTTCTTGGTCCCCAGTTTTCTATGTTCCCAGGGTCATGTGCTTTCAATGTGTTATACTTCCAAAGTTCTAGGTATTCCCAAGGTAATATGTTATGACGGTTCTATGTTCCCAGGGTTCTACGTTGCCAGAGTTCTGTGATCCTGTGGTCATATATTGCCAGTGTTCTACGTTGCAAGCATTCTAAGTTGCCAGGGCTCTATGGCCCTGTGGTCATTGTCAGGGTTCTGTATTCCCAGTGTGCTATATTGCCATAGTTCTGTGTTTCTAAGGTTCTATGTTACCAGGGTTCTGTGTTCTCAGGGTTCAAATGTTGGCAGGATTATATATCATATATTCTAAATTCCTTAACTGCCAGGGTTCTATGTCCCCAAGGATCTATGTTCTCGTGGCCCTATATTGCCAGGGTTTTATGTCCCCAGAATTCTATGTTCTGTGCGGCCAGAGATCTATTTTCACAGTGTTCCATGTTCTCAGGGTCCTGTATTGTATGGGGACAATGTTCCCATGGCTCTATGTTCCCAAGGTCAGAGTTCTGTATCTATTTCTCCAGTTTTTAATTTTGCCACGTCTTTAGGGTCCTGCATTGCCAGCACTTTATATTTTGAGGTCCCCAGTGATCTATGTTTCCATTGTTCTATGTTCCCAGAGTTATATATTCCCATGGTTCTGCGTTCCCATGGCTTTTTTAAGGAATTTCACATTGCTCTGTATATGTACGCTCCTACCTCACCACCCACCGTCTGATCTGATTACTTTTAGGGCTGGTGAGTTTAATAACACAGGAAGTGAGACACAAATCTGAGCACAGAACTATTGATGTTCCCAGAGTTTAGGAGGAAAATGATATTCAGTCCAGATTTCCTGTATCTCGGCTTTATGAGGCCGTACACCTCCAAACTAGCCATATATTATATAGCTAAACCATCTGGGTCCACGGATATGAAATGTGTCTGTCTGAGCGCTGAAACACATTAATCTCAGACCGTTTCAGTGCTGGAGTGGAAGAGATTCAGCATTACTACACCTGAACTGGAGGAAGAGATGTGACTGTAGATCTACTGTAAGTCAGAGCAGGTTCTTTTTAGAGATGCTTACCATCGTAGCACATGAAATACTGAGGAACGTCGCAGCCGACGTCTGACCACTGGCCATTATACAGAGGTTTGAGTTTCCAAACACACTGTCCGTCCAGAGGTCGCCCGGGGTACCAGTTGGAGTAGGTGACCTCTGTAGAACCGTTGGGGTTGCTGTCATCCAGGGACCATCTCCATGGGTTTATAACGTTGCGCAAGCCGATCCAGGCCGAGCCGTTATAGCTCCCATTGACAGAGGCAACCAATCGGATCATGTCGTCCAAGCTCTGCACGGTGGCGAGGTCATCATACATCTCCCTACAATATGTCTGGGCTTCTGACCAAGTCTTGGACTCATTTATGAAGTAATACTGCAGAGACAGGCCAGAGGCCAGCGTGAAGAAACCTGTGGAAAACGTTTAGAGGCAACATTCTAGATTAGAGGTCCACTACACAGTCACAGCATTATGAGTAGACCAGACACTCACCGCTGATCAGGAGCAGACACAGACCCATAGTGGAAGTGTTGCCAGAGCAGGCAGCTGGTGACTAACATGTGGTAGGCATGTGAGGACGTCCCTCTCTTCACATTTCCTCATGACAGGCAAGATACAGACCTTAAACTTAGCCCGGTGTACCATACAGCCCTGAGGATTATTATCTTATCTGTTTTGGTGAACTGCTTCCTCCTAACCAGAGAAATAAGGGCTCTAGAGGAGATAATGTGTAGTAGATGAAGTATAGAAGTGTATTCATTAGTGTAGAAGGTACACTAATGATGATTACTTCACCTACTACACTAATGAATACACTTCTATACTTCACCTACTACACTAATGAATACACTTCTATACTTCACCTACTACACTAATGACTACACTTCTATACTTCACCTTCTACACTAATGATACACTTCTATACTTCACCTTCTACACTAATGATACACTTCTATACTTCACCTACTATACTAATGAGTATACTTCTATACTTCACCTACTACACTAATGAGTACACTTCTATACTTCACCTACTACACTAATGAATACACTTCTATACTTCACCTTCTACACTAATGATACACTTCTATACTTCACCTACTATACTAATGAGTATACTTCTATACTTCACCTACTACACTAATGAGTACACTTCTATACTTCACCTACTACACTAATGAATACACTTCTATACTTCACCTTCTACACTAATGATACACTTCTATACTTCACCTTCTACACTAATGATACACTTCTATACTTCACCTACTATACTAATGAGTATACTTCTATACTTCACCTACTACACTAATGAGTACACTTCTATACTTCACCTACTACACTAATGAATACACTTCTATACTTCACCTACTACACTAATAATACACTTCTATACTTCACCTACTACACTAATGAATACACTTCTATACTTCACCTACTACACTAATGAATACACTACTATACTTCACCTACTACACTAATGACTACACTTCTATACTTCACCTTCTACACTAATGAATACACTTCTATACTTCACCTACTACACTAATAATACACTTCTATACTTCACCTACTACACTAATGAATACACTACTATACTTCACCTACTATACTAATGAGTACACTTCTATACTTCACCTACTACACTAATGAATACACTTCTATACTTCACCTACTACACTAATAATACACTTCTATACTTCACCTACTACACTAATGAATACACTACTATACTTCACCTACTACACTAATAATACACTTCTATACTTCACCTACTACACTAATAATACACTTCTATACTTCACCTACTACACTAATGAATACACTACTATACTTCACCTACTACACTAATGAATACACTTCTATACTTCACCTACTACACTAATGAATACACTTCTATACTTCACCTACTACACTAATGAATACACTACTATACTTCACCTACTATACTAATGAGTACACTTCTATACTTCACCTACTACACTAATAATACACTACTATACTTCACCTACTACACTAATAATACACTTCTATACTTCACCTACTACACTAATGAATACACTACTATACTTCACCTACTACACTAATGAATACACTTCTATACTTCACCTACTACACTAATGACTACACTTCTATACTTCACCTTCTACACTAATGAATACACTTCTATACTTCACCTACTACACTAATAATACACTACTATACTTCACCTACTATACTAATGAGTACACTTCTATACTTCACCTACTACACTAATAATACACTACTATACTTCACCTACTACACTAATGAATACACTTCTATACTTCACCTACTACACTAATGAATACACTACTATACTTCACCTACTACACTAATAATACACTACTATACTTCACCTACTACACTAATGACTACACTTCTATACTTCACCTTCTACACTAATGAATACACTTCTATACTTCACCTACTACACTAATAATACACTTCTATACTTCACCTACTACACTAATGAATACACTACTATACTTCACCTACTACACTAATGAATACACTTCTATACTTCACCTACTATACTAATGAGTACACTTCTATACTTCACCTACTACACTAATGAATACACTTCTATACTTCACCTACTACACTAATAATACACTTCTATACTTCACCTACTACACTAATAATACACTTCTATACTTCACCTACTACACTAATAATACACTTCTATACTTCATCTACTACACTAATGAATACACTTCTATACTTCACCTACTACACTAATGAGTACACTTCTATACTTCACCTACTACACTAATGAATACACTTCTATACTTCACCTACTACACTAATAATACACTTCTATACTTCACCTACTACACTAATGAATACACTTCTATACTTCACCTACTACACTAATGAATACACTTCTATACTTCACCTACTACACTAATAATACACTTCTATACTTCACCTACTACACTAATGAATACACTTCTATACTTCACCTACTACACTAATGACTACACTTCTATACTTCACCTTCTACACTAATGATACACTTCTATACTTCACCTACTACACTAATAATACACTTCTATACTTCACCTACTACACTAATGAGTACACTTCTATACTTCACCTACTACACTAATGAATACACTTCTATACTTCACCTACTACACTAATGAATACACTTCTATACTTCACCTACTACACTAATGAATACACTTCTATACTTCACCTACTACACTAATGAATACACTACTATACTTCACCTACTACACTAATAATACACTTCTATACTTCACCTACTACACTAATAATACACTTCTATACTTCACCTACTACACTAATAATACACTTCTATACTTCACCTACTACACTAATAATACACTTCTATACTTCACCTACTACACTAATAATACACTTCTATACTTCACCTACTACACTAATAATACACTTCTATACTTCACCTACTACACTAATAATACACTTCTATACTTCACCTACTACACTAATGAATACACTACTATACTTCACCTACTACACTAATAATACACTTCTATACTTCACCTACTACACTAATAATACACTTCTATACTTC
>CM038709.1:4240052-4275052 GCA_021613375.1 Megaleporinus macrocephalus
TTCACCTACTACACTAATGAATACACTACTATACTTCACCTACTACACTAATAATACACTTCTATACTTCACCTACTACACTAATGAATACACTTCTATACTTCACCTACTACACTAATAATACACTTCTATACTTCACCTACTACACTAATAATACACTTCTATACTTCACCTACTACACTAATGAATACACTTCTATACTTCACCTACTACACTAATAATACACTTCTATACTTCACCTACTACACTAATGAATACACTACTATACTTCACCTACTACACTAATAATACACTTCTATACTTCACCTACTACACTAATGAATACACTACTATACTTCACCTACTACACTAATAATACACTTCTATACTTCACCTACTACACTAATAATACACTTCTATACTTCACCTACTACACTAATGAATACACTTCTATACTTCACCTACTACACTAATAATACACTTCTATACTTCACCTACTACACTAATGAATACACTACTATACTTCACCTACTACACTAATAATACACTTCTATACTTCACCTACTACACTAATGAATACACTTCTATACTTCACCTACTACACTAATAATACACTTCTATACTTCACCTACTACACTAATGAGTACACTTCTATACTTCACCTACTACACTAATGAATACACTTCTATACTTCACCTACTACACTAATAATACACTTCTATACTTCACCTACTACACTAATAATACACTTCTATACTTCACCTACTACACTAATGAATACACTTCTATACTTCACCTACTACACTAATAATACACTTCTATACTTCACCTACTACACTAATGAATACACTACTATACTTCACCTACTACACTAATAATACACTTCTATACTTCACCTACTACACTAATGAATACACTTCTATACTTCACCTACTACACTAATAATACACTTCTATACTTCACCTACTACACTAATGAATACACTACTATACTTCACCTACTACACTAATAATACACTTCTATACTTCACCTACTACACTAATGAATACACTTCTATACTTCATCTACTACACTAATAATACACTTCTATACTTCACCTACTACACTAATAATACACTTCTATACTTCACCTACTACACTAATAATACACTTCTATACTTCACCTACTACACTAATAATACACTTCTATACTTCACCTACTACACTAATAATACACTTCTATACTTCACCTACTACACTAATGAATACACTACTATACTTCACCTACTACACTAATAATACACTTCTATACTTCACCTACTACACTAATGAATACACTTCTATACTTCACCTACTACACTAATGAATACACTTCTATACTTCACCTACTACACTAATAATACACTTCTATACTTCACCTACTACACTAATGAATACACTTCTATACTTCACCTACTACACTAATAATACACTTCTATACTACACCTACTACACTAATAATACACTTCTATACTTCACCTACTACACTAATAATACACTTCTATACTTCACCTACTACACTAATAATACACTTCTATACTACACCTACTACACTAATAATACACTTCTATACTTCACCTACTACACTAATGAATACACTTCTATACTTCACCTACTACACTAATAATACACTTCTATACTTCACCTATTACACTAATAATACACTTCTATACTTCACCTACTACACTAATAATACACTTCTATACTTCACCTACTACACTAATAATACACTTCTATACTTCACCTACTACACTAATAATACACTTCTATACTTCACCTACTACACTAATGAATACACTTCTATACTTCACCTACTACACTAATAATACACTTCTATACTTCACCTACTACACTAATGAATACACTTCTATACTTCACCTACTACACTAATAATACACTTCTATACTACACCTACTACACTAATAATACACTTCTATACTTCACCTACTACACTAATAATACACTTCTATACTTCACCTACTACACTAATAATACACTTCTATACTACACCTACTACACTAATAATACACTTCTATACTTCACCTACTACACTAATGAATACACTTCTATACTTCACCTACTACACTAATAATACACTTCTATACTTCACCTATTACACTAATAATACACTTCTATACTTCACCTACTACACTAATAATACACTTCTATACTTCACCTACTACACTAATAATACACTTCTATACTTCACCTATTACACTAATAATACACTTCTATACTTCACCTACTACACTAATAATACACTTCTATACTTCACCTACTACACTAATGAATACACTTCTATACTTCACCTACTACACTAATAATACACTACTATACTTCACCTACTACACTAATGAATACACTTCTATACTTCACCTACTACACTAATGAATACACTTCTATACTTCACCTACTACACTAATAATACACTTCTATACTTCACCTACTACACTAATGAATACACTTCTATACTTCACCTACTACACTAATGAGTACACTTCTGTACTTCACCTACTACACTAATGAATACACTTCTATACTTCACCTACTACACTAATAATACACTTCTATACTTCACCTACTACACTAATAATACACTACTATACTTCACCTACTACACTAATAATACACTTCTATACTCACCTACTACACTAATGAATACACTTCTATACTTCACCTACTACACTAATGAATACACTTCTATACTCACCTACTACACTAATGAATACACTTCTATACTTCACCTACTACACTAATGAATACACTTCTATACTTTACCTACTACACTAATGACTACACTTCTATACTTTACCTACTACACTAATGAATACACTTCTATACTTCACCTACTACACTAATGACTACACTTCTATACTTCACCTACTACACTAATAATACACTTCTATACTTCACCTACTACACTAATGAATACACTACTATACTTCACCTACTACACTAATAATACACTACTATACTTCACCTACTACACTAATGAATACACTTCTATACTTCACCTACTACACTAATAATACACTACTATACTTCACTACTACACTAATGATACACTACTATACTTCACCTACTACACTAATGAGTACACTTCTATACTTCACCTACTACACTAATGATACACTTCTATACTTCACCTACTACACTAATGAATACACAACTATACTTCACCTACTACACTAATGATACACTTCTATACTTCATCTACTACACTAATGAATACACTTCTATACTTCACCTACTACACTAATAATACACTACTATACTTCACCTACTACACTAATGAATACACTTCTATACTTCACCTACTACACTAATAATACACTACTATACTTCACTACTACACTAATGATACACTACTATACTTCACCTACTACACTAATGAGTACACTTCTATACTTCACCTACTACACTAATGATACACTTCTATACTTCACCTACTACACTAATGAATACACAACTATACTTCACCTACTACACTAATAATACACTTCTATACTTCACCTACTACACTAATGAATACACTTCTATACTTCACCTACTACACTAATAATACACTTCTATACTTCACCTACTACACTAATAATACACTTCTATACTACACCTACTACACTAATAATACACTACTATACTTCACCTACTACACTAATGAATACACTTCTATACTCACCTACTACACTAATGAATACACTTCTATACTCACCTACTACACTAATGAATACACTTCTATACTTCACCTACTACACTAATGAATACACTTCTATACTCACCTACTACACTAATGAATACACTTCTCTACTTCACCTACTACACTAATGAATACACTTCTATACTTCACCTACTACACTAATGAATACACTTCTATACTTCACCTACTACACTAATGAGTACACTTCTATACTTCACCTACTACACTAATGAGTACACTTCTATACTTCACCTACTACACTAATAATACACTTCTATACTTCACCTACTACACTAATGAATACACTTCTATACTTCACCTACTACACTAATGAGTACACTTCTATACTTCACCTACTACACTAATGAGTACACTTCTACACTTCACCTACTACACTAATAATACACTTCTATACTTCACCTACTACACTAATGAGTACACTTCTATACCTTACATACTACACTAATAATACACTTCTATACTTCACCTACTACACTAATGAATACACTACTATACTTCACCTACTACACTAATAATACACTTCTATACTTCACCTACTACACTAATAATACACTACTATACTTCACCTACTACACTAATAATACACTTCTATACTTCACCTACTACACTAATAATACACTACTATACTTCACCTACTACACTAATAATACACTTCTATACTTCACCTACTACACTAATAATACACTTCTATACTTCACCTACTACACTAATAATACACTACTATACTTCACCTACTACACTAATAATACACTTCTATACTTCACCTACTACACTAATGAATACACTTCTATACTTCACCTACTACACTAATAATACACTACTATACTTCACCTACTACACTAATAATACACTACTATACTTCACCTACTACACTAATAATACACTTCTATACTTCACCTACTACACTAATGAATACACTTCTATACTTCACCTACTACACTAATGAATACACTTCTATACTTCACCTACTATACTAATAATACACTTCTATACTTCACCTACTACATTGATAAGTTAGAGAGCTTTGAGAACACTTTGGCAAACATTCCACCAGGAAAGTATGTGCTGTGTGGGTTTTTTGAATAAGAATGAGGAAATTCATTTCATATGATTTGGTCAGATAAGGAGTGGATGGATTATTGTGTGTCTGAAAAATAGAACGAAACAGGAAATACTTTGACGTTCACTGCAGGTTTAGGTCTCAGAGTAGTGAAACTGCACTGAATACTGCACAGAGTATACACCAACTGCCTCAAATCAGTTGAACTCTGTATTACTGACCACATCATAAAACATTCTTGTGTTGTTAATGGAATAGATTCTAGTTCATATGTAAAGTACATCTATCTATCTATCTATCTATCTATCTATCTATCTATCTATCTATCTATCTATCTATCTATCTATCTGTCTATCTATCTATCTATCTATCTATCTGTCTATCTGTCTATCTATCTATCTATCTATCTATCTATCTATCTATCTATCTGTCTATCTGTCTATCTGTCTATCTATCTATCTATCTATCTATCTATCTATCTATCTATCTATCTATCTATCTATCTATCTATCTATCGTCAGTAGTAAGTCCACCGCCCTGCAAGATGGCGCTGTAATTCACTTTTATTTTGAGAGACTTTTATTTTGAAGTACACCCGGAAGTCCTCGTTGTCTTCTCTTGCTAAACAGCTGAATGTAAACAGGTTGAGGAGAGAGAGTAATCTGTTTTAGTCTGATCTGTTTTAGTCTGATCTGTTTTAGTCTGATCTGTTTTAGTCTGAACTGGACGCGAAATCATCTCAGGCTGGAGTAGAAATGTGAAGTATATGAGTTTGAAAGTTTTAGTTTTAGTAACTGCGCTGTTCTGTTGGACAGGATGCTGAAAGCTGTGATTCTGATCGGAGGCCCTCAGAAAGGTGAGACACTCACAGCAAACAGCTTTAAAATCAATATATCTGAACTAATATTGATTATAGATAATTAATATTCATATTACTGAATACGTAAACACACACGAGACATACCAGCTCCGCTTATTTTCTATTATTATTATATTATTGTTTATTTTTCGAACATCACGTCCTATATAGTCATCCATTGTAGGGAGTAGTGATTATATATCATCTCTATTTATTATTATAATATCTGTGTAGTGATCAATGTAGGTGATGGAGATTATAGACAATTTCTGCTCACTATTATAGAGTTGTATATAATGCTCAGGTGTAGGAAATGCTAACTATATACCATCTCTGTTCACTATTATAGTATCTGTGTAGTGATCCAGTTTAGGCAATGATAACTACGTACCGTCTCTGTTCACTGTAATAGTGTTCTATATAGTGATCTCATGTAGGGAAATGAAATTTGAGACCATGTTTGTTCACTGTTACAGTATCTGCGTAGTGATCACATAGTGATTTAATGGCCTTTATGTTCACTATTAAAGTCTTCTGTGTAGTAAAGCCAGTGTAGGAAATAGTAATGATATACCATCTCCATTCACTATAATAGTGTTCTATAGAGTAATCTAATGTAAGGAATAGTGATGATAAACCGTTTCTCCTCACTATTATAGTATTCTGTGTAGTGAGTTAATGTGGAGAATGGTGATTATAGACTGTTTCTGTTCACTATGAAGGTGTTCTGTATATTGATCCAGTATAGAAACTAGTGGTTATATTTCTGTTCACTGTTATAGTGTTCTATACAGTACTCTAGTATAGATAATAGTGATAATACACCATTTCAGTTCACTTTTATATTGTTCTATACAGTACTAAAGTATAGATAGTAGTGATAATAAACCATTTCAGTTCACTTTTATAGTGTTCTATACAGT
The DNA here is from genome assembly GCA_021613375.1 of Megaleporinus macrocephalus. Classification (NCBI taxonomy): domain Eukaryota; kingdom Metazoa; phylum Chordata; class Actinopteri; order Characiformes; family Anostomidae; genus Megaleporinus; species Megaleporinus macrocephalus. Next base: position 4,246,610 of record CM038709.1, read on the forward strand.
ACTAAAGTATAGATAGTAGTGATAATAAACCATTTCAGTTCACTTTTATAGTGTTCTATACAGTACTAAAGTATAGATAGTAGTGATAATAAACCATTTCAGTTCACTTTTATAGTGTTCTATACAGTACTAAAGTATAGATAGTAGTGATAATAAACCATTTCAGTTCACTTTTATAGTGTTCTATACAGTACTAAAGTATAGATAGTAGTGATAATAAACCATTTCAGTTCACTTTTATAGTGTTCTATACAGTACTAAAGTATAGATAGTAGTGATAATAAACCATTTCAGTTCACTTTTATAGTGTTCTATACAGTACTAAAGTATAGATAGTAGTGATAATAAACCATTTCTGTTCACTGTTATAGTGTTCTGTACAGTACTCTAATATAGATAATAGTGATTATAGACCATTTCTGTTCACTGTTATAGTGTTCTGTACAGTACTCTAATATAGATAATAGTGATTATAGACCATTTCTGTTCACTGTTATAGTGTTCTGTACAGTACTCTAATATAGATAATAGTGATTATAGACCATTTCTGTTCACTGTTATAGTGTTCTGTACAGTACTCTAATATAGATAATAGTGATTATAGACCATTTCTGTTCACTGTTATAGTGTTCTGTACAGTACTCTAATATAGATAATAGTGATTATAGACCATTTCTGTTCACTGTTATAGTGATCTATATAGTACTCGAGTATAGATAACAGTGATTATAGACCCTTTTTGTTCACTATTATAGTGTTCTGTGTAGTGATCTTGTGTAGAGAATAGTGATTAGACCGTTTCTGTTCACTATAATAGTGATCTATATAGTGCTCTAATGTAGAGAATAGTGATTATAGATCATATATGTTTTCGTTAATTGTGTTTTATATACTATATACTATATAAAATTATGCAACATATACTACACAGATGTTGCCTATAGTAGTGTTCTACACAGTGCACTAATGTGGAGAATTGTGATTGGGCAGTAGTGATTAGTGTATCATGCTTAGGAAGCACTGCACTGATGTTGTTCTCTTGTGAACTAGGTACGCGGTTCCGTCCGCTGTCTTTCGAGGTGCCCAAGCCTCTGTTCCCGGTGGCAGGGGTCCCAATGCTGCAGCACCACATAGAGGCCTGTGCTCAGGTACGCACTCTCTCTCTCACCTGGTGTACGAGGTGGTTTAGAGTGAATAATCTTCCATCAGGAATCAAAACAACAACAACACAGTACAAAGACTTTTTACAGGAGGTCACGTGTTTAGACGAGACAGGCAGGCACGACTGTAGTGTAGTAGATTTAATTGTTGTGTAACAACCAATAGTGTTTTGTAGCACTAAGTGTTGCGCAACACAAATCTGCACAGGTTCCAAACATGAAGGAGGTCCTGCTGGTTGGGTTTTACCAGCCGAATGAAGAACTTAACCGCTTCTTAGCGTCCGCACAGCAAGAGTTCAAAGTATCAGTCAGGTGAGCGCATGGGACGATTATGTTACTAGCAAAAATATTTAAAATATTTTCTAATAGCCTATAATACTCCTATAATACTTACACCTGGAGAGAATTAATCCAGGTGTGGTTTATCTCATGCATGACCGGCTTGGTGAATCACTGCTTTAGAGACTATGTGTTAAAGTATCTGCTGCAGGAAGTCATGTGCTGTATGAACCCTGTTGTGAGAGCAGGTACCTGCAGGAGTACGCTGCTCTGGGCACAGGAGGAGGCATTTACCACTTCAGGGACCAGATCCTGTCGGGCTCCCCGGAGGCCTTCTTCGTCCTGAACGCGGACGTTTGCTCGGAGTTTCCCCTGATGGACATGCTGAACTTCCAGAAGGAGCACGGAGACGAGCACAGCTTCATCATCCTGGGCACTACTGTGGGTGATTGCATTACTTTACATAACATAATGCAACACTACATTACATTAAATCAGTCTTACAGTCCTTTGCAGCAGCATCACACAGTATGTTATAATGCAGCTACATGACAGTAGCATTCTGTTACATTATATTAGCTTTGCATTACATTGCACCATGGTATGTTACCATAGCAGCATTACTAAATTAAAGAGCTACATATATATATCAGAATATTATCCAAGCCAAGAGTGGTTATTCCCCCTATTAGGTTGGTGCATTAAAAGAAATTAGAGCATTACATTACATTACACCAGCATTCCTTTCATTATAGCAGCATTGCCTTAATGCTGTATTCCATTCCATTACAGTAGCATTCCATTACATTATATTAACTTTGCATAACGCTGCGTCAGCATTACAATGCATCATGGACATTGGAGCATTACATTACGTCAGCATTCCTTTACATCATAGCAGCCTTACATTATAACAGCATTAAATTTCATTACAGCAGCACTACAATGAATAACAGAACAGTTACATTACATTATATTAACATTGCATTACATTACATCAGACTTGCATTACATTGCATTAAATCAGGGTTACATCACAGCAGCACTACAGTAACATTACATTACATCAGACTACATTACACTGTAGCAACATTACTATTAATCACTGTATGTTACAATTCAGCTGCATTATAGCAGCATTACATTATATCAACATTAGATTACATTATAGCAGCATTCCATTACGTTATATCAACATTACATTACATTATATCAACATTACATTACATTATAGCAGCATTACATTACATTACATTATATCAACATTACATTACATTATAGCAGCATTACATTACATTACATTATATCAACATTAGATTACATTATATCAACATTAGATTACATTATATCAACATTACATTATATTATATCAACATTAGATTACATTATATCAACATTCCATTACCTTATATCAACATTACATTACATTATATCAACATTACATTACATTATATCAACATTACATTACGTTATATCAACATTACATTACATTGTATCAACATTACATTACATTATAGCAGCATTCCATTACGTTATATCAACATTTCATTACATTATATCAACATTAAATTACATTATATCAATATTAAATTACATTATATCAACATTACATTACATTATATCAACATTACATTACATTATAGCAGCATTCCATTATGTTATATCAACATTTCATTACATTATATCAACATTAAATTACATTATATCAACATTACATTATATTATAGCAGCATTCCATTACGTTATATCAACATTTCATTACATTATATCAACATTAAATTACATTATATCAACATTACATTACATTATAGCAGCATTCCATTACGTTGTATCAACATTAAATTACATTATATCAACATCACATTACATTATAGCAGCATTACATTACATTACATTATATCAACATTAGATTACGTTATATCAACATTTCATTACATTAGATCAACATTAGATTACGTTATAGCAGCATTCCATTCCATTACATTATATCAACATTAGATTACATTATATCAACATTACATTACATTATAGCAGCATTCCATTACGTTATATCAACATTTCATTACATTATATCAACATTAAATTACATTATATCAACATTACATTACATTATATCAACATTTCATTACATTATATCAACATTAAATTACATTATATCAACATTACATTACATTATAGCAGCATTACATTACGTTATATCAACATTCCATTACATTATATCAACATTAGATTACATTATATCAACATTACATTACATTATAGCAGCATTACATTACATTACATTACATTATATCAACATTAGATTACATTATATCAACATTACATTACATTATATCAACATTAGATTTTGTTATATCAACATTTCATTACATTATATCAACATTACATTACGTTATATCAACATTTCATTACATTATATCAACATTAGATTACATTATAGCAGCATTCCATTACGTTATATCAACATTTCATTACATTGTAGCAGCATTACATTACGTTATATCAACATTATATTACGTTATATCAACATTAAATTACATTATATCAACATTACATTATATTATAGCAGCATTCCATTACGTTATATCAACATTTCATTACATTATATCAACATTAAATTACATTATATCAACATTACATTACATTATAGCAGCATTACATTACGTTATATCAACATTCCATTACATTATATCAACATTACATTACATTATAGCAGCATTACATTACATTACATTATATCAACATTAGATTACATTATATCAACATTACATTACATTATAGCAGCATTACATTACATTACATTACATTATATCAACATTAGATTACATTATATCAACATTACATTACATTATATCAACATTAGATTTTGTTATATCAACATTTCATTACATTATATCAACATTAGATTACATTATAGCAGCATTCCATTACGTTATATCAACATTTCATTACATTATATCAACATTAAATTACATTATATCAACATTACATTACATTATAGCAGCATTCCATTACGTTATATCAACATTTCATTACATTATATCAACATTAAATTACATTATATCAACATTACATTACATTATAGCAGCATTCCATTACGTTGTATCAACATTAAATTACATTATATCAACATTACATTACATTATATCAACATTACATTACATTATAGCAGCATTCCATTACGTTATATCAACATTTCATTACATTATATCAACATTACATTACATTATAGCAGCATTCCATTACATTATATCAACATTACATTACATTATATCAACATTACATTACATTATATCAACATTAGATTACATTATAGCAGCATTACATTACATTACATTACATTATATCAACATTAGATTACATTATATCAACATTACATTACATTATAGCAGCATTACATTACATTACATTATATCAACATTAGATTACATTATATCAACATTACATTATATCAACATTAGATTTTGTTATATCAACATTTCATTACATTATATCAACATTAGATTACATTATAGCAGCATTCCATTACGTTATATCAACATTTCATTACATTATATCAACATTAAATTACATTATATCAACATTACATTACATTATAGCAGCATTCCATTACGTTATATCAACATTTCATTACATTATATCAACATTAAATTACATTATATCAACATTACATTACATTATAGCAGCATTCCATTACGTTGTATCAACATTAAATTACATCATATCAACATTACATTACATTATATCAACATTACATTACATTATAGCAGCATTCCATTACGTTATATCAACATTTCATTACATTATATCAACATTACATTACATTATAGCAGCATTCCATTACATTATATCAACATTACATTACATTATATCAACATTACATTACATTATATCAACATTAGATTACATTATAGCAGCATTACATTACATTACATTACATTATATCAACATTAGATTACATTATATCAACATTACATTACATTATAGCAGCATTACATTACATTACATTATATCAACATTAGATTACATTATATCAACATTACATTATATCAACATTAGATTTTGTTATATCAACATTTCATTACATTATATCAACATTACATTACGTTATATCAACATTTCATTACATTATATCAACATTAAATTACATTATATCAACATTAGATTACATTATAGCAGCATTCCATTACGTTATATCAACATTTCATTACATTATATCAACATTAAATTACATTATATCAACATTACATTACATTATAGCAGCATTCCATTACGTTATATCAACATTTCATTACATTATATCAACATTAAATTACATTATATCAACATTACATTACATTATAGCAGCATTCCATTACGTTGTATCAACATTAAATTACATTATATCAACATTACATTACATTATATCAACATTACATTACATTATAGCAGCATTCCATTACGTTGTATCAACATTAAATTACATTATATCAACATTAAATTACATTATATCAACATTACATTATAGCAGCATTACATTACATTACATTATATCAACATTAGATTACATTATATCAACATTACATTACATTATATCAACATTAGATTACGTTATAGCAGCATTCCATTACATTACATTATATCTACATTACATTATATCAACATTACATTACATTATATCAACATTAGATTACGTTATATCAACGTTTCATTACATTATATCAACATTACATCACGTTATATCAACATTTCATTACATTATATCAACATTAGATTACATTATATCAACATTACATTACATTACATTATATCAACATTAGATTACATTATATCAACATTACATTACGTTATATCAACATTTCATTACATTACATCACAGTATACTAAAATGCAGCTGCGTTATATCAACGTTACATTGCAGTCGCATTACGTTAAGTAAGCAGTACGTTGCATTGCATCATATTGTTATACATTACGGTATAGAATGACTTCACTTTGAATTGCACCAGTATGACATATTACATTCTAACAGCCTTACAGTGATCACATCTTCAACTTATATCACAACACAGCCCAGCACTGAGAGACTTCCTAACAGTGGTGTTTTATATCTGCAGGCCAACAGAAAGCAGTCCTTAAACTACGGCTGCATCGTAGAGAACAAACAGTCGAGTGAGGTGAGAGTTCTCAGTGTTCAGACGTTATAAATAAAAATGGAATTTAGTTGAAGTTTAGCCCAGAGCACTAAAACGAGCTCGTTCTTCTCAGGTGCTGCACTATGTAGAGAAGCCCAGCACGTTCGTGAGCGACATCATCAACTGTGGAATATATCTGTTCACCCCAAACATCTTCCAGCACATCGGCGCTGTCTTCCAGAAGAACCAGCAGGACCTGATGCTGTGAGTGGAAGCCACTCGCGCCTGCTTTCAGCCACACCCTTTTTATCTCCTCATCCATAATTCACCCTCACTCTTCTTCCTTTCTTTCATTGTTTCATTCTGTCTGCCGTTCTCCGTCGTCAGATATCCGTATGAGGGGTAAGTGACAGTGTGGAGCTGCTAGTGGAGTAGAAGTAGAGACAGGCTTTGCTGCACTTGTGAGTTGTAGTGAGGAGCAGAGTTTAGTTTGCCAGCATGTTTTGGGTTCCTCAGTGAGAGTGTGTGGAGCAACAGGTATGTTCTGATGTCTGTGTGTGATTCCAGAACACGTGTGTTTGGCTTTAGTTTCTGGTCAAAATGGCCATGAAGTGCCCGCTGATGGTTTAATTCCACTATGTTGGTGACGGTCTTGTAGGTAATGACGCTGGTTTCTTATGTGGGTCTATTTTAGACTAAAATTAGATACAAGTACCACCATTACAGTATCATTCCATTACATTATATTAGCTGTATCAGCTTTACATTGCTTCATGGTATGATAACCGTCAAGAGTGGTTATTCCACCTATTCGGTGGGTGCATTAAAAGAAATTAGAGCATTACATCAGCATTCCTTTACATCATAACAGCATTGCCTTACATTATAACAGCATTAAATTTAATTACAGCAGCACTACAATGAATAACAGAACAGTTACATTACATTATATTAACATTGCATTACATTACATCAGACTACATTACACTGTAGCAGCATTACATTTAATCACTATATGTTTTAATGCAGCTGCTTTATACCAACATTACATTTAATTACAGTAGCATTACATTATATCAACATTACATTATATCAACATTACAGTAGCATTACATTATATCAACATTACATTATATCAACATTACATTATATCAACATTACATTATATCAACATTACAGTAGCATTACATTATATCAACATTACACTATATCAACATTACATTATATCAACATTACATTATATCAACATTACAGTAGCATTACATTATATCAACATTACATTATATCAACATTACATTATATCAACATTACAGTAGCATTACATTATATCAACATTACACTATATCAACATTACATTATATCAACATTACATTATATCAACATTACACTATATCAACATTACATTATATCAACATTACATTATATCAACATTACATTATATCAACATTACACTATATCAACATTACATTATATCAACATTACATTATATCAACATTACACTATATCAACATTACATTATATCAACATTACATTATATCAACATTACAGTAGCATTACATTATATCAACATTACATTACATTACAGTAGCATTTCATTTTATAATGTAATGTAATGTTGATGTAATGTAACGTAATGCTACTATAATGTAATCTAACGTTGATATAATGTAATGTGATGCTGATATAATGGAATGGAATGCTATTATAATGTAATGTAATGTTGATGTAATGTTGATATAATGCAGCTGCATTGTAACATACAGTGATAAAATGTAATGTTGCTACAGTGTTGTAAGTCTGATGTAATGCAATGTAACTGTTCTGATAGCATTACATTATATCAACATTACATTACATTATATCAACATTACATTACATTACAGTAGCATTACATTACATTACAGTATATCAACATTACATTACAGTAGCATTACATTATATCAACATTACATTACATTATATCAACATTACATTACATTACATTACAGTATATCAACATTACAGTAGCATTACAGTAGCATTACATTATATCAACATTACATTACATTATATCAACATTACATTACATTACAGTAGCATTACATTACAGTATATCAACATTACATTACATTACAGTAGCATTACATTATATCAACATTACATTACATTATATCAACATTACATTACATTACATTACAGTATATCAACATTACAGTAGCATTACAGTAGCATTACATTATATCAACATTACATTACATTATATCAACATTACATTACATTACAGTAGCATTACATTACAGTATATCAACATTACATTACATTACAGTAGCATTACATTATATCAACATTACATTACATTATATCAACATTACATTACATTACAGTAGCATTACATTACATTACAGTATATCAACATTACATTACATTACAGTAGCATTACATTATATCAACATTACATTACATTATATCAACATTACATTACATTATATCAACATTACATTACATTACAGTATATCAATATTACATTACATTACAGTAGCATTACATTATATCAACATTACATTACATTATATCAACATTACATTACAGTAGCATTACATTACATTACAGTATATCAACATTACATTACATTACAGTTGCATTACATTATATCAACATTACATTACATTATATCAACATTACATTACATTATATCAACATTACATTATATCCACATTACATTACATTACAGTAGCATTACATTATATCAACATTACATTATATTACATTATATCAACATTACATTACATTACATCACATTACATTACAGTAGCATTACATTATATCAACATTACATTATATTACATTATATCAACATTACATTACATTACAGTAGCATTACATTATATCAACATTACATTATATTACATTATATCAACATTACATTACATTATATCAACATTACATTACAGTAGCATTACATTACATTACAGTATATCAACATTACATTACATTACAGTTGCATTACATTATATCAACATTACATTACATTATATCAACATTACATTACATTATATCAACATTACATTATATCCACATTACATTACATTACAGTAGCATTACATTATATCAACATTACATTATATTACATTATATCAACATTACATTACATTACATCACATTACATTACAGTAGCATTACATTATATCAACATTACATTATATTACATTATATCAACATTACATTACATTACAGTAGCATTACATTATATCAACATTACATTATATTACATTATATCAACATTACATTACATTACATTACATTACATTACAGTAGCATTATCCGCCCACCTCTCTCCAACTCTCCAAGCTTAACTAACTAACTCCTACTTTTCACAGCGTGATCTTTCATCTCACCTCTGAATTAGTTTGATGAGCATGTCCAGGAACAGTAGAGAGCTTGAGTTAATGGTCCTAAAAGCCTGACAGGTCCCATATCATCGCTGCCCAAAGAAAAAACACAAATCTCTGTTTTTGTTGATTTTAATTTTTCTATATAATTTGAACACGACAGCTACTCTTTACAGCCTGTGAAAGCTTCATGATGAACAGACCAATAGAAATGCTTTAAAATCCCTTGGAAAAAATTCTGGTTCCATTGACTTGCATTGAAAGTTAAGAACGTTTTGGGCCTCTCCTGTAAAGTTTGCTAGTTTAAAGATACTTGTTTATCTTTGGGCAGCGACAACATGTTGTATTAATTTATATTTATTTATATTGTTTGTGTGTTGTTTGTACCAAAATCTGACATGATTCATGTTTACATGACAATCTTTCATCCTCCAGCCTCGCTGTACACCTTTCGTTGCTGTGCCTTTAAAACTGCTATGTGTAAATGATCTCTGTTCTGATTGGCTGAAGCTAGTCGCATGCTACAAAACTCTTTAACATTTGAACATTTGATGTTTCATAACATGAACCTAACTTTAATAATGTTTTAGTACAACAATAGACTTGTTTAGGTAATAAAAATGAAGAAAGTTTGTTTTTCCATCATATGGGTCTGAATTGGACGTCCCTCAGTTCAGCCTCAAATAGCAATTTGTTTTTTATAAGCTTTAATTAATTGATTAATTGATTAATTAAGTTACCCACACGTATTTAAGTTACCACATGTTCAGTGTGCTGTCTCTGGTGCCGAACTTCTCCTTTAGATCTGTGTTGAGCTCCAGGGTCAGTACTCTGAACATGTTGTTCAATGTGGTTGTTGTTGTAACTTTCTGTGTTGATAACGTTTAAACCACAGGAGATATTACTAATCTGATTACATCAATCGATTTCTAATCAATTTCGGTCTTCTTTGATCTGCTACACGACCACTTTCCCTGGAAAAACTGGCCAATGATCCAATATGGCGGCTTTCAAGATGCCGGCTGTGTTCATATATATAATTATATAATTTATATAATTATATATATAATTAAATAAAATTCCATTTTGTTTAAATTAGTCTTTGAATTTAATTTTAATTTAATGCATAAATAAAAATATACACATTAATAAAAATAGATAGTGGAGTTAACCACAGGTCCTTCTTGCTGTGAGGCAGTAGCGCACCTGTGCTGCCCCCTAAAGGATTATGAATCTGGAAAATCATAATTAGTTTACTATCTAGAAAGGATTTGTAGCTATACCTTCAATATAAAAGTCCCAGGTGTTGGCAGGGGTCGCTATAGTAACACTGTACTCGCAGTATAACAGTCCGGTCTGTCTCCCGGAGTGCTGCGGGAGCAGAACCGTAACGCTGAGTGTTATCGCGTTTGCAGAGACGAGCAGTCGAACGGCTGGCAGCGAGCCGAGGCCATCCGTCTGGAGCAGGACATCTTCACGGCGCTGGCCGGCCAGGGAAAGCTGTACGTCTACAAAACGGATCGGTTCTGGAGCCAGATCAAATCTGCAGGGTGAGTGCAGGACCAGGTTCACAGGTCCTTGTTGATCTTCTACAGACGGCACACTGTGCTTTGGGTGTCTTTGAATGTGGCGGCGCCACCACCAGGTCAGAATGCTGGGATAACCTGGTCATTCAGTACATTCAGATACCACACAACGTTACTGCGCCTCCACCTGGCCAACTGAAGCCCCCCCAGATCATAACACTGCCCACCCAGAGGCGTGTACAGTGGACATAATGCATGGTGGGAGCATCACTTCATACACTTCCCTTCTTATCCTGGCGCTCCCATCACTATATATATATATATATATATACAGGAGCTCCACTTACAGACTGTAGTTCATTTGATTCTCTGTATACTTTATTACTCTGTTCTTTAATGATCAGGACCCCCACAGGACCCCCACAGAGCAGATACTATTAGGGAGGTGGGTCATTCTCAGCACTGCAGTGACACTGACGTGGTGGTGGTGTGTTAGTATGTGTGTGTTGTGCTGGTGTAAGTGGATCAGACACAGCCCTGCTGCTGCTGGAGTGTTCAAACACCTCCTCAGTGTCACTGCTGGACTGAGAATCGTCCACCAACCAAAACTATCCAGACAGCAGTGTCCTGTGGGCGGCGTCCTGTGTCCACTGATGAAGAACTAGAGGAACACAAACTGTGCAGCAGCAGATGAGCTACTGTCTCTGACTTTACATCTACAAGGTGGACCAGCAAGTAGTAGGAGTGTCTAATAGAGTGGACAGTGAGTGGACACAGTGTTTAAACACTCCAGCAGCAGCACTGCTGTGTCTGATCCACTCACACCAGCACAACACACACTAACACACCACCACCTGCTCTGTGGTGGTCCTGTTTGGGTCCTGATCATTAAAGGAGATGGTTTTGATGTTATGGCTGATATTTATATATATATGTTTTATTTCTTTTCCTAGATCTGCCATCTATGCGAGTCGGCTGTATCTGAACCAGTACCATAAGACCCATCCGGAGCGCCTGGCTGTGAATAAGGACGGAGGACCTAAAATATGTGGTAATTGTTTCTGCTGAGGTTTTGAAGGGCTTATTTCAAATCTGATCCACCAACTCTTGTCTAAACGCACATTATCTGCTTCCAGGAAACGTTTACGTCCATCCCACGGCCAACATCGACCCCACCGCTGTGGTGAGTGAGATCACTGAGCTCTGAAAACACTGACGAATCGAGAGCTTGAACCAAACGTGTACAGATTACACAGCCGCACACGCAGTTACAGCTCCTCACCACAGGAGGGCGCCTGTACTCCAGAGAAACACTGCTTATATGTACAGCAGCTCGTAGTTAAGGGGTCTAAATTATAGACGGATCAAGATATTTGGCATCACAACATAGTTGGTTCCTAAACATGGCGCTGATATCAACACCTACGTATAGACACGTCGTGGACACTGTCCAAAGAAAAACATGTCCATGTTTATTTTTCTTGATTTTTATTTTTCTGCCTTATTTGAACACGACAGCTGCCGTTTACATTGGGTGAGAGTTTCTTGATGAATGGATCAATAGAAGTGCCCAAAAATAGCTTGGAAAAAATTCTGGTTCCATTGACTTGCATTGAAAATGAAGTATGTTTTTGGTCTCTGCTGTAAAGTTAAGTTTTGGATAGCAATGTTAAGCAGTCTATAGCTGTTTAGCCCCGCCCACTCAGACTGCCAATCAAAACAGAGCTCATGTACCTTCATTTACATCAGACTTACTTAATTATGATGAGGAATGTAGGATATGAGCACTTTAATACTTCTAACTATGTCCGTCCTCTGTCTTCTTCCACTGAGCAGTTGGGTCCGAACGTATCCATAGGAACCGGAGTGACCATCGGAGCGGGAGTTCGAGTGAGAGAGTCCATCATCCTCCACGGAGCCACGTTACAGGTTCACACTCTTATTCCGTAAAACGCTGGGTACAGCCTGTTTTGAAGCCTGGGATTAATTCACGCTCACCTTTCATTTCATATTTCTAAATGTTCTCGTTTCCAACCCACTGTTAGAAGCACAGCCTGAAACTGCTTTGGCCCAAAGGTGCTTTAAACACCTGAGAGGTTTGACGGAGAATGAGCACCGACCCAACCACAGGGCGGTCAAATGAGCGGATATGGACCTGAACTAGAGCTGTTACTAATATTAATATGAGTGATTTCACTGTCCTCTGTGTATAAGCCTGCTCAGGCTCCAGTATTATATTATATTATATTGGATTTGATTAAAACACTGAGTAAAGCTGAATGTTTGTATTTGATTAAAACACTGAGTAAAGCTGAATGTTTGTATTTGATTAAAACACTGAGTAAAGCTGGGTGTTCCCGGGCCTGACAAGCAGTTTATCACAGAACTAAATAGAAACAAATGACAGCCGCTTTATTAATGCACAACAGCAGCTGAATTCATTCAGTTACAGCTTAATTAAAAAGCCTTGTGCTGCCTTATATATATATATATATATATATATATATATATATATATATATATATATATATATATATATATATATATATATATAATCAGTGGGGAACCGTCATGGCCCTCTACGGCCTAAAATATTCTTAACACACACACACACACACACACATATATATATTTTATTTTTTTTATTTTATCTACTTAAAGTTTGACTATCAACATCTAAACAATTATAAAAATATGGACAAATAAATTCTTAAAACGTGTCTATGGGTTGGGGGAGAGGGCCGAGGCTTAAGGGTGCAAGCAAGTCATGAAACATGATCTAAACTGGTTTATTACCATTTTTAACAAGCTCAGCATAATATTTTAAACTAAATTATTAGTAAATAAACAAAGTAAAACAAACAAATATCTCCAATACTGCAGTCATTAAATCATTAGACCCTTAATTTAAAACTGAAGAAGCTAATTAAATAAATACAGTAAAATCTGCAGTCATTAAACACAGACTCTGTTATTTTAAACTAAATCTGTAACCATTAAATGTAGAATATTGAATTGTTGCTGCTGTTCTGTTCGTACCGGTCAGATATATATATATATATCTATATATAGCTCCACTGACCATACAGGACCTCCACTCACTGTCCACTGTATCAGCTCCACTGACCATACAGGACCTCCACTCACTGTCCACTGTATCAGCTCCACTGACCATACAGGACCTCCACTCACTGTCCACTGTATCAGCTCCACTGACCATACAGGACCTCCACTCACTGTCCACTGTATCAGCTCCACTGACCATACAGGACCTACACTCACTGTCCACTGTATCAGCTCCACTGACCATACAGGACCTCCACTCACTGTCCACTGTATCAGCTCCACTGACCATACAGGAGCTCCACTTACAGACTGTAGTTCATCTGATTCTCTGTATACTTTATTACTCCGTTCTTTAATGATCAGGACCCCCACAGGACCACCACAGAGCAGATACTATTAGGGAGGTGGCTCATTCTCAGCACTGCAGTGACACTGACATGGTGGTGGTGTGTTAACTAATGTGTGTTGTGCTGGTGTGAGTGGATCAGACACAGCAGTTCTGCTGCTGGAGTGTCCACTCACTGTCCACTCTATTAGACACTCCTACTACTTGCTGGTCCACCTTGTAGATGTAAAGTCAGAGACAGTAGCTCATCTGCTGCTGCACAGTTTGTGTTCCTCTAGTTCTTCATCAGTGGACACAGGACGCCGCCCACAGGACACTGCTGTCTGGATAGTTTTGGTTGGTGGACGATTCTCAGTCCAGCAGTGACACTGAGGTGTTTGAGAATGATCCACCATCCAAATAATACCTGCTGTAATACCTGCTCTACGGTGGTCCGGTGTGGGTCTGTCACTGCTGTAATTAAACACTTTGGAGTAAGGGTGACCTCTAGAGGACACACTGTGTAAATACATTGACTCTATTTGTGTGTGTGTGTGTGTGTGTTGCAGGACCACAGCTGTGTGTTAAACAGCATTGTAGGCTGGGAGAGCACTATCGGTAAATGGGCAAGAGTGGAAGGCACCCCCAGTGACCCCAACCCCAATGACCCGTACGCCAAAATTGACAGCGAGACCCTCTTCCGAGACGGAAAACTCACTCCATCCATCACTATCCTGGGTATGGCTTCATACCATCATCCACACATACCCTGTTCATATACTGGACAGTTACACTGAAGGTCAGAAGGTTTGGATTCAGCATCTTCAGTCAGTATTAAAACATCTGAAGCAGATATTTACATAAAACCCGATACTGTGCTAGCCTAGTTTAGCATCTCATACAATGTGCTCCTTGACGGTGACCACTAGGAGGACAGGACGCCCTCTGGTGGTCCTATTTAAACATGGATAACAGAGATAATAACAAAAAACATCCACTCGGAATTTAACAGCAGCTGCAAACACGTCAACTACGTCCATCTTCACAAAACTGAAGGTGTGGCTTCTTATCTGAATTTCTGGTTCCACCTTAAATGGTGTTGGAAAGTAACTGCCCCACAATTTTAGGTTTAGGTGTATAAGCTGGACGTGCGCGTGGTGTATATGGGGGTCGTGAGTGAAACAAAAGAAACAACAGTTCAATGTTGTTTTCAAACTGTATGCCAAGCAAACTTATATATACAGTATCTATAGTGACTGTCCAAAGACAAACAAGTAACAAATATCTCCATTTTTGGTATATAACCAAAATAAATAAATAAATAATAAAATAAATAACAATAAAAAATACATATATATTTAGTAGAAATACTTAGAAAATATATTATCGTGAAATTTAACGTAAGGTCGATTATAGAGTTCATACTTTGTAAACTAAAAATTTAAAATGGCAGTAACATGAAGATATTTGGTTTTGGACGATATATAATTAGAGTCTTTTATGAAATTTTAGACTTTTCCATTCAGGTAGTTGTTCAAATTATCAAATTTCACAAAAAAGCCGGTGAATGGAAAACACACTGATGACGGTATGTTGTTTTAAAAAAACTAATTAATAAATTTACCAAATTTCTCTGTACAAACCGTGTACAATAAAGACCACGCCCACTGGAACGTCTAACTAGATCTAATAAGCGTATATCTCGTCACAAGTATCAGATTTCTTTAATGTGTGTGCTGTAAGCTTAAAATCTCACCCTACACTGGGTCAGTCGTTGTACTGCTGTAGGTGGTCCACAATTTTCCAGACAGGATTCTTTACCAGTGACGTTGCCCCAAACATCAGAATTAGCATATTTACTCCTCACATCAGTGATGAGCTCATCTGATTCAGATCAATGATTTTCCTTCGGCGTGAGTCGCTCCTGCGTACTGACTGAAGAAGTTCCTCCAAACCGTTTTCTAATTTTCGTTATTTAAACACTGCTACGCTTATAAGTGTGAATGTTTCAATATTTAAAAGAAAGAATTAAAAATGACAACCCCCTCATGCCCACCCTTATCGACAGCTCTCCTTCTCGTGTACTGTTGCTTTATTGCTTCAAAATATTTTGTATTGTGTCTTGTTGTTAATAGCTATGGGACACACTGTGTGTGTGTGTACTTAATAGGTAGTGAGGGGTGGGAAGCGTTCTTGTTTGGGAGATATGTACGGTGGCCGAGAAGAACAGCCAAATTCACGAACACGCAGCAAATTCACGAACGCTCTGCAAATTCACGAACGCTCTGCAAATTCACGAACGCTCTGCAAATTCACGAACGCTCTGCAAATTCACGAACGCGCTGCAAATTCACGAACGCGCTGCAAATTCACGAACGCTCTGCAAATTCAAGAACGAGCTGCAAATTCACGAACACTGCAAATTCACAAACGAGCTGCAAATTCACGAACGCGCTGCAAATTCACGAACGCTCTGCAAATTCACGAACGCTCTGCAAATTCACGAACACTGCAAATTCACGAACAAGCTGCAAATTCACGAACGCGCTGCAAATTCACGAACACTGCAAATTCACGAACGCGCTGCAAATTCACGAACGCTCTGCAAATTCACGAACGAGCTGCAAATTCACGAACACTGCAAATTCACGAACACTGCAAATTCACGAACGCTCTGCAAATTCACGAACGAGCTGCAAATTCACGAACGAGCTGCAAATTCACGAACACTGCAAATTCACGAACGAGCTGCAAATTCACGAACGCTCTGCAAATTCACGAACGCGCTGCAAATTCACGAACGCTCTGCAAATTCACGAACGCTCTGCAAATTCACGAACACTGCAAATTCACGAACACTGCAAATTCACGAACGAGCTGCAAATTCACGAACGAGCTGCAAATTCACGAACGAGCTGCAAATTCACGAACACTGCAAATTCACGAACGCTCTGCAAATTCACGAACACTGCAAATTCACGAACGAGCTGCAAATTCACGAACACTGCAAACTCACGAACGAGCTGCAAATTCACGAACACTGCAAATTCACGAACGCTCTGCAAATTCATGAACACTGCAAATTCACGAACGAGCTGCAAATTCACGAACACTGCAAATTCACGAACGCTCTGCAAATTCATGAACACTGCAAATTCACGAACGAGCTGCAAATTCACGAACGAGCTGCAAATTCACGAACGAGCTGCAAATTCACGAACACTGCAAATTCACGAACGAGCTGCAAATTCACGAACGAGCTGCAAATTCACGAACGCTCTGCAAATTCACGAACGCGCTGCAAATTCACGAACGCTCTGCAAATTCACGAACGCGCTGCAAATTCACGAACGCGCTGCAAATTCACGAACGCTCTGCAAATTCACGAACGCTCTGCAAATTCACGAACACTGCAAATTCACGAACGCTCTGCAAATTCACGAACGCGCTGCAAATTCACGAACGCGCTGCAAATTCACGAACGCGCTGCAAATTCACGAACGCTCTGCAAATTCACGAACGAGCTGCAAATTCACGAACACTGCAAATTCACAAACGAGCTGCAAATTCACGAACGAGCTGCAAATTCACGAACACTGCAAATTCACAAACGAGCTGCAAATTCACGAACGCGCTGCAAATTCACGAACGCTCTGCAAATTCACGAACGCTCTGCAAATTCACGAACACTGCAAATTCACGAACGAGCTGCAAATTCACGAACACTGCAAATTCACGAACGAGCTGCAAATTCACGAACGAGCTGCAAATTCACGAACGCGCTGCAAATTCACGAACACTGCAAATTCACGAACGAGCTGCAAATTCACGAACACTGCAAATTCACGAACGAGCTGCAAATTCACGAACGAGCTGCAAATTCACGAACACTGCAAATTCACGAACACTGCAAATTCACGAACGCTCTGCAAATTCACGAACGAGCTGCAAATTCACGAACGAGCTGCAAATTCACGAACGAGCTGCAAATTCACGAACACTGCAAATTCACGAACGAGCTGCAAATTCACGAACGCTCTGCAAATTCACGAACGCGCTGCAAATTCACGAACGCTCTGCAAATTCACGAACGCTCTGCAAATTCACGAACACTGCAAATTCACGAACACTGCAAATTCACGAACGAGCTGCAAATTCACGAACGAGCTGCAAATTCACGAACACTGCAAATTCACGAACGCTCTGCAAATTCACGAACACTGCAAATTCACGAACGAGCTGCAAATTCACGAACACTGCAAATTCACGAACGCTCTGCAAATTCATGAACTCTGCAAATTCATGAACACTGCAAATTCACGAACGAGCTGCAAATTCACGAACGAGCTGCAAATTCACGAACGAGCTGCAAATTCACGAACACTGCAAATTCACGAACGAGCTGCAAATTCACGAACGCTCTGCAAATTCACGAACGCGCTGCAAATTCACGAACGCTCTGCAAATTCACGAACGCTCTGCAAATTCACGAACACTGCAAATTCACGAACACTGCAAATTCACGAACGAGCTGCAAATTCACGAACGAGCTGCAAATTCACGAACACTGCAAATTCACGAACGCTCTGCAAATTCACGAACACTGCAAATTCACGAACGAGCTGCAAATTCACGAACACTGCAAACTCACGAACGAGCTGCAAATTCACGAACACTGCAAATTCACGAACGCTCTGCAAATTCATGAACACTGCAAATTCACGAACGAGCTGCAAATTCACGAACACTGCAAATTCACGAACGCTCTGCAAATTCATGAACACTGCAAATTCACGAACGAGCTGCAAATTCACGAACGAGCTGCAAATTCACGAACGCGCTGCAAATTCACGAACACTGCAAATTCACGAACGAGCTGCAAATTCAAGAACGAGCTGCAAATTCAAGAACGCGCTGCAAATTCAAGAACGCGCTGCAAATTCACGAACGCTCTGCAAATTCAAGAACGCGCTGCAAATTCACGAACGCGCTGCAAATTCAAGAACGCGCTGCAAATTCAAGAACGCTCTGCAAATTCACGAACACTGCAAATTCACGAACGCTCTGCAAATTCACGAACGCGCTGCAAATTCACGAACGCGCTGCAAATTCACGAACGCGCTGCAAATTCACGAACGCTCTGCAAATTCACGAACGAGCTGCAAATTCACGAACACTGCAAATTCACAAACGAGCTGCAAATTCACGAACGAGCTGCAAATTCACGAACACTGCAAATTCACAAACGAGCTGCAAATTCACGAACGCGCTGCAAATTCACGAACGCTCTGCAAATTCACGAACGCTCTGCAAATTCACGAACACTGCAAATTCACGAACGAGCTGCAAATTCACGAACACTGCAAATTCACGAACGAGCTGCAAATTCACGAACGAGCTGCAAATTCACGAACGCGCTGCAAATTCACGAACACTGCAAATTCACGAACGAGCTGCAAATTCACGAACACTGCAAATTCACGAACGAGCTGCAAATTCACGAACGAGCTGCAAATTCACGAACACTGCAAATTCACGAACACTGCAAATTCACGAACGCTCTGCAAATTCACGAACGAGCTGCAAATTCACGAACGAGCTGCAAATTCACGAACGAGCTGCAAATTCACGAACACTGCAAATTCACGAACGAGCTGCAAATTCACGAACGCTCTGCAAATTCACGAACGCGCTGCAAATTCACGAACGCTCTGCAAATTCACGAACGCTCTGCAAATTCACGAACACTGCAAATTCACGAACACTGCAAATTCACGAACGAGCTGCAAATTCACGAACGAGCTGCAAATTCACGAACACTGCAAATTCACGAACGCTCTGCAAATTCACGAACACTGCAAATTCACGAACGAGCTGCAAATTCACGAACACTGCAAATTCACGAACGAGCTGCAAATTCACGAACACTGCAAATTCACGAACGCTCTGCAAATTCATGAACACTGCAAATTCACGAACGCTCTGCAAATTCATGAACACTGCAAATTCACGAATGAGCTGCAAATTCACGAACGAGCTGCAAATTCACGAACGAGCTGCAAATTCACGAACACTGCAAATTCACGAACGAGCTGCAAATTCACGAACGAGCTGCAAATTCACGAACGCTCTGCAAATTCACGAATGCGCTGCAAATTCACGAACGCTCTGCAAATTCACGAACGCTCTGCAAATTCACGAACGCTCTGCAAATTCACGAACGCGCTGCAAATTCACGAACGCTCTGCAAATTCACGAACGCGCTGCAAATTCAAGAACACTGCAAATTCACGAACGCTCTGCAAATTCAAGAACACTGCAAATTCACGAACACTGCAAATTCACGAACACTGCAAATTCACGAACACTGCAAATTCACGAACGCGCTGCAAATTCACGAACGCTCTGCAAATTCACGAACGCGCTGCAAATTCACGAACGCTCTGCAAATTCACCAACGTGATTCTACGTGGTTCTGTTTACGTTGCGGCGCCGTATGTGGTCCCACGTCCTCGTGTTTTTGCAGTGCGTTTGTGAATCTGCAGTGCGTTGGGTCTTCTCTTTCACCGTAGATATGACTGGACAGTAATATGTATTGATCAGTAGCTTTTTTATTGATTAAATAAACATACTGAAGCGTATCAATGCCAGTCGATCAGTCACTGACGTGAGTTGTTGTTGTTTATGTTTACTGCAGGCTGCAACGTGACGATCCCGTCCGAAGTCATCATCCTCAACTCCATCGTCCTGCCTCACAAAGACCTCAACAGAAGCTTCAAAAATCAAATCATTCTGTAACGTGATCAGAATTCTAGGCTTTAATGTAATGCTTATTAGCGTGGTATGCAAGGCGATGTTGTGAAGTGATGTTTGTGAAGGCCAGTCGTTCGGGGAGCCCACCGATACAGCGTCCAGAGCGATACGCTGTCCTCTCCGCTGAGGGGACGTTTAGAGACGACTGCTGCAGCTCCTCCCTGATCGGCGGTGTAACCAGCTTCCTGAGCGGCGGCGGCGGCTGTAGCGCTCTCTGCAGAAATGACACCGTGTGTGTGTTTGTACAAATATGTGGGAGACGAGCCTCTAATGAGCTGCTGCGTTCGCCTCCTCTCTCCACGGTCTGTTCTATAAAAGGCACAGGACGCTGTAAATCACGACTCGGAGCGGATCCTGAATAAATCTCAGCGCGTCGCTGGTTAATGGAACTGCTGTCATGTTTACATTCACACCGCGTGGCTTTTTGAGCGGCGTCCTCGTCATTACAAACTAATGAAAGAAGATTCAATAAAGGCTGATGAATTGTGGTCGTCATTGTGTGTTTCTGTCGGCGCTCACGCATGTCCAGCAGGTGGCGACATCACTCCAAAACAATTAGTGTGTCTCTTATTAACCATACCTTAAATTAAAGCCACCATATAAGCATTTACTCAGTATTTAAATTATTCTCTAATGTTCTACAAAGAAGGTTTGTGTGTATTTGGGCACCCAGATGCTGTTAAACCCCCATTAACACTCTCTGATCTGGTCCTAGTATGATGGTCTGTATTCCATTTATTGTCGAGCTTATGAATAATTAATGAGCTCCGCTCTGATTGGCTGGGTTACAGCACTGATGATCACACAGAAGCAACATAGACCAAATAAAATGAGCCTCTGTGTAAATAAGCTCCGCCCACATACTATTTAGTTAGCTATGCTAGTTACTTGGAGCTGCTGGAGTTGCTAACGTTACCTACACTACCTACTCTCTTTGATCTGAACATCAAACGCAAAGTAGATTACTAGTAGTAACGTTACCTGTACTAGCTACTCTCTTTGATCTGAACATCAAACACAAAGTAGATGAAAGGTGTCTCTGTGAAACTTTCAGTTGAAGATGATCTGCTTCAACCAGCACACAGTGATCCACTCACACAGCATGGCTGCTACTTCCAGTCACTGTTGAGGTTGTGGTGCTAATAAAGGTGGAGCTGCTCGTCTCTTCAGTCTCTTCAGTGTTGAACGCTGAGCTGAAGCTGCTCCATGGTGTCCGAGTGTTGGAGAAACTGTCCGGAGTGAAACGTACAGACTGCAGAGTTAAAGTTGTTCAGGATTCTGTTAAAGATGTTGGAAGTTCAGCAGCTGGTTTTGGGAATTCTCCGTTCCACCTTAAACGCTGCTGTGGTTCCATTCTGATGTCTGTAGGAGCTGCAGTGTTTAAGGTGGAACATTAGATGAAGAATGTGGAGAAGAGGAACTTCAGGCTGGTTTAAAGATCAACATGGAGCTCTGACAGTTGGGTTGTTTGTTGGGAAGGAATGAAAAGTGGCGACGTTCCCTTCACAGCCTGGAACTCTGGATTTCTCCACCACCGTTCTGGTTGGTGTTGTGGTTGTGTGTAAATGTTCTGGTTGTGTGTAAATGTTCTGGTTGTGTGTAAATGTTCTGGTTGCTGGTTGGTTTTGTGGTTGTGTGTAAATGTTCTGGTTGTTGTTGTGGTTGTGTGTAACTGTTCTGGTTGCTGTTGTGGTTGTGTGTAAATGTTCTGGTTGCTGTTGTGGTTGTGTGTAAATGTTCTGGTTGCTGGTTGGTGTTGTGGTTGCGTGTAAATGTTCTGGTTGCTGGTTGTTGTTGTGGTTGTGTGTAAATGTTCTGGTTGCTGGTTGGTGTTGTGGTTGCGTGTAAATGTTCTGGTTGCTGGTTGGTGTTGTGGTTGTGTGTAAATGTTCTGGTTGGTGTTGTGGTTGTGTGTAAATGTTCTGGTTGCTGGTTGTTGTTGTGGTTGTGTGTAAATGTTCTGGTTGGTGTTGTGGTTGCGTGTAAATGTTCTGGTTGGTGTTGTGGTTGTGTGTAAATGTTCTGGTTGGTGTTGTGGTTGTGTGTAAATGTTCTGGTTGGTGTTGTGGTTGTGTGTAAATGTTCTGGTTGGTGTTGTGGTTGTGTGTAAATGATCTGGTTGGTGTTGTGGTTGTGTGTAAATGTTCTGGTTGGTGTTGTGGTTGTGTGTAAATGTTCTGGTTGGTGTTGTGGTTGTGTGTAAATGTTCTGGTTGGTGTTGTGGTTGTGTGTAAATGTTCTGGTTGGTGTTGTGGTTGTGTGTAAATGTTCTGGTTGGTGTTGTGGTTGTGTGTAAATGTTGGGGTGTCAATATTAACCAGTCTTTTATGTAACCGTGTAGTATTTGGAGCTCGGCCCGTTTATCCTCCTTCTTCTGTAAAAGCAGGATTTTTATCTGATAAACAGAGTTTGAGGTTCAGGGTATGTACAGTTCTGAGTACTGAGCTCCTACATAGGCAGCATTTTAAGTTATATTATGATCTCCCAACATGTAGACTGTCCCAATTCTTACATACCTTAAACATACTGTCTACTAAGGAACCTTATTTAGACCTGATTTTAAGAAAGTATTGAACTCTTCCTCAGCCACTAAGACAATCCCATGATGCACCGCAGGCTAATCTAGGAGCAGTGAAGTGGTTTTAAAATGTGAGTTATTTTGATTTTCTCTGGTGTTTTAATGTGTTTCTGGTCATATAATCACACAAAACAGTATTTTATTATCAACTCTGTAACGAGTCCTTCACCATTTACACTTTATACTCCAGACATTAGCATTTATGCTAGCAGATTTTTAAGCCTAGGCTATTGTTTTGGATGCTGACCGGTAACTTAGCAACCAGCTAAACCACCGGTGGCGTGCTGCGGTTGGCGGGAACAAGCCGTGACGCAGTCTCTCTCTAACTAGAGCGTCTCCGTAATCTGTTTTATGAGGAGAGATGAGGAGAGAACACTGCTACTTACACAGCTGCTACCTAGACAGCCTACTTACACACTCACTACCTAGACAGCCTACTTACACACTCACTACCTAGACAACCTACTTATACACTCAGTAGGATTTGAGACACAGCCCTATATTAAACATTATCTTAACTAATCCAACATCCAAATTCACTGGTATTAACTGAGCTGTAGTGTAAAGTCACAGTTTAAACTAAACCCTATTGATGCATTATGTAGAAAACAGACATCTGCCACTAGGTGGGGCTGCATCTCAGGTTTAACGGTGCTTTATCATAAAGCCGGAGAAGTTGATTAGTTTTAGAAACATCTTGTGATACATTTCTTGAAATACTCTTTACATCCTGAAGGCAATCAGTGTGTTAGTGTGTGTCTGCCCTTTTTTGGAACGAAGCAAAAGTAGCCAATCAGAGCAGAGCTCATTTACATATATCAGAAATAGAAAATGTTTATGATTAATTTTTGGAAAACAGAACCACACAGATGTTGTAAGTGGTATAAAATACAAGGGACATGTGGGATATGGGCCCTTTAAAGAACAACAGACAGGTAAAGGAGAGTGTTTGTGCTATAGGGGGCGCTGTGTGGACAGGAGAAAATAATGAATAATTAATAACTCAATAACTAATCAACAGTTTTGTCAGTGCTGTTTATTCTGTGAAATACAGACAGACAGACAGACAGACATTAACAGTAAACTTTATTATCAAGTGCTTCCCAACTTTTTTCATATGTTTTAATCATCACATATATTTAATTAATAAAATTGACTCGCTGTAGATTGAGCTGGTGGTCAGTTCTGGAATTCTCTTCACACAACAGGACCGTCTAGCTTTGTGGGTAGACATAAGCAGCCTTTCTTAGGGAACTCCACCACCTTGTCAAAACTTCTGCCTAATAAGTAGTTAAATCCAGGGTCAGTATATTTCTCAGTGTTAGTGAATGGAACCAGACGTCCACCTCTAAAAGCTCCTCACAGAAAGTTCTTACAGTAGATGTTATAAATACACTGTCTGATTCTGAGACGCTGTTTATGATAGTTTAGAGAAGATCTCAGTCTTAAACTCCATTCATGGTGGAGGGATACATGCAGGACGCTGTGAGGTTAAAGTAGTCCCCAAAGAAAACCTAGTATTTTCAGATCTTCCACATTTTACCATCAACATCCAGATAAACTCAGAAGACACGTGTAGCTTCACTGGTGGGTTTCATAGGAAATACAATGTGTACATTTGTGTTGTAGACATGGAGACCCCTGGTTACTATTACCATGATGACTCTAGTGGTGCCTCTACTTGAGTCTCTTGTATTGATCTGCATATAAATCCAGAGAAGTGGGCCTCTGGAGGTAGATCCATCACCCGAGCTCCACAGCGTGAGATCTAGAACACCTGCTGGAATGACGGCTTGTCAGGCTTTGTGTTCATCACTTGGGCGAAGTGAAGAACTTCTTCTTTCCTGGTTCGGTTCTGGGTTTTCCTCTGAAACAGAGCAGCAATTCCATGAAATCCTAGTGAGGACAAAGCCGGACACGTGCTGTGTTGGTGAGAGAGACTTACGGGTTGTTGAAGGCGCTGCCCAGGTGTTTGATCTTGCCCTTGATGGAGGCGCTGCCTGGAGTGCGGCTGTATTTACTGAGCTCAGGAGAGGTCACAGGCTTAAACATCCGGTCTGAGGAGCAAAACCAGCACACGTCCTTCAATCAGGCCTCTGTTAACCCTTAGAACCCTCAGGGTCAGTGTGTGCATGGGTTTGGTATTTGTCTCCAGTACAAGTGCAATTACACAGTATTTACATGAGACACATACACATGTTGGTGTGGTCAGGAGACCCTGGGCTACTCAAGTGGGCCATTATTTGACATGTAGATAAACAGAATTTCAGTATCTTCATGAATTCTGTTCATTTTTTTATCTAAATTCAGGTAGCAACTGCAAAATATTCACCTGTACGGGTCTCAAGTGTCAGATATTGTGTGTTTGGAGTGTTTGTGAGCATAAAATACAGTACATTTTAATAGCGGCTCATTTTACTGCTTGTTATTTATTGTTTTTAATTTATTTTCTGTCATCTTGGATTCATTCTGAGTGCTAAAAGTAAGTATAAGAGAAGTGAGTGGACTTTGAGTGGTACTTAGAGCTGGATTGCTGGCTGATGGGTGGTCAGGGGTGGATGAACTCACCTTGGTCAGTAAGAAGGTCTGCTGGGTGTTCTGATGTGTGTATAAAGGCTAAAGCAGAGAACTAATTTCACAATGTTGGGTGTTTATTCCAGCCAGATTATTTCCTGATGCTGAAGATGTCAGGCTGGCTAGTCAGGGCCGGGTCTGCTGACTGTTCTGATATTCTCGGTTCTGATTTGGGACGCTTCCATATGTGGTACTGAAATCCAGAACGTATCCGTTACCCAGCAGTGCGACTCCATCTAAACAGCAATTTTTAAGATATCAACTCTGTTCCAGCTCCAGAGTGTCTAGTCTGATTGTGTGATTCGGGCTTGTGTGCAGCTTTTTGATTGGATGCTCTGATTCCGGATAACAACAGATTATTTCCGTAATTTTTCCCTATAGAGAATAAACAGGATAGAAAAGTGTACGCCAACCTACTGAACTTCTGCTAGACTGACAGACACCGTTTCACATACACTAACTCAGGGCAGACCCCCGACTACGACTGCAGTGTTGGTTCGACCCACACTCGTCTGTTTGTTGTTTTTTCCCCATCGGATCCCGATCATTTTCTGCCAAACCCAAACATCATGGTTTCATTGAACCTACAGCCTCCAAACTGTCTGTACTCACTCAGAGCAGACCCCCAAACTCAGCTGTGATGAACTCAGCTGTGGTCACTTCATGAGAGGAACAGTGAGGCGGAGTGTTCTGAGTAACCAACACAGGAGTGCTGTAACTCCACCCTCACCTCGGTCCGAGCTCGACGCAGCGCTGCGGATACTGGCGTCCACCACGGACGAAATGACCTGCTGACTCTGCACGGTCAGGAAGCTTTTCCAGTAATCTGCAGGGAACGACAGCAGCCGGGAAACCACCTGCACCAGAAGGAGATACAACACAACACCTCCATCAGTTTGAAGGCACCTGCTGGGTTATGGTTCTACATAGTACCCAAGAAAGGTTCTACAACTGTAACAATGTCTAACGTTCTAAAATAATAATAATAATAATAATAATGATGATGCTGTATGTTACTGAAGGTGTTCTTACAGAGATCAGTATCTGCAGATCTAAGATCAGCAGCTGGAACACAAACAGAGAGACTTTCTGTGATGTAGCAGGTTCTAGATTATCTAGAACTTTATAGACGAGTACAGAAGTTTAAAGTATGTTCTAAAAGATACAGGTAGTCAGTGCAGCTCTTTTAAACAGGACTGATCTGAGATCTCTTTAGTGTTCTGGACCAGCTGGACTGTTTTCTTAGGAGCTCCAGTAAGAGACCATTACAGTGATCAACTCTGACCAGTACAGCGATCAACTCTGACCATTACAGTAATCAACACTGACCATTACAGCGATCAACTCTGACCATTACAGTAATCAACACTGACCATTACAGTAATCAACTCTGACCATTACAGTGATCAACTCTGACCATTACAGTAATCAACACTGACCATTACAGTCATCAACTCTGACCATTACAGAGATCAACTCTGATCATTACAGTGATCAACTCTGACTATTACAGTCATCAACTCTGACCATTACAGTGATCAACTCTGACTATTACAGTCATCAACTCTGACCATTACAGTCATCAACTCTGACCATTACAGTCATCAACTCTGACCATTACAGTCATCAACTCTGACCAT
>CM038709.1:4280052-4285052 GCA_021613375.1 Megaleporinus macrocephalus
TGAGGATTTGATTGAGTGTTAGTGAGGTCAGGTACTGATGTTGAACTTTGCTGTGAGGATTTGATTAAATATTAGTGAGGTCAGGTACTGATGTTGAACATTGCTGTGAGGATTTGATTGAGTGTTAGTGAGGTCAGGTACTGATGTTGAACATTGCTGTGAGGATTTGATTGAGTGTTAGTGAGGTCAGGTACTGATGTTGAACATTGCTGTGAGGGTTTGATTGAGTGTTAGTGAGGTCAGGTACTGATGTTGAACATTGTTGTGAGGATTTGATTGAATGTTAGTGAGGTCAGGTACTGATGTTGAACATTGCTGTGAGGGTTTGATTGAATGTTAGTGAGGTCAGGTACTGATGTTGAACATTGCTGTGAGGGTTTGATTGAGTGTTAGTGAGGTCAGGTACTGATGTTGAACATTGCTGTGAGGATTTGATTGAGTGTTAGTGAGGTCAGGTACTGATGTTGAACATTGCTGTGAGGATTTGATTAAATATTAGTGAGGTCAGGTACTGATGTTGAACATTGCTGTGAGGATTTGATTGAGTGTTAGTGAGGTCAGGTACTGATGTTGAACATTGCTGTGAGGGTTTGATTGAGTGTTAGTGAGGTCAGGTACTGATGTTGAACATTGCTGTGAGGATTTGATTGAATGTTAGTGAGGTCAGGTACTGATGTTGAACATTGTTGTGAGGATTTGATTGAATGTTAGTGAGGTCAGGTACTGATGTTGAACATTGCTGTGAGGGTTTGATTGAGTGTTAGTGAGGTCAGGTACTGATGTTGAACATTGCTGTGAGGGTTTGATTGAGTGTTAGTGAGGTCAGGTACTGATGTTGAACATTGTTGTGAGGATTTGATTGAGTGTTAGTGAGGTCAGGTACTGATGTTGAACATTGTTGTGAGGATTTGATTGAGTGTTAGTGAGGTCAGGTACTGATGTTGAACATTGTTGTGAGGATTTGATTGAGTGTTAGTGAGGTTGGATGAAGCTCTATCACTCTCGAGAACAGTGCAGTGTCTGGATACTTTTGGACAGTATATGTAGGTGGTGGTACCTCTCTGGGACGAGAGCTGCTGTGAGTGTTGGGGGAACACATCTCCACACTCAAGTGTTTACACTCGGGATGAGCCACCACACGGCAGTCCTGGCATTTCACCGCCACCTTCCCAAACCGGATTCTCTTCCCACAGGGAACGCACGTCTCCGGGCGGATCACCTAGAGAAAAACAAACACACAAACAAACAAACACACAAACAAACAAATGAACAAGGTCAAGTCAGCATTTATTTATATTCCTCTTTTACCACAGACGTGGTCACAAAGCAGCTTTACAGAAAATCTGGGTCTCCAGTGAACAAATCAGGGAAAACCTCCTTCAGATGAAGAGGAAGAACCTCGAGAGGAACCCGACTCAGCAAGGAGAACCCATCCTCCTCTGGTCCACACCGGATAGTAAAACCAGTACAACAGCACAAACAGGATTTACAGCTATACATGATACTGAATGTAGAGAAAAGGAAGAAAACTGTTCAACTCTGTCAGAGCAGCAGTGAGAACCAGCTCAGTGGGCATCTCCAGCAGTTACATCAGGAATGTCCAGCTTTTCCCAACATTCTTCCCAGATTGCAGTAACTGAACATCTGAAACAATAAACACGTGTAAAGATTTGTGGGGGGTTAATGTTGGTGCTGCTTTGGGTAATAAACTGATTTGCAATCAAGTATTTCAGTACCAAGTTTTTTTACAAAACAGGATTCTTGTGTCCACTGACTGTCCAGTTTTACTAGCCTTGGCCTGGCCTCACCACTGGCCTGGCCTCACCACTGGCCTGGCCTCACCACTGGCCTGGCCTCACCACTGGCCTCGCCTCACCTCTGGCCTCGCCTCACCTCTGGCCTCGCCTCACCACTGGCCTCGCCTCACCACTGGCCTCGCCTCACCTCTGGCCTCGCCTCACCTCTGGCCTCGCCTCACCTCTGGCCTCGCCTCACTACTGGCCTCGCCTCACCACTGGCCTCGCCTCACCACTGGCCTGGCCTCACCTCTGGCCTCACCTCACCACTGGCCTGGCCTCACCTCTGGCCTCGCCTCACCTCTGGCCTCGCCTCACCTCTGGCCTCGCCTCACTACTGGCCTGGTCTCACTACTGGCCTCGCCTCACCACTGGCCTCGCCTCACCACTGGCCTCGCCTCACTACTGGCCTGGTCTCACTACTGGCCTCGCCTCACCACTGGCCTCGCCTCACCACTGGCCTGGCCTCACCTCTGGCCTCACCTCACCTCACCGACCTCTAGCCTCACCTCACCTCACCTCTGGCCTCACCTCACCTCTGGCCTCACCTCACCTCTGGCCTCACCTCATCTCTGGCCTCACCTCATCTCTGGCCTCATCGGGCAGGCAGGCGGTTAGGTGGGGGGGCAGTAAGGCAAACGGGCGGGTTGTCAGGTGGTCGATTAGGCAGGCAGGTGGGGGGTTAGGTGGGTAGGTGGGCGATTAGGCAAATGAACGGGCCTGTTGTCAGGTGGGGGGGTGAGGTGGGCAGGTGGGCTGAAAGAACAGAGAGACTGAGTGATAGCTCGCTTCTAC
The DNA here is from genome assembly GCA_021613375.1 of Megaleporinus macrocephalus. Classification (NCBI taxonomy): domain Eukaryota; kingdom Metazoa; phylum Chordata; class Actinopteri; order Characiformes; family Anostomidae; genus Megaleporinus; species Megaleporinus macrocephalus. Next base: position 4,282,644 of record CM038709.1, read on the forward strand.
TTGCCAGGTTAGCTCGGCGGTCGTATGTTTCTGTGACTCGTTTCTAACCGCCTTCAACCGGACTGTCACAGTTTTACCTGATTCTTCTTTATATTTGGGTATAATAAATATTATTTATTTATTTATTTTTTATTCATATTATTCTTATTTATTTGAATTTTCAGCTCATATTGTTTATTGCAGTATTTTCTTATTATCGGTATTTTCCACCAATTATTTTCTATTAATACATTTTTATTAATAAATTATTAATGAGTGTTTATTTTATTGCTTTCATAATCTGTTTATTTGACTGTTACATTTTAGTTTATATATTGATCTTTTTATGTGGAAATCTCATTAATTTGGTTATTTTCTTCGTTTCTGTTACTTAATTAACTTGTATTTGCTTCCTTAATTATTTATCATCATTTGTTTTGTTTGAGTTTTTCAGTGTTTCATCTAATACCTTTGGTTTAGTTTGGTTTAGTAAAATCTATTTTTATTTCCTCTTCAGTCTCTTTAAGCTGTAAATGCTCGACTGCAGGGAAATGAGGGCCACCAGTGGAAATAAAGACTGATCGATTGATTGGTTGATTGAAATCAGTAGATCTGATGTCACTGTGGCTGAAAATTCACAGGCCTCCTGGATTCCCAAGGAATGTTCCTGCCTGATTGCCTCATTATCCCAACACCTGCTGCTGTTTGTGTTTGTCTGAGTTTCTTCTTGGAGGTTTTCAAGTAATTCTGAGCCCTGTTTCCATGTGAACCTCACCAGATGTTCAGACTTTTGACTTCTTTCTGGGTTTGTTTGACGAGTAGTTGATGGATTTGCCTCGTCCACCCATCTTGTGGTCCCTGCATTTTGAAATTCATCCAAAAAATCTACCAATTAATTTAATCTAATCAAATTAAACACTACTAGTTAAATAATTAATGAGAAGATAAAAGTTTTAAACGATGTTATACTGTAGATATGTTGGTATATAATTAAAAAGCTGCTTCCTATTTATGATCTGACCCACTGAATGAGAGCCGGAATGCTCATCACTAACGTTCCCAGCAGCGTCGGATTAACCTACTCACACAGAAAACAGGGATTTGGGATCTCTGGGGCTGTGGAGGAAGATAAAGTGTCCCCAGATGTTTGACCGCTGAGTGAAAGCGTGTTAGGTGGACGGGCTCTTACAGTTTTGGGCAGGAAGACGTGCTGCAGAGTTTTGTCCACTATAGGAGTGAGGTCTGGAGGGAGTCTGGACTCTGGAGTGGTCACTACCATCTCAGTGACGATGTCAGCCTCTGTCACATCGCCGGGAGCCCAGACAGACGTCTGCTCCGCAACACACACCGACTGGACCGTTCGCACTGATAGATCTGCCTGCGACTCTGATTTGGTGCTGATGGACGGCTGGAGATCCGCTCTGCTCCAGACCAGCTGCTCTGGAGTCTCCTGGGTGATGTCGATCACCATGTGGATCTGACCGCCGTTCTCTGGGGTAGTGACGGATGCTGTGACCACTGTCGACTCAATTTCCTAATCAAACAAACAAAAACAAAACAAAACATAGGAATTTAGAGAAAATGATAAATAGTACCAGTACAGAAGTTAGTGAATGGAACCAGACGTCCACCTCTAAAAGCTCCTCACCGAAAGTTCTTACAGTAGATGTTATAAATACACTGTCTGATTCTGAGACGCTGTTTATGATAGTTTAGAGAAGATCTCAGTCTTAAACTCCATTCATGGTGGAGGGATACATGCAGGACGCTGTGAGGTTCAAATAGTCCCCAAAGAAAACCTAGTATTTTCAGATCTTCCACATTTTACCATCAACATCCAGATAAACTCAGAAGACACGTGTAGCTTCACTGGTGGGTTTCATAGTAAATACAATGTGTAGATTAGTGTTGTAGACATGGAGACCCCTGGTTACCTTCACCACCACTGTAAACATCCTCATCATCACTGTAAACACCATCACCTCCACTGTAAACACCATCACCTCCACTGTAAACACTACCACCACTGTAAACACCATCACGACCACCAACTGTACACAACATCACCACTGCAAACACTATCATCATTACTGTAAACACCATCACCACCACCACTGTAAACACCATCAACACCACTGTAAACAACATCACCACCACTGTAAACATCATCACCACCACTATAAACATCACCACCACTGTAAACACCATCACCACCACTGTAAACACTACCACCACCACCACCACTACTGTAAACACCATCACCACCACTGTAAACACCATCACCACCACTGTAAACATCACCACCACCACTGTAAACACCACCATCACCACTGTAAACACCACCACCACTGTAAACACCATCACTACTACTGTAAACACCATCACCACCACTGTAAACACCATCACCACCACTGTAAACACCATCACCAC
>CM038709.1:4290052-4433439 GCA_021613375.1 Megaleporinus macrocephalus
CACACAAACAAACAAACACACACAAACAAACAAACTCACACACACACACACGCACAAACACGCACACATGCAAATAAACAAACACAAACACGCAAACAAACAAATATACACACAAGCAAATAAACAAACACACTCACAAACACACATGCAAACAAACACACACACACACATACACACACACAAACATGCACACACACACACACACACAAACACACATACACAAACACACATGCACAAACACGCACAGACACACAAACAAACGCACACACACACAAGCAAACAAACAAACAAACACAGACACACAAAACACACAAACAAACAAACACACATACAAACAAACACAGACACACAAACAAACAAACACACAAAACACACAAACAAACAAACACACAAACAAACAAACTCACACACACACACACACACACACAAACACGCACACATGCAAATAAACAAACACAAACACGCAAACAAACAAATACACATACAAGCAAATAAACAAACACACTCACAAACACACATGCAAACAAACACACACACACACAAACAAACCCACCCACCCACACAAACAAACAAAAACACACAAACACACAAACAAACAAAAAACAAACAAACACACACACACACACACACACAAACAAACACAGTGATTTGAGTGTTTAATATGTTGAAGGCAGTACAAACAGAGACCGATAGCAGACCGTTACATATACTCAGTTCTATATACTTAAAGACCCAGATCATTAAAAAGGTGATACTTTACTTCATTAAGTAGTTTGATTGTGATATACAGTACTGAGCACAAGTGTTAGGACACTGGGGGGCGTTATTATATTTATAAAGCTATTATTTCCAGACAGGAAGTTTTTATTTACTCAGTAAACACTTTACTATTAAATATTAAACAGTATTAATAGAGTAAGTTGTATATATATATATATATATATATATCCCTTCGCCCACCTCTGCACCTCAACAAACCACACACTGGTGTCTGATAATTAACTCATACTCAGTATTTACCAGATCATCGTCAGTTCGGTCATAGCTGATGTCCAAGTGAGACAGGAACGAGGACTCGTCAATAACAGATAACCTATTTGAACCATCTACAAAGACTATGTGTCCGCAAACTTTTGAGCACACCCTGGACAGTAATGGGTGTCTCTCTGGGTGTCTCTCTGGGTGTCTCTCTGGGTGTCTCTCTGGGTGTCTCTCTGGGTGTCTCTGCACCATTTTAACAAGTGAATTATGCAGAAATTTAAAAAAATGGGTGGAATTCCACTTCAACACTGTAAACTGTATTTACCAGATCATCGTCAGTTCGGTCATAGCTGATGTCCGAGTGAGACAGGAACGAGGACTCGTCAATAACAGATAACCTGGAGATGGAGATCAATCACAGGTGCAGCAAACAGAGTATTATGTTCATGTTTGTTTTATACATTCATTATTACTTTACAATCAAAGGATCATTTTACAGATTTTCAATCAGAAGTTCTGCTTAATTACATCATTCAGTCATTCAGAGTGGGTTCGGTGTGAAACGCTCTGTTCTAGGTACAGTGGTGGTGAATGGAACCAGACGTCCACCTCTAAATGTGAAAAGGTGTTTTGAAAAGGTGGTGAAGTTCCCCTTTTCAAACCTGCTCCAATGTTGGTCTGATCTGTATTGCTATTTGAACCATCCACAAAGACTATGTGTCCCCAAACGTTTGAGCTCATACTGGGCAGTAATGAGTGTCTCTTCCTGCATGTCTCTGAGTGTCTTTCTGCATGGCTCCCTGTGTGTCTCCCTGTGTCTCCAAATGTTTTTCTGTGCGTTTCCCTATATGTCTCCTTAAATGTCTCCCTGAATGTCTCAGAGTGTCTTTCCAAGTTTCTCCCTGCATGTCTCTCTGAGTGTCTTTCTGCATGTCTCCCTGTGTGTCTCCAAATGTTTTTCTGTGCGTTTCTCTAAGTGTCTCCTTGAATGTCTCCCTGTGTGTCTCCCTGAATGTCTCAGAGTGTCTTCCTAAGCGTCTCCCTCAGCGTCTCCCTGAGTTTCCTTCTAAGTGTCTTCTGGAGCATCTTTCTGCATGTCTCCCTGTGTGTCTCCAAATGTTTTTCTGTGAGTTTCCCTACGTGTCTCCTTGAATGTCTCCCTGAATATCTCTGTGTCTTCCTAAGCGCCTCCCTGAATATCTCTGTGTGTCTTTCTAAGTGTCTCCCTGCATGTCTCCCTGCGAGTCTCCCTGAATATCTGTGTGTCTTTCTAAGTGTCTCCCTGCATGTCTCTCTGAGTGTCTCCCTGAGCATCTCTCAGAGCGTCTTCCTAAGCGCCTCCCTGAATATCTCTGTGTCTTTCTAAGTGTCTCCCTGCATGTCTCCCTGCGTGTCTCCCTGAATATCTCTGTGTGTCTCTCTGAGTGTCTCTCTGAGCGTCTCCCTGCGTGTTTGTGTGTGTGTACCGTCTGCTCCTGCGCTGGGTGATGTTGGCTCCTCTGTGATTGAAGTTGGCCAGCATGGATCTCTGCTCGTCATTCAGGCAGGCGCTTGATTTGCTGTCCTGGACGAGTATATCACTCATCAGCAGCATCTGCCGCTCCTGTGGGTCCCAGAGAACACGCAGAGTCACGCCGTCCTCACCAGCATTAGCTCAGCTCGTCACGCCGGCGCCATCATTAACACCTTTCAGCGCTGGTTCAGAGGTCACTCTCCGCTAATTAACTCACGCCCGCATCGCACTTCTTCACACTTTCCTCAGCGCAGCACTCTCTGATCTCTCACTCTCCAACTCCAGAACATGTACAGCCAAAGGTTATTCAGCAACTCAGCACCCACCACTATTCATTTAAAGGAGCGGTGTGTAGCCTCTAGTGGTGAGGCTGTGTATTGCAGCCTAATTACTCTTGCATTAACATTACAGAACTTTTTCATGAGGACATTCATCAGCTTCACATTCGGAGAGCTCCGGTCCACCTTAAATGTTGCAGCTGTCACATTGTGCCACTGACTTTGAGCTTCTCATGTTCCCATTCCACCTTAAATAATACTGGGCTTACATACCGGAGCTTGAGGTTATAATAATAAAATAATAATAATAATAATAATAATAATAATAAATTACTGCACCATTTAAGGTGGAATGGGAAATCTAGAACAAAGAGCTGGGAAATTAAATGCTGAATGCACCACAATATAAATGATGCAGTATTTAAGGCGGAACAGAAGAATTCTAAGAAGAAGCTGGCAATTAAGAAGCTGAATGTCAGCACCACAATGCAAATAATGCAGTATTTAAGGTGGAACAGGAACGTTCTAACAAGAACTGGTAAATAAGAAGCTAACTGTCAGCACCACAATGCAACTGCAGCACTATTTAAGGTGGAATGTGAAAATTATAACAACAAGAAGCTGTCAAACAAGAAGTTAAACGTCAGCACCACAATGTTTAAGGTATAACAGCACTATTTAAGGTGGAACAGGAAAGCTCTAACAAGAACGGGTAAATAAGAACCACAACGCAAATGATGCAGTATTTAAGGTGGAACAGAAGAATTCTAAGAAGAAGCTGGTAAATAAGAAGCTAAACGTCAGCCCCACAATGTAATTGCAGCACTATTTAAGGTGGAACAGGAAAGTTCCAACACAATGTTGGTAAATAAGAAGCTGAATGTCAGACCCACAATGTAACTGATGCAGTATTTAAGGTGAAACAGAAGAATTCTAAGAAGAAGCTGGTAAATAAGAAGCTAAACGTCAGCCCCACAATGTAATTGCAGCACTATTTAAGGTGGAATGTGAAAATTCCAAAACAAGAACTGATAATTAAGAAGCTAAATGTCAGCACCACAATGCAAATGATGCAGTATTTAAGGTGGAACAGGAAAATCTGAACAATAAGCTCAGATGTTAGGAGTCTCAGTTCTCTGTAGTTTGTAATCAGTTTTGGAAATTCGCTTATTTCTTTGTTGACTCTCTCTCCTTCATTATACACCTAATAATAATAATAATAATAACAATAATAATAATAATAATAATAATAATAATCATCTTTATTTATATCTAAATATTGAAGTTAAACAAATGAAGGACACAAACTTGTTTTATTATAATGTATTGAAAAAGTCCTACCAGGTGCTGACAGTCGGCCTCTGCTTTGTAGCGTTTCTTGATCTCCACGTCGACCTGGTTGCGGGCGTGTTTGAGTTTGACCTCCAGAGCTGCGCGAGACACCTCCGACTTGACCAGGTGCTCCTTATATTTCTTCAGCTCCACCTCTGCATGGAGCCATTTCTTCCTCACCGCCTCGAAGTGTCGCATCGCCTCTATGAACAGCTCTAGAAGAAAAAGAGAGACGATCAACATCAGTACCTGACCTCACCAACACTCAATCAAACCCTCACAGCAATGTTCAACATCAGTACCTGACCTCACTAACACTCGTTTAGATCCTCACAGCAATGTTCAACATCAGTACCTGACCTCACTAACACTCAATCAAATCCTCACAGCAATGTTCAACATCAGTACCTGACCTCACTAACACTCAATCAAATCCTCACAGCAATGTTCAACATCAGTACCTGACCTCACTAACACTCAATCAAATCCTCACAGCAATGTTCAACATCAGTACCTGACCTCACTAACACTCAATCAAATCCTCACAGCAATGTTCAACATCAGTACCTGACCTCACTAACACTCAATCAAATCCTCACAGCAATGTTCAACGTCAGTACCTGACCTCACTAACACTCAATCAAATCCTCACAACAATGTTCAACATCAGTACCTGACCTCACTAACACTCAATCAAATCCTCACAATGTTCAACATCAGTACCTGACCTCACTAACACTCAATCAGATTCTCACAGCAATGTTCAACATTAGTACCTGACCTCACTAACACTCAATCAAATCCTCACAGCAATGTTCAACATCAGTACCTGACCTCACTAACACTCAATCAAATCCTCACAGCAATGTTCAACATCAGTACCTGACCTCACTAACACTCAATCAAATCATCACAGCAATGTTCAACACCAGTATCTTACCTCTCTAACACTCAATCAAACCCTCACAGCAATGTTCAACATCAGTACCTGACCTCACTAACACTCATTTATATCCTCACAGCAATGTTTAACATCAGTACCTGACCTCACTAACACTCAATCAAATCCTCACAGCAATGTTCAACATCAGTACCTGACCTCACTAACACTCAATCAAATCCTCACAGCAATGTTCAACATCAGTACCTGACCTCACTAACACTCAATCAAATCCTCACAGCAATGTTCAACATCAGTACCTGACCTCACTAACACTCAATCAAATCCTCACAGCAATGTTTAACATCAGTACCTGACCTCACTAACACTCGTTTAGATCCTCACAGCAATGTTCAAAATCAGTACCTGACCTCACTAACACTCAATCAAATCCTCACAGCAATGTTCAACATCAGTACCTGACCTCACTAACACTCAATCACATCCTCACAGCAATGTTCAACATCAGTACCTGACCTCACTAACACTCGTTTAGATCCTCACAGCAATGTTCAAAATCAGTACCTGACCTCACTAACACTCAATCAAATCCTCACAGCAATGTTCAACATCAGTACCTGACCTCACTAACACTCAATCACATCCTCACAGCAATGTTCACCTGTTACTGCAGTAGAATCTCTGTTAAGACTGTATATCTGTGTACATAGACGTTCAGTGTAACTCATTTCTGTACGTGTTGCTCTCCGCCTGCATTGATATGAACCCAACAGAGGATCTCCGTTTTATCCGTCCTTAAGAGGTTCTAGCGCATTTCTGCTTTACTGTATCTACTCAGGCCGACAGCACTCTGAAGAACACCGCACTTTCCACTTCAGTAGAGCGCTGCTCCTCGGAAAACGACACAGGGAAGCATGCCAGCATCTAACGCCGGAGCTGTTCGAGCTTCTTCTGAAACAACTTTGGCTCAAACAACAAAAACAGGCCTGTGCAGGAGGCTGACCTGCTGCTGATTCGAGGCTCTGCTCCTGGAACAGGTGGAAACAGCAGCTTTAAACAAAGATACACTGATACGGCAACGACCACAGGAGACTAGACCACCATCCACAAAACACACACCGGCCAAACAGCTTCTATTCAGCCAGCAAACAAACCGCCATGGCCCCAGCAAACTGCACGAGGCTTTCACGACCCCAGGTCAGAGCAGGGGGCTGGAGGAAAGCCGGGATGCTGAATACTTCTCTCCAAAACATGTAAATAAATGATCAGGAAGTGAAAGCAGTGCAGGTCGAGCTGTACAAGCTTTCAAGTGCTGACATCAGGAAGGAGAAAACACTGAGACGCAGGCAGCATCAAGCCATCATTTAATCATTCCATCGCTCGTCTCCTATCATATGGCTTACCGTAAAACTCAGACCCTCAATCAGTTTGCTGGAAAAGCTCAACTGCTTTCTTCTGTTGGCTTCATATTCTAATTCCCCGTTCCACCTTAAACGGTGCAGAAGTTGCTTTCTGGCAACCTAGCTTCATATTCTAATTCCCCATTCCACCTTAAATGGGGCAGCAGTTGCATTCTAGTGCCTTAGCTTCATATTCTAATTCCCTGTTCCACCTTAAATGGTGAAGCAGTTGCATTCTGGTGCTTTAGCTTCATATTCTAATTCCCCGTTCCACCTTAAATAGTGCAGTAGTTGCATTCTGCTGTCTTAGCTTCATATTCTAATTCCCCGTTCCACCTTAAATAGTGCAGCAGTTGCATTCTAGTGCCTTAGCTTCATATTCTAATTCCCTGTTCCACCTTAAATGGTGCAGCAGTTGCATCCTGGTGCCTTAGCTTCATATCCTAATTCCCCATTCCACCTTAAACGGTGCAGAAGTTGCTTTCTGGCAACCTAGCTTCATATTCTAATTCCCCGTTCCACCTTAAATGGGGCAGCAGTTGCATTTTGACAACCTAGCTTCAAATTCGAATTCCCCATTCCACCTTAAACGGTGCAGAAGTTGCTTTCTGGCAACCTAGCTTCATATTCTAATTCCCCATTCCACCTTAAATGGGGAAGCAGTTGCATTTTGACAACCTAGCTTCAAATTCGAATTCCCCATTCCACCTTAAACGGTGCAGAAGTTGCTTTCTGGCAACCTAGCTTTATATTCTAATTCCCCGTTCCAGCTTAAATGGTGCAGCAGTTGCATTTTGACAGCCTAGCTTTAAATTCTAATTCCCTGTTCCACCTTAAATGGTGAAGCAGTTGCATTCTGGTGCCCTAGCTTCATATTCTAATTCCCTGTTCCACCTTAAATGGGGCAGCAGTTGCATTCTAGTGCCTTAGCTTCATATTCTAATTCCCTGTTCCACCTTAAATGGGGCAGCAGTTGCATTCTAGTGCCTTAGCTTCATATTCTAATTCCCCATTCCACCATAAATGGTGCAGCAGTTGCATTCTAGTGCCTTAGCTTCATATTCTAATTCCCCATTCCACCATAAATGGTGCAGCAGTTGCATTTTGACAACCTAGCTTCATATTCCAATTCCCTGTTCCACCTTAAACGGTGCAGAAGTTGTTTTCTGGCAACCTAGCTTTATATTCTAATTCCCCTTTCCACCTTAAATGGTGCAGCAGTTGCATTTTGACAACCTAGCTTCATATTCTAATTCCCCGTTCCACCTTAAATGGTGCAGCAGTTGCATTCTGATGCCTTAGCTTCATATTCTAATTCCCTGTTCCACCTTAAATGATGCAGCAATTGCATTCTGGTGTCTTAGCCTCAAATTCGAATTCCCTGTTCCACCTTAAATTGTGCAGCAGTTGCATTCTGGTGCTTTAGCTTCATATTCTAATTCCCCGTTCCACCTTAAACGGTGCAGAAGTTGCTTTCTGGCAACCTAGCTTCATAATCTAATTGACTGTTCCACCTTAAATGGTGCAGCAGTTGCTTTCTGATGCCTTAGCTTCATATTCTAATTCCCCGTTCCACCTTAAATGGTGCAGCAGTTACACCGTCCAGCAAGCTCACCGAGTTCAGAGTTGACGCTCTGGTCCAAAGCAATCCGCTGCAGACACAGACCGAACAGCTCCCTCACAAAAGCTTCTGCCATGATGAGCAGAGAAGATCAACCAGCACACCAAACATTCAGCCAAACACCTAATCCAGCCCACACGTCATCTCCACTCAGCGGCAGCAGCACACGCCCGTCTGGAGGTCCAGCAGAGCTGAGCTCATCAAACCTGCCCAGGTGAGCAGCAGGGTGGAGCTACCTGGAGGGCGGAGTTAAACATATAACCCCGCCCACTTTCATTATCACATGGAAATCAGGGTGGGGTTACACACAGGACTCTACTTCCTACTATCATCTCTCACTAAGTATTCCTCGTTTTAAATTCCTCATTTCTCATCAGCTATCCCTCATTTCTCATTATATATCTCTTATTTCTCATGTTCTGTCCCTCATTTCTCATTATATATCTCTTATTTCTCATGTTCTGTCCCTCATTTCTCATTATATATCTCTTATTTCTCATGGTCTGTCCCTCATTTCTCATTATCTATCTCTTATTTCTCATGTTCTGTCCCTCATTTCTCATTATCTATCTCTTATTTCTCATGGTCTGTCTCTCACATCATATCTGTCCCTTATTCTTATGATCTGTCTCTTATTTCTCACGGTCTGTCCCTCATATAACATCTATCCCTTATTTCTTATGATCTGTCTCTTATTTCTCATGGTCTGTCCTTCATATAACATCTATCCCTCATTTCTCATTATCTATTTCTTATTTCTCATGGTCTGTCCCTCATATAACATCTATCCCTTATTTCTTATGATCTGTCTCTTATTTCTCATGGTCTGTCCTTCATATAACATCTATCCCTCATTTCTCATTATCTATTTCTTATTTCTCATGGTCTGTCTCTCACATCATATCTGTCCCTTATTCTTATGATCTGTCTCTCATTTCTCATGGTCTGTACCTCATATCACATAATCCCTCATTTCTCATGATCTGTCTCTTATTTCTCATGGTCTGTCCCTCATATAACATCTATCCCTTATTTCTTATGATCTGTCTCTTATTTCTCATGGTCTGTACCTCATATCACATTAATCCCTCATTTCACATGATCTATCCGTCATTGCTCATCATCTATCTCTTATTTCTCATGTTCCACCTATCATTTCATATCTATCCCTCACTTCTCATCATATTCAGCTCTGATGCACGGATTCTGGATTTTTTTTTCTCATAGAGAATGAATAGGATTGAAAAAGTGCACGCCCATCTACTGAACTTCTGCTCAACCGACAGACACCGAATCACATACACTGACTCAGGGCGGACCCCCAACCACGACTGCAGTGTTGGTTCGACCTGCACTCGTCTGTTTGTCGTTTTTTTCCCATCCCTCTTTTTTCCCATAGAGTCCTATTCATTTTCAGACACACCCAAACATCACGGTTTCATTAAACTACAGAGCTCCAGAATTCTGCCTATAGACTGTGACATTATGCCTCTGACCAGCAGCCCTGATGAATAAAGCAGGTGTTTATTGTAATCCATTGAGCAGCATGTTGGGTGTTATGTAATTATGAGGTCCAGTGCAACCCTTCCCACCGTACGCCTCTCCTTTATCACTGCAGTTTTATCACAGGGCTAATTGGGCGCAGATGGTCAATGAGGCGTATCGTTCTGCAGTAACATCTAAAGTCTGCTCCTTCATAAAACCATGCACTTTCAGCTTTATGCGCTGGCCCGTGCGCTGGCTGCTCACCGGCTACTCGTGTTCTCGCCGTTCACAGCTGTTTCTTTTCTTATAAAGACAGTGAGTTAAATCCCAGTTACACCTTTTCTCCTGTTCATTCTAACCTCTCTGGGACTCGGGCTGGGGCGACGCGTCGACGTGATCGATTCTGAAATTACATCGATTAGCATAACGTGCGTCGATGCGTCACAAAGATGGCCACGCCCACTGAAAGCACGGCTGTATCTGTGTGGATCTAAAGTTGTGGGAGTTTTTCACACAGAAACTCAGATTTTAAAATTACTAACATGTAAAGCTGGTTTATTCTCCGTCTGTGAGAGTTTGAAGTGATATAGCGTCACTGCCCTCTCTTCTCTGCGTCAGCCCCGTTTACATGGTTGCTGAGCAACACGTCCAGTAGAGGGCAGTTTGGAGTAAATCAAACATGGTGGCGGTGGAGGAGCTCGAAGTTCTTTATTTACTTCAAAAACTAAATAAATGAAGAAAGTATTTCAGAGAATTTCTAATAAACGTACACCTCTCTTCAGAAAGCCCCCCGTTTCTCCCGTCGTGTTCGTATGGAAGTGGTCGCGTCTTGCACTGCCCCCCGCGGTCTCCAGCCGTATTGCTCCGTCCCGTCTGTATCCATAAGCTTTCCGAAAACGAATGTATGTACGAAATGAATGCAGAGTACGGATAGAAGACTTGTGCGTATCCATATTTAACATTGAGCATAAATGAGCCTTAAAACATGTTTCTTTCAGTAGAGTCACTTGACCACGCATCTACAACCTAAGACAGTTTGAATCTCATCTCCAGGCTCGGATCTGATTTACAAAATTTCTTCTTTCTGGTTTCTTAAATCAGAACGACTGTCTGCTCTGTTATTGATTCAGATCAGATTTGTGTGTCCAGAGATCACCATCCTGTCTGCATGGGCTGCTGTGGTTATGACGTAGGTGTTAGCAACTTTGTGGCAAATCCTACATTTCCAACCTGGTTTTGACCGTGTTTGACCCAGACGACTCTTTAGAATCCAGTTTGATCGTCCAGACTAAGACGCATCTGTAAAAATCCAATTGGATGTGGTTCGGATCTGATTTACAAAATTCTGATTTTGTTTTTTTGTTTTTTGCTGTGCAGACTATCAAAAATTACCCTTAAAATGAAAGTCAGATTTATGCTGCCAGTCTGAACTAAGGGTCCAGTGAGGTAACAATCTGGACTAGGGCTGCAGCTATCGATTGTTTTAGTAATTGAATGCTAAACTGGAGACCCTGGGTATCTGTGAGTACTTGGTTGCTGAGCTATTTTTTTTGCCGTGGATTGGATTGTTTTTTTCATGTGAACCAACGATATGTGCACCAACGATAAACTTTAAAACAAAAGCGCTTTAAAAATAATTTAAGACTACAGTTAATTTGAAAGACGTTTAAAAACGGGGGGTGTACTAAGAGTTAATTTTGGTTGTGGTTGTGCATACACCGTTTCATTCGGCCTGTTCAGTAAACGCTCTTGCTGTGGTCTAAAAATAACTTTGTTTCAGTGTGTTTAATTATTCGATTAAAGTTCATAAATACATATGAACATTCATAAGAAATGGAGGCACCGCTATATTGTACTTTTCATGTTTACTTGTGTTGTACCCAACCTAAACGATGTACGCATCGTACCCGGCGCCTTAGGGAAGGGTTACACTTAGAATAGCACTGCGCCCTTGTGCTGCTTGTTAATGTTGTAGTGGAGCTGAAAATGGATTACAACACTGACATCTAGTGGTCAGAGGTAGCAACACAACACACAATGATTCACTGTCTGCCAGGAATCAGAATCAGAATCAGAATCAGAAATACTTTATTGATCTCAGGGGGAAATTGTAGTTTTTACAGTAGCAGCCGGTTATGTATAAGAATAAACACTCTAATAATAATTTACAACATAAAAGAAATTTGTAATATGTACACATATATAGGGTCTTATAATACAATAGAATAATAAATGTAAAGTGACTGTGTCTATAATATTAAGTACAGATATACTGTATACAGCAGTAAGAGTTTAGTAGGAAAGTTATTTCACATTTGAGTTTTTACACACATAATTAAATTATTGTTCTACTGGTATCACTGTACATGTGAGAGGTGTCGTACGTTAAGGGAGGAGTTATAAAGTCTGATAGCCGCTGGTAGGAATGACCTCCTGTGGCATTCTGTAGTGTGTGTATCTATCTAATCTGTGTATCACCAAACATAATATCCCGATATTCAATATTTTCGATATTTTCTTACAGCCCTACTGTCAGCACTGTAGACCACATATCACTCTGCTCCTCACAGCACTGTGAGCTGGTTAGCTGGCGGAGGTTTGACTAATTCCTGGTCTGTGCAATTAGAGAGCGAGTTATCCGCGTATGAGCCGGACAGCTCGCCGGTTGCGGGAGAGCCGAGACGAAGGATCGCTTCATGTTCAGATGATGGCCTCTTTGAGCGCTCGCAGCCGAGGGACCGCGTTTTCAGACAGCTCCAGAAAGCGGTTGAGAAGTTGCAACAACAAAGCTTTGTGTCCTGTTTTTGCGGCTGGGGCTGCGTTCTGACGGAGTTTGCTCTGAAGAGGGCCTGGGTTTGAGTTTTTCCTGATCTGGTGGGGCGAGAAACTGCACTAATTTGGGAGTTTTGGGGCAACCAAGGCCGTGTGTGACTGCGGCGTTAATACCGTCTGAAGCATTTCGAACCTGCTTCCCGTAGCGCGGGCCTCCTGTGCCCGGGCCGCTGGAGAGGTGTTGGTAAAGCAGAACTAATTGCAACTATTTTTTTGTTCTAGTTACTGAAGGACACGGGCTGCTTTAATCTACAGGCCCCTCCGAAGCCCACTGCTTTCGTTTAAGCAGCCTCTGCACTGAAGCACGTATTGATTCCCAGCATTATAGATGCAACACACACACACGCTCTGCTGCTCCTGATGTGGTTTTAGTTGCACCTGCATTGTTTTAATGCTACTTAATGTTGTTTATGTTCGGCTGAACAGGTATGGCGTGCTACCCTGCTGGTCGTCACTGAGCTCTGTTCCAGCTTTGGTCAGCAGAGGGCAATGAAGCTATTCACGACTGGCCAGCTCTCCACCTTCTCCAGGCTGTGTGGACCGGTGATTAGGACAGCGTTTGAGCGAAGCTTTGTTGCGTTCGGTCGACCCGATGGCGTTCGCTGGGAAATAAGCTCGGCGCTGCTGCTGGAAACGCTCCATTTCACAAACAATGAGTTGTGTTGCTCCCGAAGTTGCTTCAATTTGCCACCCATAAATCTTATTACGGTCATTCTTAATGCGAGTCCTTTGAGCCCGCGAGATCAAGGCCAGCGCCGCTCATTGGTACGAATTCAATTAATTGGAGCGAAAAGATTACAATGCCACGTCTTCTGCCGCTCGGCCCGCTTCTAAGGTCATGGGCACCTATTTGTGGAACGTTTCATCTGGAATTTAGTCTCATCGGCGGAAGCGTTGGGCGTCAACAATGGCGGGCTCAGGTTCGTGATTAATCTCCGAGAACTGCAGGACTCGACCGAGCTCTAGGTGCTCTGTGAGAGTGGGCTGTTGTGGTGGATAATTCCAGCTATTATTCTCATCAGAAACACATCTGCTTGATGTGTAGGTCCAAAAGTCTGAGACCGCATGGAAAATCTGTGAGTTCTGTATTTAATGCTGGGTGTAAACAGCTTTTTAGAGTTTTGAGCTTTGCTAAAAGCTGTGAGGAGTGAAATTAAGAGAAAAGAATTAAACAGAGATCACTTCTTAGCAAATTTGTGGCCGTGTCAAAGGGAAAGTCCACCGATCTTTCGAAATATCTGCAGTTAAGGTGTACACAGAGTCGGTCAGGATCAGGACTATTTACAGTGGTGGTGAATGGAACCAGACGTCCATCTCTAAAAGCATCTCTAAAAGATTATCTATCTATCTATCTATCTACCTATCTATCTATCTATATATATATATATATATATATATATATATATATATAAAACAAAAACACAGTCTGATGACTATTACTACTGATGAGACTAAAATGTGTATTTTTTTATTCAGACGTCCATCTCTAAAAGATTATATATCTATCTATCTATCTCTCTCTCTCTCTCTCTCTCTCTCTCATATATATATATATATATATATATATATATATATATATATATATATATATATATATATTATATATATATATATAAACAAACAAAAACACAGTCTGATGACTATTACTACTGATGCGACTAAAATGTATATTATCAATTCTGTATATTGGAGGGATACATACATGTGTAGGCACATGTAGGTTCACTGGTGGGTTTGTTATATTCAATACAGTGTGTATATGTGTAACGATGTACAATAGTTATGTTAAGTAAAAGTTATTAAAATTCCTGCTAAATGGGTTTGGCGCCACTCTCAGGTCAGTCAGGGCATTGCAGCTTATATATTTATACATATACAAATACGTGAATCAGCGGAGCAGTGTTGCCAACTTATATATATATATAACAACATATTTAGCAACTTTTCAGATCCTCTAGTGACTTTTTTTTTTTTTAAAGCATCTAGCGACAAATCTAGCGACTTTTTCTGGTGGTGTTGGAGATTTTGGAGACTCTGAGGTGAACACACGTGATCTTCAGTTACTGACCCAAACTGCTCCACGACCCACTACGCTCACTGCGCGGGCCCAAAGCCGCCGCTGACCCCGCCGCCTATCTACAGAGCAGGGTGTAAATATAAATGTGTCTTAGAGAGATAGATACTTTATTGATCAGAGGGATTTCAAAGAAAACAAAAAAAAAGAATCCACAGAAGTTAATTTATTCAGAGTTTATTTGTAGTTCTAACGTATTTCGGGTGTTTTACTCAATTTTTACTCTCCCACAACGTTATACGGTATAACGGTAACGGTACAAATTGGCCGACTACATTATATAGCGACTTCTAGCGACTTTCAGGACAGCCAATAGCTACTTCCCTTACTGAGGAGTTGGTAACCGTGCAGCGGAGCCCCGACAGTAGAATGCCTCTGCACGCTGTCGTGGTGAGTAGAACTCCATGTGGTGATCTCAGTAAAGAAAACTCCACTTTCGAGACCAGAATAACCGGCTGGTTCTCTGGAAAGTCAATATTTAATAGAAGTTATAAATTTGGAGATACTTTCTGAGCTATGCTAATGCTGCTAATATCTCTGTAGCTGCATGCCGACTGAAAAACAGACAGAACATTTACACTGTGTGCCACATCCATCACCATCACTGTAAACACCATCACATCACTGTAAACACCATCACCACCACCACTGTAAACACCATCACCATCACTGTAAACACCATCACCATCACTGTAAACACCATCACCACCACCACTGTAAACACCATCACCATCACTGTAAACACTATCACCATCACTGTAAACACCATCACCATCACTGTAAACACCATCACCACCACCACTGTAAACAACATCACCACCACTGTAAACAACATCACCACCACTGTAAACACCATCACCATCACTGTAAACACCATCACTATAAACACCATCACCATCACTGTAAACACCATCACCACCACTGTAAACACCATCACCATCACTGTAAACACTATCACCACCACTGTAAACACTATCACCACCACTGTAAACACCATCACCATCACTGTAAACATCATCACCACCACTAAAAGCTACATCGCCACCACTGATAACTACATCACCACCACCGTAAACACCATCACCACCACTGTAAACACCATCACCATCACTGTAAACACCATCACCATCACTGTAAACACCATCACCATCACTGTAAACATCACCACCACCACTGTAAACACCACCACTGTAAACACCACCACTGTAAACAACAGTTGAACCATTTCACCCCAAATCACTTAAAAAAACCCATCACATGAAATGATGTACAAAGAGGTTCAGATGGTGTTCAGAGGACTTCTGCCTCGTACAGCTCGAGCGCACGCTGTGGAAAAAGCTGAAGGGCGTGACAAGAAAACAGTGAGGATTTAAAAGATTTTACTCTTCGTGAAGTTTCCTGTGTGTGATTTGACATTAAATTAGAGAAGATTGTAAAATGGAAGCATCTTCACGAGAGCGGTCAGACGTTCTGACCTCGCTGTACGTGTTAATGTGTCCACAAACATCTTGTGCAGTTTCTCGGGGCAGCGATGTCCTCCAGAATCAGAGAGACCTAATATTGTGTTTTAACATCATTGGACTAATTTGCAGTGAACAGTTGGAGGTCTGGAGGTCGTTAAGCTGCTGTTAGACTGAAGAAAAGATTTTCAATGGGAATCTTAATAGACGAGGCAGTTTAATACAGGAGCTACACCTAAATACCCACCTGAGTTTAGTTCACAGTGAACACCGATGAGGTGACGGTGGAGAGTCATACGACCTGAAAAGTAGGTCATTGTAGTGTAGTGCTCAGTACGGTGGTGTAGTGGTTAGTATGGTGGTGTATTGGTCAGTATGGTGGTGTAGTGGTTAGTATGGTGGTGTAGTGGTTAGTATGGTGGTGTAGTGGTTAGTATGGTGGTGTAGTGGTTAGTATAGTGGTGTAGTGGTCAGTATGGTGGTGTAGTGGTTAGTACGGTGGTGTAGTGATTAGTACGGTGGTGTAGTGGTTAGTATGGTGGTGTAGTGGTTAGTATGGTGGTGTAGTGGTTAGTAAGGTGGTGTAGTGGTTAGTATGGTGGTGTAGTGGTTAGTACGGTGGTGTAGTGGTTAGTATGGTGGTGTATGTGGTTAGTATGGTGGTGTAGTGGTTAGTATGGTGGTGTAGTGGTTAGTAAGGTGGTATAGTGGTTAGTACGGTGGTGTAGTGGTTAGTACGGTGGTGTAGTGCTCAGTACGGTGGTGTAGTGGTTAGTATGGTGGTGTAGTGGTTAGTACGGTGGTGTAGTGGTTAGTATGGTGGTTAGTATGGTGGTGTAGTGGTTAGTACGGTGGTGTAGTGGTTAGTATGGTGGTGTAGTGGTTAGGATGGTGGTGTAGTGGTTAGTAAGGTGGTATAGTGGTTAGTACGGTGGTGTAGTGGTTAGTACGGTGGTGTAGTGCTCAGTACGGTGGTGTAGTGGTTAGTATGGTGGTGTAGTGGTTAGTACGGTGGTGTAGTGGTTAGTATGGTGGTGTAGTGGTTAGTATGGTGGTGTAGTGCTCAGTACGGTGGTGTAGTGGTTAGTACGGTGGTGTAGTGCTCAGTACGGTGGTGTAGTGGTCAGTACGGTGGTGTAGTGGTCAGTACGGTGGTGTAGTGCTCAGTACGGTGGTGTAGTGGTCAGTACGGTGGTGTAGTGCTCAGTACGGTGGTGTAGTGGTTAGTATGGTGGTGTAGTAGTTAGTATGGTGGTGTAGAGGTTAGTATGGTGGTGTAGTGGTTAGTATGGTGGTGTAGTGGTTAGTATGGTGGTGTAGAGGTTAGTATGGTGGTGTAGTGGTCAGTACGGTGGTGTAGTGCTCAGTACGGTGGTGTAGTGGTTAGTATGGTGGTGTAGTGGTTAGTATGGTGGTGTAGAGGTTAGTATGGTGGTGTAGTGGTTAGTACGGTGGGTGTAGTGGTTAGTATGGTGGTGTAGTGGGTTAGTACGGTGGTGTAGTGGTTAGTATGGTGGTGTAGTGGTCAGTATGGTGGGTGTAGTGGTTAGTATGGTGGTGTAGAGGTTAGTATGGTGGGTGTAGTGGTCAGTATAGTGGTGTAGTGGTTAGTAAGGTGGTGTAGTGGTTTAGTATAGTGGTGTAGTGGTTAGTACGGTGGTGTAGTGGTTAGTATGGTGGTGTAGTGGTTAGTATGGTGGTGTAGTAGTTAAGTACGGTGGTGTAGTGGTTAGTATGGTGGTGTAGTGGTTAGTAGGGTGGTGTAGTGGTCAGTATGGTGGGTGTAGTAGTTAGTATGGTGGTGTAGTGGTCAGTATGGTGGTGTAGTGGTTAGTATGGTGGTGTAGTAGTTAGTATGGTGGTGTAGTGGTCAGTATGGTGGTGTTAGTGGTTAGTATGGTGGTGTATGGTTAGTATGGTGGTGTAGTGGTTAGTATGGTGGTGTAGTGGTCAGTATGGTGGTGTAGTAGTTAGTATGGTGGTGTAGAGGTTAGTATGGTGGTGTAGTGGTCAGTATAGTGGTGTAGTGGTTAGTAAGGTGGTGTAGTGATTAGTATAGTGGTGTAGTGGTTAGTATGGTGGTGTAGTGGTTAGTATGGTGGTGTAGTGGTTAGTATGGTGGTGTAGTAGTTAGTACGGTGGTGTAGTGGTTAGTATGGTGGTGTAGTGGTTAGTATGGTGGTGTAGTAGTTAGTATGGTGGTGTAGTGGTCAGTATGGTGGTGTCGTAGTTAGTATGGTGGTGTAGTGGTCAGTATGGTGGTGTAGTGGTTAGTATGGTGGTGTAGTAGTTAGTATGGTGGTGTAGTGGTTAGTATGGTGGTGTAGTGGTTAGTATGGTGGTGTAGTAGTTAGTATGGTGGTGTAGTGGTCAGTATGGTGGTGTAGTGGTTAGTATGGTGGTGTAGTGGTTAGTATGGTGGTGTAGTGGTCAGTATGGTGGTGTAGTGGTCAGTATGGTGGTGTAGTGGTTAGTATGGTGGTGTAGTAGTTAGTATGGTGGTGTAGTGGTTAGTATGGTGGTGTAGTGGTTAGTATGGTGGTGTAGTGGTCAGTATGGTGGTGTAGTGGTTAGTACGGTGGTGTAATGGTTAGTACGGTGGTGTAGTGGTTAGTACGGTGGTGTAGTGGTTAGTACGGTGGTGTAGTGGTTAGTATGGTGGTGTAGTAGTTAGTATGGTAGTGTAGTGAGTGTGTGTGTGAGTGTGTGAGTGTGTGAGTGAGTGTGTGAGTGTGTGAGTGAGTGTGTGAGTGAGTGTGTGAGTGTGTGAGTGAGTGTGTGAGTGTGTGAGTGTGTGAGTGTGTGAGTGAGTGTGTGAGTGAGTGTGTGTGTGAGTGAGCGTGTGAGTGAGTGAGTGTGTGAGTGAGTGTGTGAGTGAGTGTGTGAGTGAGTGTGTGTGTGAGTGCGAGTGAGTGTGCGAGTGAGTGTGTGAGTGAGTGAGTGAGTGAGTGAGTGAGTGAGTGTGTGTGTGTGAGTGAGTGTGTGAGTGAGTGTGTGAGTGAGTGTGTGAGTGTGTGAGTGTGTGAGTGAGCGTGTGAGTGTGTGAGTGAGTGTGTGAGTGAGCGTGTGAGTGAGTGTGTGTGTAAGTGTGTGTGTAAGTGTGTGTGTGAGTGAGTGTGTGTGTGTGAGTGTGTGAGTGAGCGTGTGAGTGTGTGAGTGAGTGTGTGAGTGTGTGAGTGAGCGTGTGAGTGTGTGAGTGTGTGAGTGAGTGTGTGAGTGTGTGAGTGAGTGTGTGAGTGTGTGAGTGAGTGTGTGAGTGAGCGTGTGAGCGTGTGAGTGTGTGAGTGAGCGTGTGAGCGTGTGAGTGAGTGTGTGAGTGAGTGTGTGAGTGTGTGAGTGAGCGTGTGAGTGAGTGTGTGAGTGAGCGTGTGAGTGTGTGAGTGAGCGTGTGAGTGTGTGAGTGAGTGTGCGAGTGAGTGTGTGAGTGAGCGTGTGAGTGTGTGAGTGAGTGTGTGAGTGAGTGTGTGTGTGAGTGAGCGTGTGAGCGTGTGAGTGTGTGAGTGAGTGAGCGTGTGAGTGTGTGAGTGAGTGTGTGAGTGAGCGTGTGAGTGAGTGTGTGTGTAAGTGTGTGTGTGAGTGTGTGAGTGAGTGTGTGAGTGTGTGTGTGAGTGTGTGAGTGAGCGTGTGAGTGTGTGAGTGAGTGTGTGAGTGTGTGAGTGTGTGAGTGAGTGTGTGAGTGAGTGTGTGAGTGTGTGAGTGAGTGTGTGAGTGAGCGTGTGAGTGTGTGAGTGAGCGTGTGAGTGTGTGAGTGAGTGAGTGTGTGAGTGAGTGTGTGAGTGTGTGAGTGAGTGTGTGTGTGAGTGAGTGTGTGAGTGTGTGAGTGAGTGTGTGAGCGTGTGAGTGTGTGAGTGAGTGTGTGTGTGTGAGTGAGTGTGTGAGTGAGTGTGTGAATGTGTGAGTGAGTGTGTGAGTGAGTGTGTGAGTGAGCGTGTGAGTGTGTGAGTGAGCGTGTGAGCGTGTGAGTGTGTGAGTGAGTGTGTGAGTGAGCGTGTGAGTGTGTGAGTGTGTGAGTGAGTGTGTGAGTGTGTGAGTGAGCGTGTGAGTGTGTGAGTGAGTGTGTGAGTGAGTGTGTGTGTAAGTGTGTGTGTGAGTGTGTGAGTGAGTGTGTGAGTGTGTGTGTGAGTGTGTGAGTGAGCGTGTGAGTGTGTGAGTGAGTGTGTGAGTGAGCGTGTGAGTGAGTGTGTGTGTGAGTGTGTGAGTGAGTGTGTGAGTGTGTGTGAGTGTGTGAGTGAGCGTGTGAGTGAGTGTGTGAGTGTGTGAGTGAGTGTGTGAGTGTGTGAGTGAGCGTGTGAGTGTGTGAGTGTGTGTGTGAGTGAGTGTGTGAGTGTGTGAGTGAGTGTGTGAGTGAGCGTGTGAGTGAGTGTGTGAGTGAGTGAGTGAGCGTGTGAGTGTGTGAGTGAGTGTGTGAGTGAGCGTGTGAGTGAGTGAGTGTGTGTGTGAGTGTGTGAGTGAGTGTGTGAGTGAGTGTGTGAGTGTGTGTGAGTGTGTGAGTGAGTGTGTGAGTGTGTGAGTGAGCGTGTGTGTGAGTGAGTGTGTGAGTGAGCGCGTGAGTGTGTGAGTGAGCGTGTGAGTGTGTGAGTGAGTGTGTGTGTGAGTGAGTGTGTGTGTGAGTGTGTGAGTGTGTGAGTGAGCGTGTGAGTGTGTGAGTGTGTTAGTGTGTGAGTGTGTGAGTGTGTGTGTGAGTGAGTGTGCCCACAGCCTCCTCATGACCCTGACTAGCGGGATACAGCAGAAGATAATGTATGGATGGTTATACACAGTCATATGTAAATATTATGACCTGAAGGTGAGAGTAATCACACACACACTAGGAAGACAGCATGGCCTGAGCTGGGTGAGGTGATGGAAGGTATCTGGAGGCACTTCAGCCCATTCCAGCTGCAGCAGAGCACTGAGCAGCTGATGTGCTCCACTCACTGTCCACGCAAAGTTATGCATGCAGAGTTTCTTAGCTCTGGAAATCTGGTGCAGACCTGCTCATCCCTGCACGTTCCTCTGAAGCGAACGGGATGTCGTTTATTTTGTTTATAATCTTTACTGGGCTTTGATGCGCTGAGGACTGTAATCACACACTGAGTTCATAGTTAGTTTTTACTCACAATACAGACTTTTTAATGCACATGGTTATTTATTTATTCATTTATTTATTTATTTTTGCAGTATCTTAATGTCACAGCGCATGGCTGGACCCCTACTGTGGAGTGTTAACAGCTAAACGATGGGGGGAGGAGTAGGAATGCAGATAAGTTGGTTTAAAAGGTTCTTTTTAAGTCTATTATATAAGAACACGCTAGAGATACAGCTAGAATTAAATTTAACTTCTAATAAAGCACCTCCAGTTGCATATAGTTACTCTTACACACAGTGCAGTCAGAATATTATGACCACCCACTGACCATACAGGACCTACACTCACTGTCCACTGTATCAGCTCCACTGACCATACAGGACCTCCACTCACTGTCCACTGTATGAGCTCCACTGACCATACAGGAGCTCCACTCACTGTCCACTGTACCAGCTCCACTGACCATACAGGACCTCCACTCACTGTCCACTGTATCAGCTCCACTGACCATACAGGAGCTCCACTCACTGTCCACTGTATCAGCTCCACTGACCATACAGGACCTCCACTCACTGTCCACTGTATCAGCTCCACTGACCATACAGGACCTCCACTCACTGTCCACTGTATCAGCTCCACTGACCATACAGGACCTCCACTCACTGTCCACTGTATCAGCTCCACTGACCATACAGGAGCTCCACTCACTGTCCACTGTATCAGCTCCACTGACCATACAGGACCTCCACTCACTGTCCACTGTATCAGCTCCACTGACCATACAGGACCTCCACTCACTGTCCACTGTATCAGCTCCACTGACCATACAGGACCTCCACTCACTGTCCACTGTATGAGCTCCACTGACCATACAGGAGCTCCACTCACTGTCCACTGTATCAGCTCCACTGACCATACAGGACCTCCACTCACTGTCCACTGTATCAGCTCCACTGACCATACAGGACCTCCACCTACAGACTGTAGTTCATCTGATTCTCTGTATACTTTATTACTCTGTTCTTTAATGATTAGGACCCCCACAGGACCACCACAGAGCAGATACTATTAGGGAGGTGGGTCTTTCTCAGCACTGCAGTGACACTGACGAGGTGGTGGTGTGTGTTGTGCTGGTGCCAGTGGATCAGACACAGCAGTGCTGCTGGAGTGTGTAAACACTGGGTCTGTACCAAATCCTACTGAGCTCCTACATAGGCAGCATTTTACATCATAGTATGCGCTCCAGACATGTAGACTGTCCCAATACTTACATACCTTAAACATGCTGCTACTGAGGAACCTTATTTAGACCTGATTTTAAAGAAGTATCGAACGCTTCCTCAGCCGCTAAGACAATCCCATGATGCAGCGCAGGCTGAACTTTTTCCCAACCTGGCGGACCAAAGCGGAGCTACTAGCAGAGAAGTCATCTTCAAATCTAAGTTATTCCGGTTCTCTCTGATAACCAGTGATGGGCAAATGATACCGATGCTTCTGAGCTTGTTTGGAGAAACCCAGGAAGTGGTTTATGAAGCGTGTATAGAGGTTTGCTTCGTTAAGGTGAGTGACGTCACTGATGACGTCTGAAGTCTCGCTGGTTCTGGACGTGGTTCGAGTGTTGGTGTGATTTATTGTTTCTTAATAAAAATTAAAATCACCATCAAACCAGCATCACTGTCCCATCTCTTAAAACCCCCCTGCTGGCCAAAACTTTTATTGTCATTTCAACTATTTGCGATGGCCGCTTGCAACGTGCAGCATGGAAACAGGTACATACACAAACACCTTAATTTCAGTTTCTATGGTTCATTCATCTGTTGATCTGATCTGTGTTTGATTGTGTGGGTCTGTTAATTAAAAAACCCACCAGTACGATTTCACTCTGTAAATAAATCCAATAGTATGTGAGATATTGACGTTAAAACTGCTGCAGTGGTTTTAAGAGATGGGACAGTGATGGTGGGGTGACTTGATTCATTTTTTATTAAGAAACAATAAATCACACTAATACTCGAACCACGTCCGGAACCAATGAGGCTTCAGACGTCATCAGTGACGTCACTCGTCCTTAACGAAGCCTCCATACACGCTTCATAAACGGGTTCCTGGATTTCTCCACACCAGCTCCGAAGCATCGGTATCATTTGCCCATCACTAATGATAGGGTTATGTGAACCTGCTAATGCTAAAGCTAGTATGCTAATGCTAAGCTAATAGGCCAACATGCTAGTCAGTGCTAATTGGCCGAGCTTATAGACTATGCCCAGGTATTTTGTTATGCTAAGCTAACATGCTCATGCTAAGCTACTTTGCTAAGGAATATGTTTGGAGACAATGCTCTGTTACTGTTGTTTGATGTCCTATGTATTGGTCTAGACCAGAAGTTTTTGAACTGGGACTCATCTAAGGTGCTCTTCTGGACCTGGGGAACCTCTGGATTAAACCACAACAACCTCTTGTTAGGACTACCTCTTGCTAAGTTCACCTTTTAGGACTTGAACTGGTTAGGACTTACCCTGGGATCTTTTTGGGACCAAAGTTTTCTTTTTGTTTATTTCTTTGCTACTTTATGGACTAAACTGGACTATATTTTGGTCACCTGTCTATGTAAATATTGGGGAATGGAATTGGTTCTATGGTTTATCTATGTTTGTAATTAAATATAAGTATGTTGAGGCTCACGGCACATCATTGGTGGTGCGTGGTTTATTAGGAAAGGTAGCTATGGGGTTAGGTTGCCGGGAACTCTCAATGAGATCATTTTCTGTGTGCGCCTTTCGGGGAAGGTTACAAACTACAGCGTCTCAGTAATCTGTTTTATGAGGAGAGAACGCTGCTACTTACACAGCTACTTAATTAATACAGCCATCCCAGACATATTCACACGCATATGAACTTGAGTGACGTCCCATCCTTAATCCATAGGATTTAATATGATGGCGGCCCAACCTTTGCAGCTATAACAGCTCCAGCTCTCCTGGGAAGGCTCTCCACTCGGTTTAGGAGAGTGTTTATGGGAATGTTTGACCGTTCTTCCAGAAGACCATCTGTGAGGTCAGACACTGATGTTGGACGAGAAGGTCTGGCTCACAGTCTCCGCTCTAATTCATCCCTAAGGTGTTCTATCAGGTTGAGGTCAGGACTCTGTGCAGGCCAGTCAAGTTCTTCCACACCAAACTCCTCCTCCATGTTTTTATGGAGCTGCTCTGTGCACTGGTGGGCAGTCATGTTGGAACAGGAAGGGGCCGTCCCCAAACTGTCCCCACAAAGATAGGAGCATGAAATTGTCCAGAATGTCTTGGTCTGCTGAAGCATTAAGAGTTTCTTTCACTGGAACTGAGGGTCCGAGGCCACCTCCTGAAAAACAACCCCACACCATGATCCCCCCTCCACCAAACTTTACACTCAGCATAGTGCAGTCAGACAAGTACTGTTCTCCTGGTAACCGTCAAACCTGCTGAGAATGACCCACCTCCCTAATAGTATATGCTCTGTGGGGGTCCTGTGGGGGTCCTGATCATTAAAGAACAGAGTAATAAAGTATACAGAGAATCAGATGAACTACAGTCTACAGAGCTCCTGTATGGTCAGTGGAGCTGATACAGTGGACAGTGAGTGGAGGTCCTATATGGTCAGTGGAGCTGATACAGTGGACAGTGAGTGGAGGTCCTGTATGGTCAGTGGAGCTGATACAGTGGACAGTGAGTGGAGGTCCTGTATGGTCAGTGGAGCTGATACAGTGGACAGTGAGTGGAGATCCTGTATGGTCAGTGGAGCTGATACAGTGGACAGTGAGGGGGAGGTCCTGTATGGTCAGTGGAGCTGATACAGTGGACAGTGAGTGGAGGTCCTGTATGGTCAGTGGAGCTGATACAGTGGACAGTGAGTGGAGCTCCTGTATGGTCAGTGGAGCTGATACAGTGGACAGTGAGTGGAGGTCCTGTATGGTCAGTGGAGCTGATACAGTGGACAGTGAGTGGAGGTCCTGTATGGTCAGTGGAGCTGATATAGTGGACAGTGAGTGGAGGTCCTGTATGGTCAGTGGAGCTGATATAGTGGACAGTGAGTGGAGGTCCTGTATGGTCAGTGGAGCTGATACAGTGGACAGTCAGTGGAGGTCCTGTATGGTCAGTGGAGCTGATACAGTGGACAGTGAGTGGAGGTCCTGTATGGTCAGTGGAGCTGGTACAGTGGACAGTGAGTGTAGATATAAGGTGTTGGTGTTAATGTTATGGCTGATCTGTGTATAGAAACTCTGAGATGTATGAAAACAGATGAGGAATGAGAGAGATGTTCACTGAGAGAGCTGCAGAGAGACGACGATAGCTGTAAGGTTTGCATGATTGTGTGTTATTGTCCAGCGTTTGTTATTATGATTCCGAACGCGGTGCTGTAACATGATCCCCCCCCCCCTCCTTTTTTTCTATTCAATTTTTTTCCCTTTTCAATTTTGATGGATGTTGGAAGCCAGGCAGCAGGACATTAACACGGCGAGTCAGTAGGGGAGACTGAGAATACTGAGCAGAGAACAGCTCCTGACTGCGGCGCTGTGGTGGAGTGAGTAGAGCCTATTAATGAACCCTTTTACTGCGGCTGGAGTGGCGGCGGCGGCGGTGGTGGTGGAGGGGGGGGGTATAATTTATGTGTCTTTTGTGTCCACTTTTCATCTCCTCACCTCTCCACCATGTTTCCATGTCTCCACCACAGTCATGCAACCTTTCCCACCCCCCTCTAAACCACAGTGCACCCTCCCCGCCGTGGACACAGATCCAGGGTGGTTTCAGAAATGGAGCTGGTGCTCTCTAATCTGGAACGTCTCTCCGGTGCCACGTTGATAAAAATGTAATTCTGATGGTGAGCGTGGGGCGGAATGCGGAGGAAATCTGCTTTTCTCCGGGGGCGCCCTCCTCCCGCCGCTGTTTGGGAAGGCGCTGAGAATAATCAGCCTGTGATAATAATAGCGTTTGATTTATTAAGCGTGTTTATTATTGTCAGTTTGGGGGGAGAGCATACATTCAGGAAGGGGGGGCTTAATTTGTTTGGGAAACAGACGCGGCGGCTAATTGTCTCCTATTTAATATGTTTATCTGTTCGGTTCCGTTTGTTTGGGGATGAATGGTTTTGTATGAATATGTTTGCTCCACGGCATCATTAATTAGCCATGCGCATATTTAATAGGGCCGCGTAACAACAAGCACGTTTTCAGATTCCAGAAGATTTCTCTGATTCTCTGATTCTCTGATTCTGCGGGTGGAATGTTTATAGAAGAAATAACCCCAAAAACATCACAACCTCCACGAAATAAGGGACGTCACTAAAGAGCCCAGTCAGTTAAAAGTGGGTGTGGTCATATCAAAGCCCCACCCCTTTTTATTTTTTAAATAAATACATTAAACCCTGGCCACTGTCCATAGGCCACACCACCAACACCCTCCAAGGACCACATCAAATCTTTATATACACAAACACACAGACACACACACACATATGTATATAAATAATACATACATAAATTCATATATGCACAGAAGATACAGGTGAGACATAATCAAACGCATATGAACTACAGTGGCGTCCCATTCTTAATCCATAGGGTTTAATATGATGTCGACCCAACCTTTGCAGCTACAACAGCTTCAGCTCTTCTGGGAAGTCTCTCCACACGGTTTAGGAGAGTGTTTATGGGAATGTTTGACCGACAGTTCTTCCAGAAGAACATTAGTGAGATCAGACACTGATGTTGGACGAGAAGGTCTGGCTCACAGTCACGGTGTAGTGGTTAGTTTGGTGGTGTAGTGGTCAGTACGGTGGTGTAGTGGTTAGTATGGTGGTGTAGTGGTTATTACGGTGGTGTAGTGGTTAGTATGGTGGTGTAGTGGTCAGTATGGTGGTGTAGTGGTTAGTATGGTGGTGTAGTGGTTATTACGGTGGTGTACTGGTTAGTACGGTGGTGTAGTGGTCAGTACGGTTGTGTAGAGGTTAGTATGGTGGTGTAGTGGTTAGTACGGTGGTGTAGTGGTTAGTACGGTGGTGTAGTGGTCAGTACGGTGGTGTAGAGGTCAGTATGGTGGTGTAGTGGTTAGTATGGTGGTGTGTAGTGGTTAGTATGGTGGTGTAGTGGTTAGTACGGTGGTGTAGTGGTCAGTATGGTGGTGTAGTGGTTAGTATGGTGGTGTAGTGGTTAGTACGGTGGTGTAGTGGTCAGTATGGTGGTGTAGTGGTTAGTATGATGGTGTAGTGGTTAGTATGGTGGTGTAGTGGTCAGTATGGTGGTGTAGTGGTCAGTATGGTGGTGTAGTGGTTAGTATGGTGGTGTAGTGGTTAGTACGGTGGTGTAGTGGTTAGTATGATGGTGTAGTGGTTAGTATGGTGGTGTAGTGGTCAGTACGGTGGTGTAGTGGTCAGTATGGTGGTGTAGTGGTTAGTATGGTGGTGTAGTGGTTAGTACGGTGGTGTAGTGGTTAGTATGGTGGTGTAGTGGTTAATACGGTTGTGTAGAGGTTAGTATGGTGGTGTAGTGGTTAGTACGGTGGTGTAGTGGTTAGTACGGTGGTGTAGTGGTCAGTATGGTGGTGTAGTGGTCAGTATGGTGGTGTAGTGGTCAGTATGGTGGTGTAGTGGTTAGTACGGTGGTGTAGTGGTTAGTATGGTGGTGTAGTGGTTAGTATGGTGGTGTAGTGGTTAGTACGGTGGTGTAGTGGTCAGTATGGTGGTGTAGTGGTTAGTATGGTGGTGTAGTGGTTAGTACGGTGGTGTAGTGGTCAGTACGGTGGTGTAGTGGTTAGTATGGTGGTGTAGTGGTCAGTACGGTGGTGTAGTGGTTAGTACGGTGGTATAGTGGTCAGTATGGTGGTGTAGTGGTTAGTATGGTGGTGTAGTGGTCAGTATGGTGGTGTAGTGGTTAGTATGGTGGTGTAGTGGTTAGTACGGTGGTGTAGTGGTTAGTATGGTGGTGTAGTGGTTAGTATGGTGGTGTAGTGGTTAGTACGGTGGTGTAGTGGTCAGTATGGTGGTGTAGTGGTTAGTATGGTTGTGTAGTGGTTAGTACGGTGGGTGTAGTGGTTAGTATGGTGGTGTAGTGGTTAGTATGGTGGTGTAGTGGTCAGTACGGTGGTGTAGTGGTTAGTATGGTGGTGTAGTGGTTAGTATGGTGGTGTAGTGGTTAGTATGGTGGTGTAGTGGTTAGTACGGTGGTGTAGTGGTTAGTATGGTGGTGTAGTGGTTAGTATGGTGGTGTAGTGGTCAGTACGGTGGTGTAGTGGTTAGTATGGTGGTGTAGTGTTAGTATGGTGGTGTAGTGGTTAGTACGGTGGTGTAGTGGTTAGTATGGTGGTGTAGTGGTCAGTACGGTGGTGTAGTGCTCTTTGTTCTACACCTGCAGAGCATTTATTAATGGTAAAATAAATTGTACTGTGTTTAATTATTATTAACGTTTATATGTGTGATTTTTCTCTTTGTGGTTTTAGCTTCTGTAGTGTGAAGTGAAGAACTGGGAGGCGTGACTGGGAGAATTTCTAGTGTTGACAATTTTCGTTAAAACATCTTTAATGTGGATGTACCGAAAGTGATCTATTAAATTATATATTCCAATAATGTTGTCAAAGGTCATAAACAAGTCATCAGAGAATAATTATTCAAGATGGGTTACACCGCTCTGACTCCAAGCAGAAAATGAAAAGGTTTATTGTTAGAAACATGGGATTGTTCTACTCTGAGGCTGAAAAGCTGTAATTGGGAATTTCATTAGATTTCCACCAGGCAGGCAGGGTGGTGCTTGTTGTGTTGTATTTGAAACAACTTGTTGGTTTAATAGCTTTATCTGTGAATGAGATACTGTTGATATCAAATTCTTAACTCAACTGTTTTCCAAATCCATCCACGGTTGGTTGTTATTACCTGTCCAGTGTGGAACATGGAGTAGCTGGTGTGATAAAAAGTAGTAATAAAAGCGTTGGGCTCAGAGACCTCCCAGATGCTTGGGCTTTTGAAGGGTAGATGATTTAATTCTAGGCTTTTTATGTTTCCAATAGAATTTTATAATAGCTTTGTCAAGAGAGGAGAACCAGCTTATAGAACGAGTGACTGAATTCATAGTAAACAGAAGTTTAAACTGAGCTAAAGGATATTGCCTTTTTGACTTTTAGCAGCGCCAGCTCTACCTGATAAGCAACATAAGCGGCCGCTTGAGGCCCCGTGTCCAGCAGGAGGCGTCCTAACATCTTTTATTAGGAGTTATTACTAGATCAATATGTTGAGGAGAAATTTTAGTTTATTAATACAAGTTGATCTAAACACGTGGCTAGAACTAGATCTAGTGAATATGTTTAAATACATATTAGCCCAGTAGACCGAGTCTAATGTATATTTGTGATTAATTAATTATTTGTCTCAGTTAGTCAATTAAAGCCCAGAATGTTTCAGACCTGGTTTTCTTTATTGCTCTGTTTAATAGTAGTAGCTAATACTGGTTTACTGTCAAACCAATACAATACACTGTTGAGTCAACCCAACACACCCAGTTCACATTCTGCTTCTAATGAAAATCCAATGAAATTATCGTTGACGGCCTAGATCATTGCGATTAGGCAATTCATTGATACAGGCCTGGAAAAGGCTTATAGATAAAGGTAGTTAAAGATAAAAGAAGCCTTAAATATGTAGAAATTATTAAGAATTCTAAATACAATGTTGGATCCAATTGAGCACAAGCAGTTTAACAGCACATAGAGGGTACCTGTAGAGGGCAGCGATGAGTAATGTTAGTTTATTTGATTCATTTTTGGCCCCATCCAAACCCTATTGTTTACCTCAATTACCTCCCATAGACCCCCATTCACACCCAGCAATGGCTTGTGAACCATCCATCCATCCATTATCTACCACTTTTCCGGGGGTCTGAGTCCCAGGGGTAGCAGTCAAAGCAGAGTAGCCCAGACTTCCCTCTCCCCAGCCATCCCCTCGAGATCCTCTGGGGGATAGTAAGGCGTTCCCAGGCCAGCCAAGAGATGTAATACCTCCAGTGTGTCCTTCCCCGGGGTCTTCTCCTGGTCGGACATGTCTGGAGCACCTTCACAGGGAGGCGTCCAGGATCAACTGTCCAGCTCAACTGGTTCCTCCTGATGTGGAGCAGTAGACTCTGAGCGTACCCTGTATAATGGAGCTCCTCACCCTCAAAGATAGGGTTTGTGAAATCCGGAGGGAAACTGAAAAAGGAAAAAGTGGTAACACCAATAACACCTGTGGAGGGCAGCAGTGAGTAATGTTTGTTTATTTGAGCTCATCATGTTGGACTTGCCAAAAATTGACAGTTAAGAATCAAGATTTGGTCATTTTTGGCTCTTGTTTGAAATGTTTTATACAATTGACTAAAATAACAGTGAAGTTGTTAATCATAATTACTGGGATTAATATAAATCATACAAGTTTTTGATCATGATTGGTGTCTGAGTGATGCTCTTAGTTTTAATTTAGAGTCCCATTCGTTTTCGGCCCCATTCATTGTACACCAAACAGGAAAAAGTGGTATCGGTGCATGTCCACCAATAACACCTGTAAAGGGCAGCAGTGAGTGATGTTTGTTTATTTGAGCTCATCGTGTTGGAGTTACCAAGTATCGACAGTCAGGAATCAAGATTTGGTCATTGGTCATGAAAATTACAGTGAAGTTGTTAATCATAAGTACTGGGATTAATATAAATCAAGTTTTTGATCATGATTGGTGTCTGAGTGACGCTAGCTCTAGTAATGATTTATAGAAAGTTTTAATTTAATTAGTCCCGTTAGTTTATGGCCCCATTCAAACGCTATTGTTTTCAGCCCCCCATTTCTTTTTCAGCCATATCCAGCAATGGGTTGTGGACCCCCAAAGGAACCATTGTTAACCAAACATTAAAAAGTGGTATTGGTGCATGTCCACCAATAACACCTGTGGAGGGCAGCAGTGAGTGATGTTTGTTTATTTGAGCGTATCATGTTGGAGTTATTGTCAAGTATTGACAGTCAGGAATCAAGATTTGATCATTTTTGGCTCTTGTTTGAAATATTTTGTACAATTGACTAAAATTACAGTGAAGTTGTTAATCATAATTACTGGAATTGATATAAATCATACAAGTTTTCATCACGAGGTGGGTCTGAGTGACGCTAGTTCTAGTAAAGCTCTATAGAAAGTTTTATTTTGATGCTGGTATTTACTGAAACAGCTGCGGCGCTGGGTTTGATGGGTAATCTTACCACTTATTACTTCATTAGAGAGCGAATGTGCTCCCCTGGGCTGCATTAACATGAGCGGGAGATGAATCAGAGACATCTGAAACCGAGAGATGTGGTTTGGATGCTGCGGCTTTGCTATGTTCCCTGCGTAGTCATCATGTTGCCGCTAATGAGACGTTCTCTCTAATGAATTATTCACGGATCTGGTTTTGTTTTGGTAGAACGTTTTTTTTTTTTAATTATTATTTCTCTTTTTTTTGCCGTCTTGACGTGAACCTGAGCCGGATCCGCTCGCAGGCGTCTCTGTCCAATCCGGTCACGTCAAGCGTGAGGAAGCGTCTGTCTCGTATGAGTCACATGCTCGGACGTTCCGCGGCTCGGAGCCATGTTCCTGGACGTTCGCGGTGGCGGCGCACATGCTGCATTAGCTCCGGCGTCTCTCCAACAAACAAACACGGAGAACCGCGAGCGTCCTCGGAGCGGGAGCAAGAGCTCAAAATCTCTCTCGTCAAAACCTCGTTTCTGAAAACAACGTCCGAACGCATTCAGGTCAGGATCCGGGCTACGGGCTCGACCTCCCCCCTCCTGCATCCGAAGGCCAGACTACGGCGATCCATGTTTTGAGATTATTCCAGTAATGAGTTTCCGTGTGGGTAGCTATGTTTTTCACCTCACTGAGTCGGTCCTGTTTGTCCAGTAGGCTTGACCTCTCTGTCTCTCACTGCTGCCCTCATGATTCATTTAACCCGGCGTCGCTTCCCAAAAGCACTCTAGTACGGACCGCTCCGGAACATCTTACTGCCAAACCGGAAGGTAAACGATCCAAACCACCATGTTTTTGCTGCCAGAGGAGCTGCAGGGAGTCACATTCACACCACAGGATTATATACGTACTGTTCAGTTCTGTTTATAACTGATTTACAATATAAACATACTTTACATTCACTCACGCAGTTAAACACGATTCATATAACTGATTATATAACAAAAATACCAAATATATACAGTAAATAAACAGTAAAGATACTTTACATTCACTCACACTGTTAAACACGATTCATATAACTGATTATATAACAAAAATACCAAATATATACAGTAAATAAACAGTAAAGATACTTTACATTCACTCACGCTGTTAAACACGATTCATATAACTGATTATATAACAAAAATACCAAATATATACAGTAAATAAACAGTAAAGATACTTTACATTCACTCACGCAGTTAAACACGATTCATATAACTGATTATATAACAAAAATACCAAATATATACAGTAAATAAACAGTAAAGATACTTTACATTCACTCACGCTGTTAAACACGATTCATATAACTGATTATATAACAAAAATACCAAATATATACAGTAAATAAACAGTAAAGATACTTTACATTCACTCACGCTGTTAAACACGATTCATATAACTGATTATATAACAAAAATACCAAATAAATCCAGTAAATAAACAGTAAAGATACTTTACATTCACTTACAGTCACACATAAAGCTTATTAGTGGCTATATAACAGTAAATACTAAATATATACAGTAAATAAACAGTAAAGATACTTTACATTCACTCACGCTGTTAAACACGATTCATATAACTGATTATATAACAAAAATACCAAATATATACAGTAAATAAACAGTAAAGATACTTTACATTCACTCACGCTGTTAAACACGATTCATATAACTGATTATATAACAAAAATACCAAATAAATCCAGTAAATAAACAGTAAAGATACTTTACATTCACTTACAGTCACACATAAAGCTTATTAGTGGCTATATAACAGTAAATACTAAATATATACAGTAAATAAATAATAAAGATACTTTACATTCACTCACGCTGTTAAACACAATTCATATTACTGATTATATAATGAAAAATACTAAACGTATACAGAAAATAAACAATAAAGGTACTTTACATTCACTTAGTCATACATGAAGCTTATTAGTGACTATATAACAGTAAATACTTAATATATACAGAAAATAAACAATAAAGGTACTTTACATTCACTTAGTCATACATGAAGCTTATTAGTGACTATATAACAGTAAATACTTAATATATACAGTAAATAAACAATAAAGGTACTTTACATTCACTTAGTCATACATGAAGCTTATTAGTGACTATATAACAGTAAATACTAAATATATACAGTAAATAAATAATAAAGATACTTTACATTCACTCACGCTGTTAAACACAATTCATATTACTGATTATATAATGAAAAATACTAAACGTATACAGAAAATAAACAATAAAGGTACTTTACATTCACTTAGTCATACATGAAGCTTATTAGTGACTATATAACAGTAAATACTTAATATATACAGAAAATAAACAATAAAGGTACTTTACATTCACTTAGTCATACATGAAGCTTATTAGTGACTATATAACAGTAAATACTAAATATATACAGAAAATAAACAATAAAGGTACTTTACATTCACTTAGTCATACATGAAGCTTATTAGTGACTATATAACAGTAAATACTTAATATATACAGTAAATAAACAATAAAGATACTTTACATTCACTTAGTCATACATGATGCTTATTAGTGATTATATACAGTAAATAGTAAATATATACAGTAAATAAAAGATTTTACATTTACGCTGTTAAACTCGATTTTTTATTAGTGATTATATAACATTAAACACTAAATATATACAGTAAATAAACAGTAAAGATATTTTACATTTACTTACAGTTGCACATGACACTTAGTGATTATATACAGTAAATATTAAATATTTACAGTAAATAAATAATAAAAATATTTTACATTTACTTACACTGTTAAACTTGATTCTTATTACTGATTATATAACACTAAATATATACAGTACATAAATACAAATAGGTTCTTAAACATCTAATGTGTGTATGTGTATATAAAACGCAAAAAAAAGATATAAAGTAAAAAACAGATTTTGCCAAAATAACGTTTGTTTTGCTAAATGCGTCTATATTATTTATTTATATTGTGCTCTATCTTATTGTGTTTTATTCATCCCTTCTTCCTCCCATTGACCCCCATTCAGTTTCAACCATATCTAGCAACAGATTACCAACCCCCAAAGAAACCACTGTACACCATAGCAACCACCATGGATACCATAACAACAGCTCAAAGACCCACCACCAAAACGGCAGCTCAGTCTGTAGTGTGTGTGCTGGGTTCGGTGAATAAAAGCATATAGATTTGATTTATAACTTATTTATATTTATGTATTCTTATTTATTAGAACCCCTGAGAAGGTCAGGCTCGTCTCTGAGTGTGTGAACCTGAAAGTTGGAACAGTAGTGTACAGTAACGGAGCTGTTTCTCACACGGCAGCTCCACTTGTATCTCGGCCTGTTCGTTTCTCGGTCAGAGCCTGAGCATCAGCCCGGCCCCCCGGCGGGAATTCCGCCTTGAGATATTCCGACTGCATGCAGACTGTGTGTGAGGTTTCCCGGCCTGATGCTTGTACGTGACTTGTTTTCTATTTATTATTGTTTAGGTTCGACTCGGAATGTATTTATTCTTTCCAATCCTTTCTTAAATATTTAAGGGCTCTGAGATGTCTGATCCCTTTACTCCATCGGAGGGCAGCGTGGAGTCTTTACTGTGTGGTGAGAGTTTCTATTCTGTTTAGTCCAGTGAAGTAAACATGGGCTTCTTAGTGTAGTGTTACTAACTTGGTGACCTTTAACCTTTTTTCTTCTCAGAAAGCATCTAGTGACACATCTAGTATTTTTTTTGTTTTTTTGTCGGGGTTGGGGCGGGGGGTGTGGGGGGTGGGGATTTTGGTCTTTGGATCAACCTTA
Organism: Megaleporinus macrocephalus; assembly: GCA_021613375.1. Classification (NCBI taxonomy): domain Eukaryota; kingdom Metazoa; phylum Chordata; class Actinopteri; order Characiformes; family Anostomidae; genus Megaleporinus; species Megaleporinus macrocephalus. Next base: position 4,325,073 of record CM038709.1, read on the forward strand.
GCTACCTTCCAGTCGCCAGGACTCGCCGGGAACAACTGACACTGACACATGTCTGCTTCTGCTCTGTTCAGTGATTGGCGGAGCATCACATTCAGTACGCATGGTTGCACCAGGGGGATTAAAGGTTTGGCCACTAGGGGGCAGATTAAGTCTAATCATCCCTATACGCGAAGAGAACATCCTCCTTGTAGTTTGTTACTCACTGTTTGAGAGTCATTGACGTCCTGTCATGTAGGCTGCTGCGTTCACATTATCAGCCTGAACTGAATCACATCAGATTTGAGTCATATGTGGTCCTAGATTGGATATGTATCCAAGTTGTGGGCACTGATCACTACACCACAATACTGACCACTACACCACCATACTAACCACTACACCACCTTACTAACCACTACACCACCTTACTAACTACTACACCACCATACTAACCACTACACCACCGTACTGACCACTACACCACCATACTAACCACTACACCACCATACTGACCACTACACCACCTTACTAACCACTACACCACCATACTAACCACTACACCACCATACTAACCACTACACCACCATACTAACCACTACACCACAATACTGACCACTACACCACCATACTAACCACTACACCACCATACTAACCACTACACCACCATACTAACCACTACACCATCGTACTAACCACTACACCACCATACTAACCACTACACCACCGTACTAACCACTACACCACCATACTAACCAATACACCACCATACTAACCACTACACCACCATACTGACCACTACACCACCATACTAACCACTACACCACCATACTGACCACTACACCACCGTACTAACCACTACACCACCATACTAACCACTACACCACCATACTAACCACTACACCACCATACTGACCACTACACCACCATACTAACCACTACACCACCATACTGACCACTACACCACCATACTGACCACTACACCACCGTACTGACCACTACACCACCGTACTAACCACTACACCACCATACTAACCACTACACCACCATACTAACCACTACACCACCATACTGACCACTACACCACCGTACTAACCACTACACCACCGTACTAACCACTACACCACCGTACTAACCACTACACCACCATACTAACCACTACACCACCATACTAACCACTACACCACCATACTGACCACTACACCACCATACTAACCACTACACCACCATACTGACCACTACACCACCGTACTAACCACTACACCACCGTACTAACCACTACACCACCATACTGACCACTACACCACCGTACTAACCACTACACCACCGTACTAACCACTACACCACCGTACTAACCACTACACCACCATACTAACCACTACATCACCATACTAACCACTACACCACCATACTAACCACTACACCATCATACTAACCACTACACCACCATACTAACCACTACACCACCATACTGACCACTACACCACCATACTAACCACTACACCACCGTACTAACCACTACACCACCATACTGACCACTACACCACCGTACTAACCACTACATCACCATACTAAACACTACACCACCATACTAACCACTACACCACCATACTAACCACTACACCACCATACTAACCCCTACACCACCATACTAACCACTACACCACCATACTAACCACTACACCACCATACTGACCACTACACCACCATACTAACCACTACACCACCGTACTAACCACTACACCACCATACTAACCACTACACCACCATACTAACCACTACACCACCATACTAACACTACACCACCATACTGACCACTACACCACCATACTAACCACTACACCACCATACTAACCACTACACCACCGTACTAACCACTACACCACCGTACTAACCACTACACCACCATACTAACCACTACACCACCATACTGACCACTACACCACCATACTAACCACTACACCACCGTACTAACCACTACACCACCATACTAACCACTACACCACCATACTAACCACTACACCACCATACTAACACTACACCACCATACTGACCACTACACCACCATACTAACCACTACACCACCATACTAACCACTACACCACCATACTAACCACTACACCACCGTACTAACCACTACACCACCGTACTAACCACTACACCACCATACTGACCACTACACCACCGTACTAACCACTACACCACCATACTAACCACTACACCACCGTACTAACCACTACACCACCATACTAACCACTACACCACCATACTAACCACTACACCACCATACTAACACTACACCACCATACTGACCACTACACCACCATACTAACCACTACACCACCATACTAACCACTACACCACCATACTAACCACTACACCACCATACTGACCACTACACCACCATACTAACCACTACACCACCATACTAACCACTACACCACCATACTAACCACTACACCACCGTACTAACCACTACACCACCGTACTAACCACTACACCACCATACTAACCACTACACCACCATACTAACTACTACACCACCATACTGACCACTACACCACCGTACTAACCACTACACCACCATACTGACCACTACACCACCGTACTAACCACTACACCACCATACTAACCACTAATATATTTGCGTATGTGAAAGACATTATATAAGATTAACTACTACTAATACTATCCTGCTATCTTACTATATTACCTATATAATGAGTATCGGTGGCAAATTGTTTCTATAGGATTCTGCGACGATCTCGTGATCCCGTGAGCCTAACGTCTACGGAGGCTTCATGAAGGTAACGAGCTATAAACAAAGAGAAGCACGCGTGATGTCCCGAGTTCCAGCGGGACCCATTATCAGCGCAGACGATGCAGGAAATAGATTGAACATTGAAAATAATGCCCTCGAATAATTAATCGGAAGGGTTTTTAAATGCGACGCAAACACAGCGCGCCGTCTCCGGGGGGAACGGCGCAGGTGATTTTACAAGCTGAGGTTTAAAAGCCCGAGCATGTCTCTCTCTCTCTCTCTCTCTCTCTCTCTCTCTCTCTCTCTCTCTGTCTGTTTGTCTGTTTGTTTGTTTGGGCGCGGAACCTGAGAGCGGGTGATAACTAGGTGCCGCAATTAGATTAGACCCTGTGTTTGCACTCGAGAGGCCTGCGCTCGCCTGGATGAGCACATGCGACCAAACAGAGATAAGACGGAAGCGCTCGGTTATGCGATCTCTCCTGCCCCCGTGTGTGAGGGGACCCTTCGCAGGGCCCGCCATCAGGCCTGGTAGCATCGTTTTTCCCTTTCCCGAGTGGTCCGGGAGGCGGGGGAGTAAAATCACTACTCTAATCGATTGATCTCCTCTGAGGGGGTTAGGTCGGCGCGCCACGCTCATAAAAGCAATTAAGAAAATATTGTGTTTCTGAACGTGCCCGACCGCTCGCGGCCCCCACCCGTTAGTCCGCGCCGCTTTAAAGCGCCCGGCGAGGGTGGGATGGTGGGATGACTAATTTGGCAAGCGGCTCCGTCCAGGCAGCTTTCCGAGCCGGGGTGACGCGAAAACGCTACGCACAATTTTCAATGACATTTTTAAAAGATAATTAGGCAGAAATGCCAACTTTAACTGTGTACCTAAACCTGGACCCCGTCCGGTGCCTCGCGTTTAGTTTCATTTATTCTGTTGGTTGTTTTAAAGCAAATTACAAATGTCACCGCGTGACCTTTCGGCTGGCATTCTAGTTTTAGATAATATTAAAGCAACTGGTGGCGCTCGGCGGGGCCAAGCGAGGGCGCGGGAAGGCTTTGCGCCGCTCCCTGCTCCGGCGTAGGCTCTGAAGATTGCGAGTCAGGCTCGAGCGGGATGCGTCCTGGGTGTGAAATTCGGCGAAGGGCCTTGGGACGGCGTTTCCACTGCATACCGATCCTCGCTGAGCTGTTATCCGGGAAGGCAGGTGCGTCTCAGGTGGCGCCTCGCACTCTCGGCGGAATTCACTTTGCGATGAAAGCGAAAGCTGTGTTGTCGGGCGTTCGAGGCCGAGGGGACGTTGGCTCCGACACGTGTCTGCTGTCGTACGTCGGCCCACCTAAAGGGGGGTGCATTCCTGACTCCTTTATAAATTATGCTCCGCAGCGCTGAGCGGTGACGGGTCTGGCTGGCTGATGAGCAGGAAGAGGTTATGAACCGCATGTAAACGCGTGTAGCTCGGTGGGGGGGGTCCCGGATCGTCAAGTCAGAGCTTATTTACATGCGCCGTTTACAGCAGACAGTGTCACAAAGCAGCTTTGCAGGAACTCTGGGTCCAAATCACTCTCAGAGCAGGGTAAAGAAGAAGAACCCTTCCTCCTCTAGTCCACACCGGATAGTAGAACAAGTACAAAAGCAGTGGAACCAGATTTAGAACCATATGTGATCTGAATGTAGAGAAAAAGGAAGGGAGCTGTTGGAGTCCTATCAGAGGAGCAGTGAGAGCCAGCGCAGTGTTTGTGAGGCAGGAGAAGAAAACGTCTGATTTAATGAGTGAGCAGGATCTTCAGGAGGGTCAGCGTCATCCAGGTGAAGGTTCCACAGAGCACTGGACGGCAGGAGCTCCATGGTGGGCAACCTGGCCAAGAACGCAGGCAAACAGGGGCATCAGACCGCACAGGATGGGCAGTTGTTCGGCATCAGACCACACAGGATGGGCAGTTGTTCAGCCTCAGACCACACAGGATGGGCAGTTGTTCAGTATCAGACCACACAGGATGGGCAGTAGTTCAGTATCGGACCACACAGGATGGGCAGTTGTTCAGTATCGGACCACACAGGATGGGCAGTTGTTCAGTATCAGACCACACAGGATGGGCAGTTGTTCAGTATCGGACCACACAGGATGGACAGTAGTTCAGTATCAGACCGCACTGGATGGGCAGTTGTTCAGTATCAGACCACACAGGATGGACAGTAGTTCAGTATCAGACCACACAGGATGGGCAGTTGTTCAGTATCAGACCACACAGGATGGGCAGTTGTTCAGTATCAGACCACACAGGATGGGCAGTTGTTCAGTATCAGACCACACAGGATGGACAGTAGTTCAGTATCAGACCGCACAGGATGGGCAGTTGTTCAGTATCAGACCACACAGGATGGGCAGTTGTTCAGTATCAGACCACACAGGATGGACAGTAGTTCAGTATCAGACCACACAGGATGAGCAGTAGTTCAGTATCAGACCACACTGGATGGGCAGTTGTTCAGTATCAGACCACACAGGATGGGCAGTTGTTCAGTATCAGACCGCACAGGATGGGCAGTAGTTCAGTATTGTTCTGTTTCTTGTACAATTAATATTCTCTCGTACGTGAATCTCTCAGAATGCTCGTTAGACTCCTAAAAGAATACTTTGGTGAAAAATCTTTTAACCAAGATTTTTATTTTAGCCCATGAGCCTTTAACACGCCCTGAATATGTTTGAAAATGTTTGAAGGAGAGTAATAGCAAGAGTAACAGAGGCTGACACTTCAGATGAGCTACTAAAGCTAAAATATTGAAAATATCAAAATTATTAATTTATAATACTGTATGTATTTTAAATAAATAGTTTACTTGTAAAGATTTGTGGCTGACAGTGTGTTGTGCTTAAAGCCCTGGCTGCTTGGATTGTCATCCATTTCCAGTCATTATGCTTTTATTTACTCAGTAAACACTTTATTATTAAATATTAATCAGTATTAATAGAGTAAGTAGTGCTTTTATACTTTATTATTAAATATTAATCAGTATTAATAGAGTAAGTAGTGCTTTTATACTTTATTATTAAATATTAATCAGTATTAATAGAGTAAGTAGTGCTTTTATACTTTATTACTAAATAATAAACAGTATTAATAGAGTAAGTAGATCTTTTACACTTTATTATTAAATATTAATCAGTATTAATAGAGTAAGTAGTGTTTTCCATACGTCAGTGTGTTTATTTAACTCTTTCCAAGCTTCTCCTAAACAACCCAGTATTATTATCAGTTCTCATCTAATACCTGCTTTGACTGCTCAGTACTTCATTAAGATAAATCAAGATTTGCTGCTGAAGGAACTGAACACATTCATACAATGTCTGGGGCGTCCAGGAGAAATCTGGAACCTAACTTTGTTCTTCAAACTGGATCAAGATCTGATCTACTTCTCTCACAATAACATATTCATGTTACTTTGTATTGTATGTATGATTATTTACATCTGTTCTAATTAGATCTGCTGATCTTACTGGTGAACACACACTTATTGATCAGAGCACTGTACCAACTGTGAAGCATGGTGGTGGTAGTGTCATGCTCTAATGTTCTAATGATATCTGTTGTTCTTACTGGTGAACATACACATATTGATCAGATAGAGATGCAGCAGTGTTTGTGGGTTTAGGTTGTATTCCTGGTAAAATCTGAAATCTTTGTTATTTCTGTAAGTAATAGTGGAGCTGTTTTTCTTGCTTAGCCTCGGTATGACATAACAGGTTATATTTCTTATGAACTTTTAGGAAATCTATTATTTAAAGCACGACAGTTCTCCCCCCACTGCTGCTGTAGTGATGCTTCTTCCCTGAAATAGAACCTGGTTGTGAGACGGGCTGTGTAATGATGCCCTTGGTGAAGCTCTGGGTTTTGCGTTATTTGAAAATGTCACTGTTGCTCGTGTTACCGGAGCCGAGCGCTGTCTCTGCGCAGCTCCTCACTTAGTAAGTCTGTCAAATGACTTTCAAGGTTGAAGAGAATCTGCCAGATCCCGTTGGAGATATGAGAAGATGTGTTAGATTTTTTTCTCTCTTTTCTTCGTCTCCGATGGCTCTCTGGAGAGGAAGCGCTGTTCTTGATGGGGGAAAACAATTTGTGTGACAAACAGGACCCCTCTGAATACACGGAGAATGGGGTGAGGTCCTGGAGCGTCCTGTACCGGCTGAATGTAAATGTGTGCTGAGGACAGTGTGGAGGGGCTCTTGCGGCGTCTGCTGGGGGGCTTGTTTGATTAGAATCAATCCTGTTTTTTTTTTTTTTAATAGTAGAGGAACACTGAGTGCTGACTGGTTGGCATTACTGTCACTGAGAGCTGATTGGTTAGTATTATTTCTACTGATTGCTGATTGATTGGCATTACTGTCTCTGAGAGCTGATTGGTTGGCATTACTGTCTCTGAGAGCTGATTGGTTGGCAATACTGCTACTGAGAGATGATTGGTTGGCAATACTGCTACTGAGAGCTGATTGGTTGGCATTACTGCTACTGAGCACTGATTGGTTGGCATTACTGTCACTGAGAGCTGATGGGTTGGCATTACTGCCACTGAGGGCTGATTCGTTGGCATTACTGTCACTGAGAGCTGATTGGTTAGTATTATTTCTACTGATTGCTGATTGATTGGCATTACTGTCTCTGAGAGCTGACTGGTTGGCATTACTGTCTCTGAGCATTGATTGGTTGGCATTACTGCTTCTGAGAGCCGATAGGTTGGCATTACTGTCTCTGAGAGCTGACTGGTTGGCATTACTGTCTCTGAGAGCCGACTGGTTGGCATTACTGCTACTGAGCACTGATTGGTTGGCATTACTGTCTCAAAGCTGATTGGTCGGCATTACTGTCTCAAAGCTGATTGGTCGGCATTACTGCTACTGAGTGCTGATTGGTTGGCATTACTGTCTTTGAGAGCCGACTGGTTGGCATTACTGTCTCTGAGAGCTGACTGGTTGGCATTACTGTCTCTGAGAGCTGACTGGTTGGCATTACTGTCTCTGTGCACTGATTGGTTGGCATTACTGCCACTGAGAGCTCATTGGTCGGCATTACTGCTTCTGAGAGCTGATTGGTTGGCATTACTGCTACTGAGAGCTGATTGGTCAGCATTACTGCCATTGAGAGCTGGTTGGTTTGCATTACTGCTACTGAGAGCTGATTGGTCGGCATTACTGCTACTGAGAGCTGATTGGTCGGCATTACTGCTACTGAGAGCTGATTGGTTGGCATTACTGCTACTGAGGTTTGTGTACTAATGACTTCTGGGAATTCCCTCTCAAAGTGAAGCGTCAACTGTTTGTTTGGCTTTCTGTGCACGTGGCTCGAATTTGGAAAACCTGTTCTTGTTTTTTTATTTCTAGCACAAACGCCGAGCGCCGTGCCAAATCGCATCGTCTCCGTGATCCGGAGTGACAAGCGAAAGCAAATGTATTTCAAGTTTTCCATTACGAGGAGGATAATAGCTTTAGGTCATTCTCACTGCGTTTGCACTTTCACTGATAGCCCCCTCCTCCCCTCTTCACAGCTTCTGGGGGGAGCTCTCAGAAAGGCCTGGCGCTACATTGCACAACTTCAGAAACTGTCAGACAGGCGCGCTGGAGAATCGCCTCCCAAATAATACGAGTAATGGCACTTTTCCAGACGCCTGAAAGCACCTAGTGCCATTTTTATTTAGCGCGGGTGCTCTCGGGGGGTATTGCGGGAGTCGGTGGCAAGTGCCTGGGCCGATAAGGCCCAAAGAATAAGGAGGAGAAAACTCATTATGGGCTCAGAGCTAATGTTGCCAGAAGTCCTCCCACATGGTGAAAGGCCACTTCAGTTTGTGTTTTTATACGGATTAAAGGAGCCCCCCTCCATTCTTGCCAACTTCTGCCACGTGTGTGCCGTAGCTTAGCGCGGAGTTGAGCTGGGATTACTGAGCCGCTCGGATTCGGTGGCTTGCGTCTGTTTGACGATCACTGGTAAGAGGAATGTTCTTACTGGAAGCCTTTTGTTTGTGTGCGTTCCTGAAACGAATGGAAGGATTTAACTGGTGAAATAGCAACATGCTGTACTTTACTGTGTGTCACAGCTATACCACATACTGAGTGCTGATTGGTTGGCATTACTGCTACTGAGGGCTGATTGGTTGGCATTACTGCTACTAAGTGCTGATTGGTTGGCATTACTGCTACTAAGTGCTGATTGGTTGGCATTACTGCTACTGAGTGCTGATTGGTTGGCATTACTGCCACTGAGTGCTGATTAGTTGGCATTACTGCTACTAAGTGCTGATTGGTTGACATTACTGCTATTAAGTGCTGATTGGTTGGCATTACTGCTACTGAGTGCTGATTGGTTAGCATTACTTTCCACTGAGAGCTGATTGTTTAGCATTACTGCCACTGAGTGCTGATTGGTTGGCAGTACTGGCACTTAGTGCTGAATGTTTAGCTTTGCTCTTACTGAGTGCTGATTGGGTAGCATTACTGCCACGGATTTCGGATAGGTTGGCATTACTGACACTGAGTGCTGATTGGTTGGCATTACTGCTACTAAGTGCTGATTGGTTGACATTACTGTTACTGAGTGCTGACTGGTTGGCATTACTGCCCCTGAGAGCTGATTGGTTAGCATTACTGCCCCTGAGAGCTGATTGGTTAGCATTACTGCCACTGAGTGCTGATTGGGTGCCATTACTGCTACTGAGTGATGATTGGTCGGCATTACTGCCACTGAGTGCTGCTTATCAAAAACCAGCATCTCTGGTCTAAAGGTTCCATAGGAAAGCCTTCATTCTGGACTCGGGGGCGCCCTCTAGTGTCTGACCAGCTCAGAGGACATAAGTCCCTCATTTCACCAACTTTGGCTCACGGGTCTTAAGCCGCAGCGCGAGAACCGTCCAAGGTATTATGGCAATTTGTCACCTTTGGACTGACAGCAGTATTAATTAGAGGAATGTCGTTTATGCGGGGAGCTAATTACTCCAGGAACAGGATTGCGGGGCTTATCTGGCGAGATAAGGAGTTGAATATCATGATGGTTCTGCTCAGCCTGCTGTGGGTAATTGTAATTACTAGAGTACATTGTAAAGGGAGCATTGGCAAATTAACTCGCGATTAGAAAAAAATCATTATCGGCCGCTAACGAACACGCTACATGTATTATTATGAAAACACTGCGGCGGGTTTGGCTTTGGAACCGGGGGGAGATTACCGCCAGCTATTGGGATTCATGCTTTCGCGTCTCGAATGGCGTGTGCTGATAGTGTCAGGGCCCGGAGGCCGCGTGCGGAGCCCAGTATCTCTGCTCCCTGGACCCACAGAGCGTGAGCTTTAATTGAACGATGCCTCAAATTCCTTCACTTAGCAGGACATTATGTATTATTCATCCCTGCCTTTCCTTTCCTTTCTTTCAGGAACGCTCTTTCACGGCTCTTGCTTAAAGTTTTTTTCTTCCATTCAGAGGATGTGACCTCCTTTTTCTTTCTTTCTTTATTTTTTAAAATTCTTGTTTTTTTTCTTTTACAGATTTCCTGTAAAGGCAGATGATTCACACGCTGCTGGAGTGGCTACATACCGGCCTCCATTACTGAGATGCTGAAAGTGTTCTAAGATGTGAAGAGGTTTGGCGGAGCGGCAATTAGATCCGTCTTTGATGAGCCGAGCGACGAAGGCTGGCGCTCTTAAATCGCCGTATCTCACGGCTGGGCTAATGAAGGGTGCGCTAATGCCTGGCCTGCTATTGTGTACTGCCGCTGCCGTTTGCAGAGTGATTTGTTTCTTCACCCAGACTTCACTCATGTGGTCAGATTAGAAGATGCTCATGTCTGATTGCCTGCCGGACCCCCTGCTGATGTTTAGTGCCGCTCAGAGGATTACGTTTATTTACTGAACATTTTTAACCCTAGTTTGAAGTAAACAAATGCTTCAGCAAAAAGTCTGATGCTCCCTTTACCCCGAATTTGGTCACGCTGTAAGCAGTTGTGGCACTGGAGCGGTGAGGCTCATGTAGCTAACGAGTAATGGAAGCTTATGGCCCACCAATTAGCATGGCGCCAACTGCATAGCAGAATCATGACACACTGGTCTCACATGATGTACCAGAAATAACATTACTACAAGTTAAAATGCAGGGGTCCCCAGCCCTGGAGGGGGACCCCCTGCCCTCTTCCCAACACATACCTGATCCAACTAATCTGCTAATTAATGAGCCCTTCTTGTGCTGAGGTGGGTGTGTTTTGGCAGGAGAACACAAATTAGCAAGGCAGGGGGGCTCTCCAGGATCAGGGCATGTGAGCTCTCCAGAACCAGGATGGGGAGGCTCTCCAGGACCAGGGCAGGGGGGCTCTCCAGGGCAAGGGCATGGGGCACACAAGGAACAGGGCAGGGAAGGCTCTCCAGGATAAGGGCATGGGGCTCTCCAGGGCAAGTGAATGGGGCACATAAGGAACAGGGCAGGGGAGGCTCTCCGGAACAAGGGCATGGTAGCTCTCCATTACCAGGACATAGGGGCTCTCCATTACCAGGACAAGGGCATGGAATCTCTTCAGGATCAGGGCATGGGGGGCTCTCCAGGATCAGGACATGGGGCTTTCCAGGGCAAGGTAGTGGGGCACTCAAGGAACAAGGCAGGAGAGGCCCTCCAGGACAAGGGCATGGGAGCTATCCATTACCAGGACATAGGGTCTCTCCAGGACAAGAACATGGAAGCTCTCCAGGACCAGGGCAGGGGGGCTCTCTGGGATCAAGGCACGGGGCTCCCCAGGACCAGGGCAGAGAGGTTCCCCAGGACCAGGGCATGGGGTTCCCCAGTACCAGGGCTGAGAACCACTTACCTAACAAATCACATTCAGTAAGTCTAGTCACATTAGGGGTATCACAGTAGCAAAGTATTTTTAATATATTGTACTTGGACTGGAATCAGTTAGTTGTTCATACCACTAGATGGCAATGTTCTTCATGATTAGGCTCTTCCACTCCAGTGTAAACAAGTAGCTTAAGTATGTATCACTACATTTAGCATTAACAAATGTATGCATATGGTGATGTGTTTTAATACCAAGACCAAGTTATATTTTAAAAATCGTGATATTTATCACCGGGTACGGTGTCACAGTCTATCAAATCATAGTCCTTCTATAATGAAATCCATCACATCACCAGGTATCTGCTAATACACCTGCCCCTGCTCTCGTTCACCACATCATAAACAGAAGCAAATATTTAGTGAATGTTTTGGCTAAACAGTAGAATCCACATATGAAACCTCACAATTAGTATTGTCGCATTGCGTGAAATGACCAGGCCCGAGTCATCCACGGGGTTTTATGGCCACCAGGGGGCCGCTGCATGCAATTATAAGAAAATCCAAACCGCTGTTTTGACTTGCGGCGGGAAGAAAGAGAAAATTAGCTTGTCATTGTGTTACAGCAGATCAATGTTTGATTCATGTCCAGGAAAGCAGCCCCTTCAGTGGTTTGTACTGTGCTGAGAGGTGTTGACGAGTGAAGCACAGTATTAGAGAAGGTCGCTGAGCCGCCTGCTCACAGTGAATTATGCACAATATGACCAGAGGCAGAAACGAACAACTAATAAGGTCCATTTTGGTTGCGTGTTGCCTTTAAAATGAGTGCTGTGTTGCGTGATGCCACCAAACAAGGTCACCTATTGGGTTTTATGGGTGTGTACCCAGAGGTCCGAGCCTGTTTGTGATTGGATTGTGGTGGCTCCTGTGGTGGCTCCTGCCATTCACCACCTCTTTCCTAAACATCTGCTTCCTGTCCCCCTCCAATCACAGCTCAGCAACTGTTCCACCAGCTGTCCGCCATTACTTTCAGGTTTTTTAGTGGTGACCTTTGAATGTATCTTCAATTTGAAGCTATGGATGCTCAAAAGATCTGCCTGAAGAATCTAGAACAGTGAGATTATTCCCATTTGTCATCAAAGGTAAGATATAAAAAAAGTTCTTCTTTATTGGAGTAGGTAAATGAGCAGGTACTATTAGGGAGGTGGGTCATTCTTAGCACTGCAGTGGCACTGGCATGGTGGTGGTGTGTTGGTGTGTGTTGTGCTGGTGTGAGTGGATCAGATTAGACACTCCTACTACTTGCTGGTCCACCTTGTAGATGTAAAGTCAGAGACAGTAGCTCATCTGCTGCTGCACAGTTTGTGTTCCTCTAGTTCTTCATCAGTGGACACAGGACGCCGCCCACAGGACACTGCTGTCCGGATAGTTTTGGTTGGTGGACGATTCTCAGTCCAGCAGTGACACTGAGGTGTTTAAACAGCAGCAGCAGCACTGCTGTGTCTGATCCACTTACACCAGCACAACACACATTAACTAACACCCCACCACCACATCAGTGTCACTGCACTGCTGAGAATGACCCACCTCCCTAATAGTATCTGCTCTGTGGTGGTCCTGTGGGGGTCCTGATCATTAAAGAACAGAGTAATAAAGTATACAGAGAATCAGATGAACTACAGTCTGTAAGTGGAGCTCCTGTATGGTCAGTGGAGCTGATACAGTGGACAGTGAGTGGAGGTCCTGTATGGTCAGTGGAGCTGATACAGTGGACAGTGAGTGGAGGTCCTGTATGGTCAGTGGAGCTGATACAGTGGACAGTGAGTGGAGGTCCTGTATGGTCAGTGGAGCTGATACAGTGGACAGTGAGTGGAGGTCCTGTATGGTCAGTGGAGCTGATACAGTGGACAGTGAGTGGAGGTCCTGTATGGTCAGTGGAGCTGATACAGTGGACAGTGAGTGGAGGTCCTGTATGGTCAGTGGAGCTGATACAGTGGACAGTGAGTGGAGGTCCTGTATGGTCAGTGGAGCTGATACAGTGGACAGTGAGTGGAGGTCCTGTATGGTCAGTGGAGCTGATACAGTGGACAGTGAGTGGAGGTCCTGTATGGTCAGTGGAGCTGATACAGTGGACAGTGAGTGTAGCTCCTGTATGGTCAGTGGAGCTGATACAGTGGACAGTGAGTGGAGGTCCTGTATGGTCAGTGGAGCTGATACAGTGGACAGTGAGTGGAGGTCCTGTATGGTCAGTGGAGCTGATACGGTGGACAGTGAGTGGAGGTCCTGTATGGTCAGTGGAGCTGATACAGTGGACAGTGAGTGGAGGTCTTGTATGGTCAGTGGAGCTGATACAGTGGACAGTGAGTGGAGGTCCTGTATGGTCAGTGGAGCTGATACAGTGGACAGTGAGTGGAGGTCCTGTATGGTCAGTGGAGCTGATACAGTGGACAGTGAGTGGAGGTCCTGTATGGTCAGTGGAGCTGATACAGTGGACAATGAGTGGAGGTCCTGTATGGTCAGTGGAGCTGATACAGTGGACAGTGAGTGGAGATAAAAGAAGCTGGAGATATGAAAGTGACTGGTGGGTGTGTGTGTATTAGCTAGTGTGCCATTGAACATGGATTGTCTGTGTTTGTGGTTAAACTGTGTAAATCTGATCTTCTGCCAAACCAAACAGCTTAGTTTCTGGAATGATGCTTGACTGAGCTAAACTGGCCTTAGCAGAGGTCAGATCTGGGCCTGTTTCTGCTGGTCAGTGGGTCTGACTGCTTGTCCAGCTGCTTTGTGTGACAGACAAGCAGGAAAATATTTCCTCATCCACATTATAAACACGGACCGGCGCCACACTTCCACTTTGCTGCATCCACCAGAGATTCTCCAGCGTCAATCTCTCCAGAGATGATTGAGATATATTTGCTATATGTGGCATCACAACCTGAGCACGGCTTCCATCACACGCTCACCTCTCGTCAAATCACCAGGGGAGGCAGAGAGCCTGAAGCAGCCGTGGCTGAAGAGCCTGACGACTGGACGCGGTGTCCTACAACTGGACCAATCAGGCAGGGAAAATACACACATCGGGCCTGCTTGGGGCTGTTGTGTAGGTTTAGGGTACATATTAATCATATTAACCATGTAATGTCCATAGAAAACCAAATAAAACACTTTAATTCCTTCACAGAATCGAATAAAACACTTTCATTCCTACACAAAACCAAATAAAACACTTTCATTCCTACACAAAACCAAATAAAACACTTTCATTCCTACACAAAACCAAATAAAACACTTTCATTCCTTCACAAAACCAAATAAAACACTTTCATTCCTACACAAAACCAAATAAAACACTTTCATTTCTACACAAAACCAAATAAAACACTTTGATTCCTTCACAAAACCAAATAAAACACTTTCATTCCTACACAAAACCAAATAAAACACTTTCATTCCTACACAAAACCAAATAAAACACTTTCATTCCTTCACAAAACCAAATAAAACACTTTCATTCCTACACAAAACCAAATAAAACACTTTCATTCCTACACAAAACCAAATAAAACACTTTCATTCCTTCACAGAATCGAATAAAACACTTTCATTCCTACACAAAACCAAATAAAACACTTTCATTCCTTCACAAAACCAAATAAAACACTTTCATTCCTACACAAAACCAAATCTAATACTTTAATTCCAACACAAAACCAAATAAAACACTTTCATTCCTACACAAAACCAAATAAAACACTTTCATTCCTACACAAAACCAAATAAAACACTTTCATTCCTACACAAAACCAAATAAAACATTGTCATTCTTACACAAAACCAAATAAAACACTTTCATTCCTACACAAAACCAAATAAAACACTTTCATTCCTACACAAAACCAAATAAAACACTTTCATTCCTTCACAAAACCAAATAAAACACTTTCATTCCTACACAAAACCAAATAAAACACTTTCATTCCTACACAAAACCAAATAAAACACTTTCATTCCTACACAAAACCAAATCTAATACTTTAATTCCAACACAAAACCAAATAAAACACTTTCATTCCTACACAAAACCAAATAAAACACTTTCATTCCTACACAAAACCAAATAAAACACTTTCATTCCTTCACAAAACCAAATAAAACACTTTCATTCCTTCACAAAACCAAATAAAACACTTTCATTCCTACACAAAACCAAATAAAACACTTTCATTCCTACACAAAACCAAATAAAACACTTTCATTCCTACACAAAACCAAATAAAACACTTTCATTCCTACACAAAACCAAATAAAACACTTTCATTCCTTCACAAAACCAAATAAAACACTTTCATTCCTACACAAAACCAAATAAAACACTTTCATTCCTACACAAAACCAAATAAAACACTTTCATTCCTACACAAAACCAAATAAAACACTTTCATTCCTACACAAAACCTAACAGAGTTTGAGGTTCAGGGTATGTACAGTTCTGAGTACTGAACTCTCAGTATTACACTATATAACAGTGTTTGAGGTTCAGGGTATGTACAGTTCTGAGTACTGAACTCTCAGTATTACACTATATAACAGTGTTTGAGGTTCAGGGTATGTACAGTTCTGAGTACTGAACTCTCAGTATTACAGTCTGTGGTAACTTTAAAACAAGCATTATTTCAGTTTCTGGTGAAAATGTGAGTCTCTGAGTTATTTCTATAATTTGAAATCTACATGGTCATCGTTTTCTTTGAACCAGAACCAGACACGTTAAATAATCACCTCCTCATAGCTGTTAGGTTGATCTTAGCCCGAAGTCTCCGGAGTCAGATTTGAAGGTAGCTTCTGCCACTCGTGGCTGTTTATTCTCAGTAAAGTGATGAAAAGTAAAAGACCGCCGGAGAGATTGCCGCTGGCCTCTGCTTTAATTGGTCTGGTTGCTCATCCACCGAGCGGAAAGTGCTTTCAGTGAAAGTGCTGGCTGAATGCGATCTGTTTGTTTACGGCTGTTTTGTTCTAGGTTGAGAGCAGACCTGTCGTTCTCCCGCCTGTCCATACATCCGTACCAGCGGGGGTGACATCGCACCCCTCACTCTCTGCCTTCCTGTGCTGGAGGTGACTCGCGGTTTTTGAAGCCGAGAGAAATCATTGTTATTAGGACGGACTGGGGTTTGAATCCTGCTGAAGACAAATGCTTATTTATTGAACTTCCAGTCAAAACATCCATAAAGCACATGCATGTTTTAATGTCTGAGGGTAAAAGGGTGAAAAGTAAATTCTAACAGAAAAAGAAAAACACACGGATCTGAACAACTAAATATAACAACAGCTGTTTCAGTGTCTTTAGCTTCATTAGAGCTTCCACTCTGCTCACGCTCAGGTCCTCAGAGAGACCCGCCTCCCAAGTTCAGTCTTAGAAGTTGGTTTAGCATTTTCTGCTTTTCACCATCCACATGACCCCAAACACATCCAGTGAGGTTCTGGACTCTGGGGTGGTCCATCTGTTGTTCTGAAAGGTAGCAGCAGCTTCTGTGTCCTGTATCTCCTTTTCTCAGTGAGGAGCTTCTTGGCTCGTGTCTCTAATCTGTGTGTTATAAGTGCCCGTCTCACAATCTGTGTTTGAAAAAGCAGACTGTGTATTATATACTGTATACTGCACCAGTAAATACTGTATACTGCACCAGTAAATACTGTATACTGCACCAGTAAATACTGTATACTGCACCAGTAAATACTGTATACTGCACCAGTAAATACTGTATACTGCACCAGTAAATACTGCACACTGCACCAGTAAATACTGTATACTGCACCAGTAAATACTGTATACTGCACCAGTAAATACTGTATACTGTATACTGCACACTGCACCAGTAAATACTGTATACTATATACTGCACACTGCACCAGTAAATACTGTATACTGCACCAGTAAATACTGTATACTGTATACTGCACACTGCACCAGTAAATACTGGATACTGCCACCAGTAAATACTGTATACTGTATACTGCACCAGTAAATACTGTATACTGTATACTGCACACTGCACCAGTAAATACTGTATACTATATACTGCACACTGCACCAGTAAATACTGTA
The DNA here is from genome assembly GCA_021613375.1 of Megaleporinus macrocephalus. Lineage (NCBI taxonomy): Eukaryota > Metazoa > Chordata > Actinopteri > Characiformes > Anostomidae > Megaleporinus > Megaleporinus macrocephalus. The sequence goes on from CM038709.1 coordinate 4,342,694, forward strand.
TACTATATACTGCACACTGCACCAGTAAATACTGTATACTATATACTGCACACTGCACCAGTAAATACTGTATACTGCACCAGTAAATACTGTATACTGCACCAGTAAATACTGTATACTGCACCAGTAAATACTGTATACTGTATACTGCACACTGCACCAGTAAATACTGTATACTGCACCAGTAAATACTGTATACTATATACTGCACACTGCACCAGTAAATACTGTATACTATATACTGCACACTGCACCAGTAAATACTGTATACTGTATACTGCACACTGCACCAGTAAATACTGCACACTGCACATGTAAATACTGTATACTATATACTGCACACTGCACCAGTAAATACTGTATACTGCACCAGTAAATACTGTATACTGCACCAGTAAATACTGTATACTGTATACTGCACCAGTAAATACTGTATACTGCACCAGTAAATACTGTATACTGTATACTGCACACTGCACCAGTAAATACTGTATACTGCACCAGTAAATACTGTATACTGTATACTGCACACTGCACCAGTAAATACTGTATACTGTATACTGCACACTGCACCAGTAAATACTGTATACTGCACCAGTAAATACTGTATACTGCACCAGTAAATACTGTATACTGTATACTGCACACTGCACCAGTAAATACTGTACTAAATATAACAACAGCTGTTTCAGTGTCTTTAGCTTCATTAGAGCTTCCACTCTGCTCACGCTCAGGTCCTCAGAGAGACCTGCCTCCCAAGTTCAGTCTTAGAAGTTGGTTTAGCATTTTCTGCTTTTCACCATCCACATGACCCCAAACACATCCAGTGAGGTTCTGGACTCTGGGGTGGTCCATCTGTTGTTCTGAAAGTAGCAGCAGCTTCTGTGTCTGTATCTCCTTTTCTCAGTGAGGAGCTTCTTGGCTCGTGTCTCTAATCTGTGTGGTTATAAGTGCCCGTCTCACAATCTGTGTTTGAAAAAGCAGACTGTGTATTATATACTGTATACTGCACCAGTAAATACTGTATACTGCACCAGTAAATACTGTATACTGCACCAGTAAATACTGTATACTGTATACTGCACACTGCACCAGTAAATACTGTATACTATATACTGCACACTGCACCAGTAAATACTGTATACTGCACCAGTAAATACTGTATACTGTATACTGCACACTGCACCAGTAAATACTGTATACTGCACCAGTAAATACTGTATACTGTATACTGCACCAGTAAATACTGTATACTGCACCAGTAAATACTGTATACTGTATACTGCACACTGCACCAGTAAATACTGTATACTATATACTGCACACTGCACCAGTAAATACTGTATACTACATACTGCACACTGCACCAGTAAATACTGCACACTGCACCAGTAAATACTGCACACTGCACATGTAAATACTGTATACTGTATACTGCACACTGCACCAGTAAATACTGTCTACTGCAAACTACACCAGTATATGCTGTATACTGCAAACCACACCAGTATATGCTGTATACTGCACACTGCACCAGTATATGCTGTATACTGCACACTACACCAGTATAAGCTGTCAACTGCATAATACACCAGTATACGCTGTATACTGCACCAGTAAGTACTGTGTACTGCATACTGCTTGAGTATATACTGTATATTGTATACTGATCCAGTTTATACTATATACTGCAGCAGTATATCAAACCACCTCAAGACCAACGCAGGAAGCTGCTGTGGTCAGTGTTGCTCTGTGTGAAGCAGCGTGTGGTCAGTGTTGCTCTGTGTGAAGCTGCTGTGGTCAGTGTTGCTCTGTGTGAAGCAGCGTGTGGTCAGTGTTGCTCTGTGTGAAGCAGCGTGTGGGTCAGTGTTGCTCTGTGTGAAGCAGCGTGTGGTCAGTGTTGCTCTGTGTGAAGCTGCTGTGGTCAGTGTTGCTCTGTGTGAAGCAGCGTGTGGTCAGTGTTGCTCTGTGTGAAGCTGCTGTGGTCAGTGTTGCTCTGTGTGAAGCAGCGTGTGGTCAGTGTTGCTCTGTGTGAAGCTGCTGTGGTCAGTGTTGCTCTGTGTGAAGCTGCTGTGGTCAGTGTTGCTCTGTGTGAAGCAGCGTGTGGTCAGTGTTGCTCTGTGTGAAGCAGCGTGTGGTCAGTGTTGCTCTGTGTGAAGCTGCTGTGGTCAGTGTTGCTCTGTGTGAAGCAGCGTGTGGTCAGTGTTGCTCTGTGTGAAGCTGCTGTGGTCAGTGTTGCTCTGTGTGAAGAAGCGTGTGGTCAGTGTTGCTCTGTGTGAAGCAGCGTGTGGTCAGTGTTGCTCTGTGTGAAGAAGCGTGTGGTCAGTGTTGCTCTGTGTGAAGCAGCGTGTGGTCAGTGTTGCTCTGTGTGAAGAAGCGTGTGGTCAGTGTTGCTCTGTGTGAAGCTGCTGTGGTCAGTGTTGCTCTGTGTGAAGCAGGCGTGTGGTCAGTGTTGCTCTGTGTAAAGCAGCGTGTGGTCAGTGTTGCTCTGTGTGAAGCTGCTGTGGTCAGTGTTGCTCTGTGTGAAGCAGCGTGTGGTCAGTGTTGCTCTGTGTGAAGCTGCTGTGGTCAGTGTTGCTCTGTGTGAAGCAGCGTGTGGTCAGTGTTGCTCTGTGTGAAGCTGCTGTGGTCAGTGTTGCTCTGTGTGAAGCAGCGTGTGGTCAGTGTTGCTCTGAGTGAAGTAGCGTGTGGTCAGTGTTGCTCTGTGTGAAGCTGTTGTGGTCAGTGTTGCTCTGTGTGAAGCAGCGTGTGGTCAGTGTTGCTCTGTGTGAAGCTGCTGTGGTCAGTGTTGCTCTGTGTGAAGCAGCGTGTGGTCAGTGTTGCTCTGTGTGAAGCTACTGTGGTCAGTGTTGCTCTGTGTGAAGCTGCTGTGGGTCAGTGTTGCTCTGTGTAAAGCAGCGTGTGGTCAGTGTTGCTCTCTGTGAAGCAGCGTGTGGTCAGTGTTGCTCTGTGTGAAGCAGCGTGTGGTCAGTGTTGCTCTGTGTGAAGCTGCTGTGGTCAGTGTTGCTCTGTGTGAAGCAGCGTGTGGTCAGTGTTGCTCTGTGTGAAGCTGCTGTGGTCAGTGTTGCTCTGTGTGAAGCAGCGTGTGGTCAGTGTTGCTCTGTGTGAAGCTGCTGTGGTCAGTGTTGCTCTCTGTGAAGCTGCTGTGGTCAGTGTTGCTCTGTGTGAAGCAGCGTGTGGTCAGTGTTGCTCTGTGTGAAGCTGCTGTGGTCAGTGTTGCTCTGTGTGAAGCAACGTGTGGTCAGTGTTGCTCTGTGTGAAGCAGCGTGTGGTCAGTGTTGCTCTGTGTGAAGCTGCTGTGGTCAGTGTTGCTCTGTGTGAAGCTGCGTGTGGTCAGTGTTGCTCTGTGTGAAGCTGCTGTGGTCAGTGTTGCTCTGTGTGAAGCTGCTGTGGTCAGTGTTGCTCTGTGTGAAGCTGCTGTGGTCAGTGTTGCTCTGTGTGAAGCAGCGTGTGGTCAGTGTTGCTCTGTGTGAAGCTGCTGTGGTCAGTGTTGCTCTGTGTGAAGCAGCGTGTGGTCAGTGTTGCTCTGTGTGAAGCTGCTGTGGTCAGTGTTGCTCTGTGTGAAGCTGCTGTGGTCAGTGTTGCTCTGTGTGAAGCAGCGTGTGGTCAGTGTTGCTCTGTGTGAAGCAGCGTGTGGTCAGTGTTGCTCTGTGTGAAGCTGCTGTGGTCAGTGTTGCTCTGTGTGAAGCTGCTGTGGTCAGTGTTGCTCTGTGTGAAGCAGCGTGTGGTCAGTGTTGCTCTGTGTGAAGCAGCGTGTGGTCAGTGTTGCTCTGTGTGAAGCAGCGTGTGGTCAGTGTTGCTCTGTGTGAAGCTGCTGTGGTCAGTGTTGCTCTGTGTGAAGCAGCGTGTGGTCAGTGTTGCTCTGTGTGAAGCAGCGTGTGGTCAGTTTTGCTCTGTGTGAAGCTGCTGTGGTCAGTGTTGCTCTGTGTGAAGTAGCGTGTGGTCAGTGTTGCTCTGTGTGAAGCTGCTGTGGTCAGTGTTGCTCTGTGTGAAGCAGCGTGTGGTCAGTGTTGCTCTGTGTGAAGCAGCGTGTGGTCAGTGTTGCTCTGTGTGAAGCAGCGTGTGGTCAGTGTTGCTCTGTGTGAAGTAGCGTGTGGTCAGTGTTGCTCTGTGTGAAGCGGCGTGTGGTCAGTGTTGCTCTGTGTGAAGCAGCGTGTGGTCAGTGTTGCTCTGTGTGAAGCTGCTGTGGTCAGTGTTGCTCTGTGTGAAGCAGCGTGTGGTCAGTGTTGCTCTGTGTGAAGCTGCTGTGGTCAGTGTTGCTCTGTGTGAAGCAGCGTGTGGTCAGTGTTGCTCTGTGTGAAGCTGCTGTGGTCAGTGTTGCTCTGTGTGAAGCTGCTGTGGTCAGTGTTGCTCTGTGTGAAGCAGCGTGTGGTCAGTGTTGCTCTGTGTGAAGCTGCTGTGGTCAGTGTTGCTCTCTGTGAAGCTGCTGTGGTCAGTGTTGCTCTGTGTGAAGCAGCGTGTGGTCAGTGTTGCTCTGTGTGAAGCAGCGTGTGGTCAGTGTTGCTCTGTGTGAAGCTGCTGTGGTCAGTGTTGCTCTGTGTGAAGCAGCGTGTGGTCAGTGTTGCTCTGTGTGAAGCAGCGTGTGGTCAGTGTTGCTCTGTGTGAAGCTGCTGTGGTCAGTGTTGCTCTGTGTGAAGTAGCGTGTGGTCAGTGTTGCTCTGTGTGAAGCTGCTGTGGTCAGTGTTGCTCTGTGTGAAGCAGCGTGTGGTCAGTGTTGCTCTGTGTGAAGCAGCGTGTGGTCAGTGTTGCTCTGTGTGAAGCAGCGTGTGGTCAGTGTTGCTCTGTGTGAAGCAGCGTGTGGTCAGTGTTGCTCTGTGTGAAGCTGCGTGTGGTCAGTGTTGCTCTGTGTGAAGCAGCGTGTGGTCAGTGTTGCTCTGTGTGAAGCTTCTGTGGTCAGTGTTGCTCTGTGTGAAGCAGCGTGGTGGTCAGTGTTGCTCTGTGTGAAGCAGCGTGTGGTCAGTGTTGCTCTGTGTGAAGCTGCTGTGGTCAGTGTTGCTCTGTGTGAAGCAGCGTGTGGTTAGTGTTGCTCTGTGTGAAGCTGCTGTGGTCAGTGTTGCTCTGTGTGAAGCTGCTGTGGTCAGTGTTGCTCTGTGTGAAGCAGCGTGTGGTCAGTGTTGCTCTGTGTGAAGCTGCTGTGGTCAGTGTTGCTCTGTGTGAAGCAGCGTGTGGTCAGTGTTGCTCTGTGTGAAGCTGCTGTGGTCAGTGTTGCTCTGTGTGAAGCTGCTGTGGTCAGTGTTGCTCTGTGTGAAGCAGCGTGTGGTCAGTGTTGCTCTGTGTGAAGCTGCTGTGGTCAGTGTTGCTCTCTGTGAAGCTGCTGTGGTCAGTGTTGCTCTGTGTGAAGCAGCGTGGTGGTCAGTGTTGCTCTGTGTGAAGCAGCGTGTGGTCAGTGTTGCTCTGTGTGAAGCTGCTGTGGTCAGTGTTGCTCTGTGTGAAGCAGCGTGTGGTCAGTGTTGCTCTGTGTGAAGCAGCGTGTGGTCAGTGTTGCTCTGTGTGAAGCTGCTGTGGTCAGTGTTGCTCTGTGTGAAGCAGCGTGTGGTCAGTGTTGCTCTGTGTGAAGCTGCTGTGGTCAGTGTTGCTCTGTGTGAAGCAGTGTGTGGTCAGTGTTGCTCTGTGTGAAGCTGCTGTGGTCAGTGTTGCTCTGTGTGAAGCAGCGTGTGGTCAGTGTTGCTCTGTGTGAAGCAGCGTGTGGTCAGTGTTGCTCTGTGTGAAGAAGCGTGTGGTCAGTGTTGCTCTGTGTGAAGCTGCTGTGGTCAGTGTTGCTCTGTGTGAAGCTGCTGTGGTCAGTGTTGCTCTGTGTGAAGCTGCTGTGGTCAGTGTTGCTCTGTGTGAAGCAGCGTGTGGTCAGTGTTGCTCTGTGTGAAGCAGCGTGTGGTCAGTGTTGCTCTGTGTGAAGCTGCTGTGGTCAGTGTTGCTCTGTGTGAAGCAGCGTGTGGTCAGTGTTGCTCTGTGTGAAGCAGCGTGTGGTCAGTGTTGCTCTGTGTGAAGAAGCGTGTGGTCAGTGTTGCTCTGTGTGAAGCTGCTGTGGTCAGTGTTGCTCTGTGTGAAGCAGCGTGTGGTCAGTGTTGCTCTGTGTGAAGCTGCTGTGGTCAGTGTTGCTCTGTGTGAAGCAGCGTGTGGTCAGTGTTGCTCTGTGTGAAGCTGCTGTGGTCAGTGTTGCTCTGTGTGAAGCTGCTGTGGTCAGTGTTGCTCTGTGTGAAGCAGCGTGTGGTCAGTGTTGCTCTGTGTGAAGCAGCGTGTGGTCAGTGTTGCTCTGTGTGAAGCTGCGTGTGGTCAGTGTTGCTCTGTGTGAAGCAGTGTGTGGTCAGTGTTGCTCTGTGTGAAGCTGCTGTGGTCAGTGTTGCTCTGTGTGAAGCAGCGTGTGGTCAGTGTTGCTCTGTGTGAAGAAGCGTGTGGTCAGTGTTGCTCTGTGTGAAGCTGCTGTGGTCAGTGTTGCTCTGTGTGAAGCAGCGTGTGGTCAGTGTTGCTCTGTGTAAAGCAGCGTGTGGTCAGTGTTGCTCTGTGTGAAGCTGCTGTGGTCAGTGTTGCTCTGTGTGAAGCAGCGTGTGGTCAGTGTTGCTCTGTGTGAAGCTGCTGTGGTCAGTGTTGCTCTGTGTGAAGCTGCTGTGGTCAGTGTTGCTCTGTGTGAAGCAGCGTGTGGTCAGTGTTGCTCTGTGTGAAGCTGCTGTGGTCAGTGTTGCTCTGTGTGAAGCAGCGTGTGGTCAGTGTTGCTCTGAGTGAAGTAGCGTGTGGGCAGTGTTGCTCTGTGTGAAGCTGTTGTGGTCAGTGTTGCTCTGTGTGAAGCAGCGTGTGGTCAGTGTTGCTCTGTGTGAAGCTGCTGTGGTCAGTGTTGCTCTGTGTGAAGCAGCGTGTGGTCAGTGTTGCTCTGTGTGAAGCTACTGTGGTCAGTGTTGCTCTGTGTGAAGCTGCTGTGGTCAGTGTTGCTCTGTGTAAAGCAGCGTGTGGTCAGTGTTGCTCTCTGTGAAGCAGCGTGTGGTCAGTGTTGCTCTGTGTGAAGCAGCGTGTGGTCAGTGTTGCTCTGTGTGAAGCTGCTGTGGTCAGTGTTGCTCTGTGTGAAGCAGCGTGTGGTCAGTGTTGCTCTGTGTGAAGCTGCTGTGGTCAGTGTTGCTCTGTGTGAAGCAGCGTGTGGTCAGTGTTGCTCTGTGTGAAGCTGCTGTGGTCAGTGTTGCTCTCTGTGAAGCTGCTGTGGTCAGTGTTGCTCTGTGTGAAGCAGCGTGTGGTCAGTGTTGCTCTGTGTGAAGCTGCTGTGGTCAGTGTTGCTCTGTGTGAAGCAACGTGTGGTCAGTGTTGCTCTGTGTGAAGCAGCGTGTGGTCAGTGTTGCTCTGTGTGAAGCTGCTGTGGTCAGTGTTGCTCTGTGTGAAGCTGCTGTGGTCAGTGTTGCTCTGTGTGAAGCAGCGTGTGGTCAGTGTTGCTCTGTGTGAAGAAGCGTGTGGTCAGTGTTGCTCTGTGTGAAGCTGCTGTGGTCAGTGTTGCTCTGTGTGAAGCAGCGTGTGGTCAGTGTTGCTCTGTGTGAAGCAGCGTGTGGTCAGTGTTGCTCTGTGTGAAGCTGCTGTGGTCAGTGTTGCTCTGTGTGAAGCTGCTGTGGTCAGTGTTGCTCTGTGTGAAGCAGCGTGTGGTCAGTGTTGCTCTGTGTGAAGTAGCGTGTGGTCAGTGTTGCTCTGTGTGAAGCTGCTGTGGTCAGTGTTGCTCTGTGTGAAGCAGCGTGTGGTCAGTGTTGCTCTGTGTGAAGCTGCTGTGGTCAGTGTTGCTCTGTGTGAAGCAGCGTGTGGTCAGTGTTGCTCTGTGTGAAGCTGCTGTGGTCAGTGTTGCTCTGTGTGAAGCAGCATGTGGTCAGTGTTGCTCTGTGTGAAGCAGCGTGTGGTCAGTGTTGCTCTGTGTGAAGCTGCTGTGGTCAGTGTTGCTCTGTGTGAAGCAGCGTGTGGTCAGTGTTGCTCTGTGTGAAGCAGCGTGTGGTCAGTGTTGCTCTGTGTGAAGCAGCGTGTGGTCAGTGTTGCTCTGTGTGGAGCTGCTGTGGTCAGTGTTGCTCTGTGTGAAGCAGCGTGTGGTCAGTGTTGCTCTGTGTGAAGCAGCGTGTGGTCAGTGTTGCTCTGTGTGAAGCTGCTGTGGTCAGTGTTGCTCTGTGTGAAGCAGCGTGGTGGTCAGTGTTGCTCTGTGTGAAGCTGCTGTGGTCAGTGTTGCTCTGTGTGAAGCTGCTGTGGTCAGTGTTGCTCTGTGTGAAGCAGCGTGTGGTCAGTGTTGCTCTGTGTGAAGCAGCGTGTGGTCAGTGTTGCTCTGTGTGAAGCTGCTGTGGTCAGTGTTGCTCTGTGTGAAGCTGCTGTGGTCAGTGTTGCTCTGTGTGAAGCAGCGTGTGGTCAGTGTTGCTCTGTGTGAAGCAGCGTGTGGTCAGTGTTGCTCTGTGTGAAGCAGCGTGTGGTCAGTGTTGCTCTGTGTGAAGCTGCTGTGGTCAGTGTTGCTCTGTGTGAAGCAGCGTGTGGTCAGTGTTGCTCTGTGTGAAGCAGCGTGTGGTCAGTGTTGCTCTGTGTGAAGCTGCTGTGGTCAGTGTTGCTCTGTGTGAAGCAGCGTGTGGTCAGTGTTGCTCTGTGTGAAGCAGCGTGTGGTCAGTTTTGCTCTGTGTGAAGCTGCTGTGGTCAGTGTTGCTCTGTGTGAAGTAGCGTGTGGTCAGTGTTGCTCTGTGTGAAGCTGCTGTGGTCAGTGTTGCTCTGTGTGAAGCAGCGTGTGGTCAGTGTTGCTCTGTGTGAAGCAGCGTGTGGTCAGTGTTGCTCTGTGTGAAGCTGCGTGTGGTCAGTGTTGCTCTGTGTGAAGCAGCGTGTGGTCAGTGTTGCTCTGTGTGAAGCTGCTGTGGTCAGTGTTGCTCTGTGTGAAGCTGCTGTGGTCAGTGTTGCTCTGTGTGAAGCAGCGTGTGGTCAGTGTTGCTCTGTGTGAAGCTGCTGTGGTCAGTGTTGCTCTGTGTGAAGCAGTGTGTGGTCAGTGTTGCTCTGTGTGAAGCTGCTGTGGTCAGTGTTGCTCTGTGTGAAGCTGCTGTGGTCAGTGTTGCTCTGTGTGAAGCAGCGTGTGGTCAGTGTTGCTCTGTGTGAAGCAGCGTGTGGTCAGTGTTGCTCTGTGTGAAGCTGCTGTGGTCAGTGTTGCTCTGTGTGAAGCAGCGTGTGGTCAGTGTTGCTCTGTGTGAAGCAGCGTGTGGTCAGTGTTGCTCTGTGTGAAGCTGCTGTGGTCAGTGTTGCTCTGTGTGAAGCAGCGTGTGGTCAGTGTTGCTCTGTGTGAAGCTGCTGTGGTCAGTGTTGCTCTGTGTGAAGCAGCGTGTGGTCAGTGTTGCTCTGTGTGAAGCAGCGTGTGGTCAGTGTTGCTCTGTGTGAAGCTGCTGTGGTCAGTGTTGCTCTGTGTGAAGCTGCTGTGGTCAGTGTTGCTCTGTGTGAAGCAGCGTGTGGTCAGTGTTGCTCTGTGTGAAGTAGCGTGTGGTCAGTGTTGCTCTGTGTGAAGCTGCTGTGGTCAGTGTTGCTCTGTGTGAAGCAGCGTGTGGTCAGTGTTGCTCTGTGTGAAGCTGCTGTGGTCAGTGTTGCTCTGTGTGAAGCAGCGTGTGGTCAGTGTTGCTCTGTGTGAAGCTGCTGTGGTCAGTGTTGCTCTGTGTGAAGCAGCGTGTGGTCAGTGTTGCTCTGTGTGAAGCAGCGTGTGGTCAGTGTTGCTCTGTGTGAAGCAGCGTGTGGTCAGTGTTGCTCTGTGTGAAGCAGCGTGTGGTCAGTGTTGCTCTGTGTGAAGCTGCGTGTGGTCAGTGTTGCTCTGTGTGAAGCTGCTGTGGTCAGTGTTGCTCTGTGTGAAGCAGCGTGTGGTCAGTGTTGCTCTGTGTGAAGCTGCGTGTGGTCAGTGTTGCTCTGTGTGAAGCAGCGTGTGGTCAGTGTTGCTCTGTGTGAAGCTGCTGTGGTCAGTGTTGCTCTGTGTGAAGCAGCGTGTGGTCAGTGTTGCTCTGTGTGAAGCTGCTGTGGTCAGTGTTGCTCTGTGTGAAGCTGCTGTGGTCAGTGTTGCTCTGTGTGAAGCAGCGTGTGGTCAGTGTTGCTCTGTGTGAAGCAGCGTGTGGTCAGTGTTGCTCTGTGTGAAGCTGCTGTGGTCAGTGTTGCTCTGTGTGAAGCAGCGTGTGGTCAGTGTTGCTCTGTGTGAAGCAGCGTGTGGTCAGTGTTGCTCTGTGTGAAGCTGCTGTGGTCAGTGTTGCTCTGTGTGAAGCTGCTGTGGTCAGTGTTGCTCTGTGTGAAGCTGCTGTGGTCAGTGTTGCTCTGTGTGAAGCAGCGTGTGGTCAGTGTTGCTCTGTGTGAAGCTGCTGTGGTCAGTGTTGCTCTGTGTGAAGCTGCTGTGGTCAGTGTTGCTCTGTGTGAAGCAGCGTGTGGTCAGTGTTGCTCTGTGTGAAGTAGCGTGTGGTCAGTGTTGCTCTGTGTGAAGCTGCTGTGGTCAGTGTTGCTCTGTGTGAAGCAGCGTGTGGTCCAGTGTTGCTCTGTGTGAAGCTGCTGTGGTCAGTGTTGCTCTGTGTGAAGCAGCGTGTGGTCAGTGTTGCTCTGTGTGAAGCTGCTGTGGTCAGTGTTGCTCTGTGTGAAGCAGCGTGTGGTCAGTGTTGCTCTGTGTGAAGCAGCGTGTGGTCAGTGTTGCTCTGTGTGAAGCTGCTGTGGTCAGTGTTGCTCTGTGTGAAGCAGCGTGTGGTCAGTGTTGCTCTGTGTGAAGCAGCGTGTGGTCAGTGTTGCTCTGTGTGAAGCAGCGTGTGGTCAGTGTTGCTCTGTGTGAAGCAGCGTGTGGTCAGTGTTGCTCTGTGTGAAGCAGCGTGTGGTCAGTGTTGCTCTGTGTGAAGCTGCGTGTGGTCAGTGTTGCTCTGTGTGAAGCAGCGTGTGGTCAGTGTTGCTCTGTGTGAAGCTGCTGTGGTCAGTGTTGCTCTGTGTGAAGCAGCGTGTGGTCAGTGTTGCTCTGTGTGAAGCTGCTGTGGTCAGTGTTGCTCTGTGTGAAGCTGCTGTGGTCAGTGTTGCTCTGTGTGAAGCAGCGTGTGGTCAGTGTTGCTCTGTGTGAAGCTGCTGTGGTCAGTGTTGCTCTGTGTGAAGCAGCGTGTGGTCAGTGTTGCTCTGTGTGAAGCAGCGTGTGGTCAGTGTTGCTCTGTGTGAAGCAGCGTGTGGTCAGTTTTGCTCTGTGTGAAGCTGCGTGTGGTCAGTGTTGCTCTGTGTGAAGCAGCGTGTGGTCAGTGTTGCTCTGTGTGAAGCTGCTGTGGTCAGTGTTGCTCTGTGTGAAGCAGCGTGTGGTCAGTGTTGCTCTGTGTGAAGCAGCGTGTGGTCAGTGTTGCTCTGTGTGAAGGAGCGTGTGGTCAGTGTTGCTCTGTGTGAAGCTGCTGTGGTCAGTGTTGCTCTGTGTGAAGCAGCGTGTGGTCAGTGTTGCTCTGTGTGAAGCTGCTGTGGTCAGTGTTGCTCTGTGTGAAGCTGCTGTGGTCAGTGTTGCTCTGTGTGAAGCAGCGTGTGGTCAGTGTTGCTCTGTGTGAAGCTGCTGTGGTCAGTGTTGCTCTGTGTGAAGCAGCGTGTGGTCAGTGTTGCTCTGTGTGAAGCTGCTGTGGTCAGTGTTGCTCTGTGTGAAGCTGCTGTGGTCAGTGTTGCTCTGTGTGAAGCAGCGTGTGGTCAGTGTTGCTCTGTGTGAAGCAGCGTGTGGTCAGTGTTGCTCTGTGTGAAGCTGCTGTGGTCAGTGTTGCTCTGTGTGAAGCTGCTGTGGTCAGTGTTGCTCTGTGTGAAGCAGCGTGTGGTCAGTGTTGCTCTGTTTGAAGCTGCTGTGGTCAGTGTTGCTCTGTGTGAAGCAGCGTGTGGTCAGTGTTGCTCTGTGTGAAGCTGCTGTGGTCAGTGTTGCTCTGTGTGAAGCAGCGTGTGGTCAGTGTTGCTCTGTGTGAAGCTGCTGTGGTCAGTGTTGCTCTGTGTGAAGGAGCGTGTGGTCAGTGTTGCTCTGTGTGAAGCAGCGTGTGGTCAGTGTTGCTCTGTGTGAAGCTGCTGTGGTCAGTGTTGCTCTGTGTGAAGCAGCGTGTGGTCAGTGTTGCTCTGTGTGAAGCAGCGTGTGGTCAGTGTTGCTCTGTGTGAAGCAGCGTGTGGTCAGTTTTGCTCTGTGTGAAGCTGCGTGTGGTCAGTGTTGCTCTGTGTGAAGCTGCGTGTGGTCAGTGTTGCTCTGTGTGAAGCAGCGTGTGGTCAGTGTTGCTCTGTGTGAAGCTGCTGTGGTCAGTGTTGCTCTGTGTGAAGCAGCGTGTGGTCAGTGTTGCTCTGTGTGAAGCTGCGTGTGGTCAGTGTTGCTCTGTGTGAAGCAGCGTGTGGTCAGTGTTGCTCTGTGTGAAGCTGCTGTGGTCAGTGTTGCTCTGTGTGAAGCAGCGTGTGGTCAGTGTTGCTCTGTGTGAAGCTGCTGTGGTCAGTGTTGCTCTGTGTGAAGCTGCTGTGGTCAGTGTTGCTCTGTGTGAAGCTGCTGTGGTCAGTGTTGCTCTGTGTGAAGCAGCGTGTGGTCAGTGTTGCTCTGTGTGAAGCTGCTGTGGTCAGTGTTGCTCTGTGTGAAGCAGCGTGTGGTCAGTGTTGCTCTGTGTGAAGCAGCGTGTGGTCAGTGTTGCTCTGTGTGAAGCAGCGTGTGGTCAGTGTTGCTCTGTGTGAAGCTGCGTGTGGTCAGTGTTGCTCTGTGTGAAGCAGCGTGTGGTCAGTGTTGCTCTGTGTGAAGCTGCTGTGGTCAGTGTTGCTCTGTGTGAAGCAGCGTGTGGTCAGTGTTGCTCTGTGTGAAGCAGCGTGTGGTCAGTGTTGCTCTGTGTGAAGCTGCTGTGGTCAGTGTTGCTCTGTGTGAAGCAGCGTGTGGTCAGTGTTGCTCTGTGTGAAGCTGCTGTGGTCAGTGTTGCTCTGTGTGAAGCTGCTGTGGTCAGTGTTGCTCTGTGTGAAGCAGCGTGTGGTCAGTGTTGCTCTGTGTGAAGCTGCTGTGGTCAGTGTTGCTCTGTGTGAAGCAGCGTGTGGTCAGTGTTGCTCTGTGTGAAGCTGCTGTGGTCAGTGTTGCTCTGTGTGAAGCTGCTGTGGTCAGTGTTGCTCTGTGTGAAGCAGCGTGTGGTCAGTGTTGCTCTGTGTGAAGCAGCGTGTGGTCAGTGTTGCTCTGTGTGAAGCTGCTGTGGTCAGTGTTGCTCTGTGTGAAGCAGCGTGTGGTCAGTGTTGCTCTGTGTGAAGCAGCGTGTGGTCAGTGTTGCTCTGTGTGAAGCTGCTGTGGTCAGTGTTGCTCTGTGTGAAGCAGCGTGTGGTCAGTGTTGCTCTGTGTGAAGCTGCTGTGGTCAGTGTTGCTCTGTGTGAAGCTGCTGTGGTCAGTGTTGCTCTGTGTGAAGCAGCGTGTGGTCAGTGTTGCTCTGTGTGAAGCAGCGTGTGGTCAGTGTTGCTCTGTGTGAAGCTGCTGTGGTCAGTGTTGCTCTGTGTGAAGCTGCTGTGGTCAGTGTTGCTCTGTGTGAAGCAGCGTGTGGTCAGTGTTGCTCTGTGTGAAGTAGCGTGTGGTCAGTGTTGCTCTGTGTGAAGCTGCTGTGGTCAGTGTTGCTCTGTGTGAAGCAGCGTGTGGTCAGTGTTGCTCTGTGTGAAGCTGCTGTGGTCAGTGTTGCTCTGTGTGAAGCAGCGTGTGGTCAGTGTTGCTCTGTGTGAAGCTGCTGTGGTCAGTGTTGCTCTGTGTGAAGCAGCGTGTGGTCAGTGTTGCTCTGTGTGAAGCAGCGTGTGGTCAGTGTTGCTCTGTGTGAAGCTGCTGTGGTCAGTGTTGCTCTGTGTGAAGCAGCGTGTGGTCAGTGTTGCTCTGTGTGAAGCAGCGTGTGGTCAGTGTTGCTCTGTGTGAAGCTGCGTGTGGTCAGTGTTGCTCTGTGTGAAGCAGCGTGTGGTCAGTGTTGCTCTGTGTGAAGCTGCTGTGGTCAGTGTTGCTCTGTGTGAAGCAGCGTGTGGTCAGTGTTGCTCTGTGTGAAGCTGCGTGTGGTCAGTGTTGCTCTGTGTGAAGCAGCGTGTGGTCAGTGTTGCTCTGTGTGAAGCTGCTGTGGTCAGTGTTGCTCTGTGTGAAGCAGCGTGTGGTCAGTGTTGCTCTGTGTGAAGCTGCTGTGGTCAGTGTTGCTCTGTGTGAAGCTGCTGTGGTCAGTGTTGCTCTGTGTGAAGCAGCGTGTGGTCAGTGTTGCTCTGTGTGAAGCAGCATGTGGTCAGTGTTGCTCTGTGTGAAGCTGCTGTGGTCAGTGTTGCTCTGTGTGAAGCAGCGTGTGGTCAGTGTTGCTCTGTGTGAAGCAGCGTGTGGTCAGTGTTGCTCTGTGTGAAGCTGCTGTGGTCAGTGTTGCTCTGTGTGAAGCTGCTGTGGTCAGTGTTGCTCTGTGTGAAGCAGCGTGTGGTCAGTGTTGCTCTGTGTGAAGCTGCTGTGGTCAGTGTTGCTCTGTGTGAAGCTGCTGTGGTCAGTGTTGCTCTGTGTGAAGCAGCGTGTGGTCAGTGTTGCTCTGTGTGAAGTAGCGTGTGGTCAGTGTTGCTCTGTGTGAAGCTGCTGTGGTCAGTGTTGCTCTGTGTGAAGCAGCGTGTGGTCAGTGTTGCTCTGTGTGAAGCTGCTGTGGTCAGTGTTGCTCTGTGTGAAGCAGCGTGTGGTCAGTGTTGCTCTGTGTGAAGCTGCTGTGGTCAGTGTTGCTCTGTGTGAAGCAGCGTGTGGTCAGTGTTGCTCTGTGTGAAGCAGCGTGTGGTCAGTGTTGCTCTGTGTGAAGCTGCTGTGGTCAGTGTTGCTCTGTGTGAAGCAGCGTGTGGTCAGTGTTGCTCTGTGTGAAGCAGCCTGTGGTCAGTGTTGCTCTGTGTGAAGCTGCGTGTGGTCAGTGTTGCTCTGTGTGAAGCAGCGTGTGGTCAGTGTTGCTCTGTGTGAAGCTGCTGTGGTCAGTGTTGCTCTGTGTGAAGCAGCGTGTGGTCAGTGTTGCTCTGTGTGAAGCTGCGTGTGGTCAGTGTTGCTCTGTGTGAAGCAGCGTGTGGTCAGTGTTGCTCTGTGTGAAGCTGCTGTGGTCAGTGTTGCTCTGTGTGAAGCAGCGTGTGGTCAGTGTTGCTCTGTGTGAAGCTGCTGTGGTCAGTGTTGCTCTGTGTGAAGCTGCTGTGGTCAGTGTTGCTCTGTGTGAAGCTGCTGTGGTCAGTGTTGCTCTGTGTGAAGCAGCGTGTGGTCAGTGTTGCTCTGTGTGAAGCTGCTGTGGTCAGTGTTGCTCTGTGTGAAGCAGCGTGTGGTCAGTGTTGCTCTGTGTGAAGCAGCGTGTGGTCAGTGTTGCTCTGTGTGAAGCAGCGTGTGGTCAGTGTTGCTCTGTGTGAAGCTGCTGTGGTCAGTGTTGCTCTGTGTGAAGCAGCGTGTGGTCAGTGTTGCTCTGTGTGAAGCAGCGTGTGGTCAGTGTTGCTCTGTGTGAAGCTGCTGTGGTCAGTGTTGCTCTGTGTGAAGCAGCGTGTGGTCAGTGTTGCTCTGTGTGAAGCTTCTGTGGTCAGTGTTGCTCTGTGTGAAGCTGCTGTGGTCAGTGTTGCTCTGTGTGAAGCAGCGTGTGGTCAGTGTTGCTCTGTGTGAAGCTGCTGTGGTCAGTGTTGCTCTGTGTGAAGCAGCGTGTGGTCAGTGTTGCTCTGTGTGAAGCAGCGTGTGGTCAGTGTTGCTCTGTGTGAAGCTGCTGTGGTCAGTGTTGCTCTGTGTGAAGCAGCGTGTGGTCAGTGTTGCTCTGTGTGAAGCAGCGTGTGGTCAGTGTTGCTCTGTGTGAAGCTGCTGTGGTCAGTGTTGCTCTGTGTGAAGCAGCGTGTGGTCAGTGTTGCTCTGTGTGAAGCAGCGTGTGGTCAGTGTTGCTCTGTGTGAAGCTGCTGTGGTCAGTGTTGCTCTGTGTGAAGCAGCGTGTGGTCAGTGTTGCTCTGTGTGAAGCAGCGTGTGGTCAGTGTTGCTCTGTGTGAAGCAGCGTGTGGTCAGTGTTGCTCTGTCTGAAGCAGCGTGTGGTCATTGTTGCTCTGTGTGAAGCTGCTGTGGTCAGTGTTGCTCTGTGTGAAGCAGCGTGTGGTCAGTGTTGCTCTGTGTGAAGCAGCGTGTGGTCAGTGTTGCTCTGTGTGAAGCAGCGTGTGGTCAGTGTTGCTCTGTGTGAAGCAGCGTGTGGTCAGTGTTGCTCTGTGTGAAGCTGCTGTGGTCAGTGTTGCTCTGTGTGAAGCAGCGTGTGGTCAGTGTTGCTCTGTGTGAAGCAGCGTGTGGTCAGTGTTGCTCTGTGTGAAGCTGCTGTGGTCAGTGTTGCTCTGTGTGAAGCAGCGTGTGGTCAGTGTTGCTCTGTGTGAAGCAGCGTGTGGTCAGTGTTGCTCTGTGTGAAGCTGCTGTGGTCAGTGTTGCTCTGTGTGAAGCTGCTGTGGTCAGTGTTGCTCTGTGTGAAGCAGCGTGTGGTCAGTGTTGCTCTGTGTGAAGCAGCGTGTGGTCAGTGTTGCTCTGTGTGAAGCAGCGTGTGGTCAGTGTTGCTCTGTGTTAAGCAGCGTGTGGTCAGTGTTGCTCTGTGTGAAGCTGTTGTGGTCAGTGTTGCTCTGTGTGAAGCAGCGTGTGGTCAGTGTTGCTCTGTGTGAAGCTGCTGTGGTCAGTGTTGCTCTGTGTGAAGCTGCTGTGGTCAGTGTTGCTCTGTGTGAAGCAGCGTGTGGTCAGTGTTGCTCTGTGTGAAGCAGCGTGTGGTCAGTGTTGCTCTGTGTGAAGCAGCGTGTGGTCAGTGTTGCTCTGTGTTAAGCAGCGTGTGGTCAGTGTTGCTCTGTGTTAAGCAGCGTGTGGTCAGTGTTGCTCTGATCTATTTGCCGTATGTAGTCTGTATGTAGTCGACTATTTCCAACACAGACTCAGAAACACAGAACATTTTTCATCTTTCTCTCTTCCTGGATTTGACCTGTTGAGCTTTTCTTACTTTGTCTTTGGATCTTCCTTGTGGGTTCTGCTTGCTGGATGTTTGGATTCTCCTCTGACTTTTGACCCTGCTCTGTTTTTTGCTCCACCCCATGTGCCGTGAGTGTTCTCTCTCAGTTTTGACCTCAGCTTGCCTTCCTGCTCTGTTTCTGCAGAAATGACCCTCTTATTATTGAAGGCTTTTCACTTTTATCTGCAAGTGTCTGACCAGGTTCTGCAGGAGTACAATTAGGGTGGTCTCACAGACCTTCCAGGTTTTTTTTTTTAAACTCTGGTTTTGGAACTTCAGCTTTTACACTTCAGACTGAGATATATCCAGATTAAATCTTTTTTAGATATGACAGACAGACGCTCAGACCGGATCTCAGAGTGTCTTTGCAGCTCTCACAACAACACCACTAACACTGACTGTGAACCTTTCAGCTATGCTGTAATAGTCAGACCAGCTGGAGTCACTGCTGCATCTTACTTACCCCACTCAGTAACTCCAAACAGAGCTAGTTATCCAGGTTTTTCTTTGTCAGGTGGAACAACTGCCCATCCTGTGTGGTCTGATACTGAATAACTGCCCATCCTGTGTGGTCTGATACTGAACAACTGCCCATCCTGTGTGGTCTGATACTGAATAACTGCCCATCCTGTGTGGTCTGATACTGAATAACTGCCCATCCTGTGTGGTCTGATACTGAACAACTGCCCATCCTGTGTGGTCTGATGTTGATCAACTGCCCATCCTGTGTGGTCTGATGCTGACCAACTGCTCATCCTGTGCAGGTCTGATGCTAAACAACTGCCCATCCTGTGCAGGTCTGATGCTAAACAACTGCCCATCCTGTGCAGGTCTGATGCTAAACAACTGCCCATCCTGTGCAGGTCTGATGCTGACCAACTGCTCATCCTGTGCAGGTCTGATGCTAAACAACTGCCCATCCTGTGCAGGTCTGATGCTAAACAACTGCCCATCCTGTGCAGGTCTGATGTTGAATAATAAGTCCCCCCCTGTGCGGTCTGATGCTATTGCTTTATCTGCCTCTTCATTGGCCTGTATTCTTTTTTGTATTGTGTTTGTATTTGTCTTGCTCTCCAGTGAGGACCTGAGGAGGACGGCGTCCCCGGCTTGCTCGTTGGAAACTCGGACCCAGATTTTTTCTCCAAAGCTGCTTCATGACATCTGCTGTGAAAGGCGTCATACGACTAAACCTTGAGTTGACTTGACAGTCAAATCCAGACTAGAGGAAGAGCGGAGATTTAAGAAAAGAGGGAAAGAGCGGTGAACCCTGACTCAGAGTGATTGTTTGGAGGGTGAATGGAAGCACCTCCGTCTCCTGCATGCGAATATGAAAGCCATGTCACCAAAGTGGTTGCATAGCTACGGACGCCTTTGTTGCCGCCACAGTAACAGGTGCAGATAGGTTGGTGATGTATGGACACACAAATCCGATCTGATGGCTTGCAGATAACAGCTTAGACAGTCGTCTTAACAGATCTGATTTAAGAAACAAACCTGATTTGCCTGCAGTCTGAACACACAGCCATACATTCTCTTTCTGTCTAATCTATCTCCTTAACAACCCTCCATCCATCCATCCATCCATCCATCTATCTATCCATCCATCCATTATCTTCCACGTTATCCCGCTAGTAAGGGTAATTGCTGGGCTGGAGCCTGTCCCAGTGTTAATAGTTGAAGGCGGGTACACCATGGACAGGTCGCCAGTCCATCACATGGCCAACACACACACACACTACACCACCATACTAACCACTACACCACCATACTAACCACTACACCACCATACTGACCACTACACCACCGTACTAACCACTACACCACCATACTAACCACTACACCACCATACTAACCACTACACCACCATACTAACCACTACACCACCATACTAACCACTACACCACCGTACTAACCACTACACCACCGTACTAACCACTACACCACCATACTAACCACTACACCACCGTACTAACCACTACACCACCATACTAACACTACACCACCATACTAACACTACACCACCATACTAACCACTACACCACCATACTAACCACTACACCACCATACTAACCACTACACCACCATACTAACCACTACACCACCATACTAACACTACACCACCATACTAACCACTACACCACCATACTAACCACTACACCACCATACTAACCACTACACAACCATACTAACCACTACACCACCATACTGACCACTACACCACCATACTAACCACTACACCACCGTACTAACCACTACTCCACCGTACTAACCACTACACCACCATACTAACCACTACACCACCATACTAACCACTACACCACCATACTGACCACTACACCACCATACTAACCACTACACCACCATACTGACCACTACACCACCGTACTAACCACTACACCACCATACTAACCACTACACCACCATACTAACCACTACACCACCATACTAACCACTACACCACCATACTGACCACTACACCACCATACTAACCACTACACCACCATACTGACCACTACACCACCATACTGACCACTACACCACCGTACTGACCACTACACCACCATACTAACCACTACACCACCGTACTAACCACTACACCACCATACTAACCACTACACCACCGTACTGACTACTACACCACCATACTAACCACTACACCACCATACTGACCACTACACCACCATACTGACCACTACACCACCGTACTAACCACTACACCACCGTACTAACCACTACACCACCATACTGACCACTACACCACCGTACTAACCACTACACCACCATACTAACCACTACACCACCATACTAACCACTACACCACCATACTAACCACTACACCACCATACTGACCACTACACCACCATACTAACCACTACACCACCATACTAACCACTACACCACCGTACTAACCACTACACCACCATACTAACCACTACACCACCATACTAACCACTACACCACGGTACTGACCACTACACCACCATACTTACCACTACACCACCATACTGACCACTACACCACCATACTAACCACTACACCACCATACTAACCACTACACCACCATACTGACCACTACACCACCATACTGACCACTACACCACCGTACTGACCACTACACCACCATACTAACCACTACACCACCGTACTAACCACTACACCACCGTACTAACCACTACACCACCATACTGACCACTACACCACCATACTAACCACTACACCACCATACTAACCACTACACCACCATACTGACCACTACACCACCGTACTGACTACTACACCACCATACTGACTACTACACCACCATACTAACCACTACACCACCATACTGACCACTACACCACCATACTAACCACTACACCACCGTACTAACCACTACACCACCGTACTAACCACTACACCACCATACTAACCACTACACCACCATACTAACCACTACACCACCATACTGACCACTACACCACCATACTGACCACTACACCACCGTACTAACCACTACACCACCGTACTAACCACTACACCACCGTACTGACCACTACACCACCATACTAACCACTACACCACCGTACTAACCACTACACCACCGTACTAACCACTACACCACCATACTGACCACTACACCACCATACTAACCACTACACCACCATACTAACCACTACACCACCATACTGACCACTACACCACCGTACTGACTACTACACCACCATACTGACCACTACACCACCATACTGACCACTACACCACCATACTAACCACTACACCACCGTACTAACCACTACACCACCGTACTAACCACTACACCACCGTACTGACCACTACACCACCATACTAACCACTACACCACCATACTAACCACTACACCACCATACTAACCACTACACCACCATACTGACCACTACACCACCATACTAACCACTACACCACCATACTAACACTACACCACCGTACTGACCACTACACCACCATACAGACCACTACACCACCATACTGACCACTACACCACCGTACTAACCACTACACCACCATACTAACCACTACACCACCGTACTAACCACTACACCACCGTACTAACCACTACATCACCGTACTAACCACTACACCACCGTACTAACCACTACATCACCGTACTAACCACTACACCACTGTACTAACCACTACATCACCGTACTAACCACTACACCACCATACTAACCACTACACCACCGTACTAACCACTACACCACCATACTAACCACAACACCACCATACTAACCACTACACCACCATACTAACCACTACACCACCATACTGACCACTACACCACCATACTAACCACAACACCACCATACTAACCACTACACCACCATACTAACCACTACACCACCATACTGACCACTACACCACCATACTAACCACTACACCACCATACTAACCACTACACCACCATACTAACCACTACACCACCATACTGACCACTACACCACCATACTAACCACTACACCACCATACTGACCACTACACCACCGTACTGACCACTACACCACCGTGCCTTCTCAAAAACTTCTCCTGAAAATCACTACACAGACAAAACAGCAGGTTGTGACTGGATGAAACTGACAGTCTGTTTTTTACAGTCGTAGCTGTTGGTTATATATTCTGAGCTTTTCTTGGCTGATCATTTAAACCCTGGTGTTTGTGATGAAACCAGAAAGTGCTGTGTGTCGGGGGCTTCTCACCTCTAAACGATGCTCTAATAGCTAACACCACTTAACACCTTCCTCATATCACGTCCACATGGCCGTGAAGGAGGCTGTCAATCAGTCGATGATTAGCGGCCAGGATGATTATCCAGATCAGTGAAACTGCCTCTCTTCTTTCTGACACACCAGGAGGAAGTTGTATTGTGGACTTGCTAGTTTTATTTGTAGTTCATCTCAAGAATCTGAGAATTCAACCTCATTTTAGACTCCACAGAGTCTAAACGGACTAGCCAATGAAATTCTAACAGAGAAGGTAATGCATCTGATTGGAAATGCCCTAATCGGTCACTTTCATTACAAAGTTCTGGAGTGGTGTAAAGCTCCACGACTGAACTCTGGAGTGGTGTAAAGCTCCACCACAACTCTGGAGTGGTGTAAATCTCCACCACTGGACTCTGGAGTGGTGTAAAGCTCCACCACTACTCTGGAGTGGTGTAAATCTCCACCACTGGACTCTGGAGTGGTGTAAAGCTCCACCACAACTCTGGAGTGGTGTAAATCTCCACCACTGGACTCTGCAGTGGTGTAAATCTCTACCACTGGACTCTGCAGTGGTGTAAATCTCTACCACTGGACTCTGGAGTTGTTTAAAGCTCCACCGCTGTAATCTGGATTGGTTTAAAGCTCCACCACTGGACTCTGGAGTGGTGTAAAGCTCCACCACTGGACTCTGGAGTGGTGTAAAGCTCCACCACTGGACTCTGGAGTGGTGTAAATCTCCACCACTGGACTCTGGAGTTGTTTAAAGCTCCACCACTGTAATCTAGATTGGTTTAAAGTTCCACCACTGTAATCTGGATTGGTTTAAAGTTCCACCACTGTAATCTGGATTGGTTTAAAGCTCCACAACTATAATCTGGATTGGATTAAAGCTCCACCATTGTAATCTGGATTGGATTAAAGCTCCACCACTGTAATCTGGATTGGATTAAAGCTCCACAACTATAATCTGGATTGGTTTATTGCTCCACTGCCGGTCTCTTGATTTATTTAAAGCTCCACTGCTGTAATCTGGATTAGTTGAAAGCTCCACCACTATAATCTGGATTGGTTTAATGCTCCACCACTATAATCTGGATTGGTTTAAAGATCTACCACTATAATATGGATTGGTTTAATGCTCCACCACTGTATTCTGGATTGGTTTAAAGATCTACCACTATAATATGGATTGGTTTAATGCTCCACCACTGTATTCTGGATTGGTTTAAAGATCTACCACTATAATATGGATTGGTTTAATGCTCCACCACTGTATTCTGGATTGGTTTAAAGCTCTACCACTGTAATCTGGATTGGTTTAAAACTCCACCACTGTAATCTGGATTGGTTGAAAGCTCCACCACTGTAATCTGGATTGGTTTAATGGTCCACCACTGTAATCTGGATTGGTTTAAAGCTCTACCACTATAATCTGAATTGGTTTTATGCTCCACCACTATAATCTGGATTGGTTTAATGGTCCACCACTATAATCTGGATTGGTTTAAAGCTCTTACACTATATTCTGGATTGGTCTAAAGCTCCACCACTATAATCTGGATTGGTTTAATGCTCCACTGCTGGTCTCTGGATTGGTTTAAATCTCCACCGCTGTATTCTGGATTGGTTTAAAGCTCTACCACTATAATCTGAATTGGTTTTATGCTCCACCACTATAATCTGGATTGGTTTAAAACTCCACCACTGTAATCTGGATTGGTTGAAAGCTCCACCACTATAATCTGGATTGGTTTAATGGTCCACCACTGTAATCTGGATTGGTTTAAAGCTCTACCACTATAATCTGAATTGGTTTTATGCTCCACCACTATAATCTGGATTGGTTTAATGATCCACCACTATAATCTGGATTGGTTTAAAGCTCTTACACTATATTCTGGATTGGTCTAAAGCTCCACCACTATAATCTGGATTGGTTTAATGCTCCACTGCTGGTCTCTGGATTGGTTTAAATCTCCACCGCTGTATTCTGGATTGGTTTAAAGCTCTACCACTATAATCTGAATTGGTTTTATGCTCCACCACTATAATCTGGATTGGTTTAATGGTCCACCACTATAATCTGGATTGGTTTAAAGCTCTTACACTATATTCTGGATTGGTCTAAAGCTTCACTACTATAATCTGGATTTGTTTAATGCTTCACTGCTGGTCTCTGGATTGGTTTAAAGCTCCACCACTATAATCTGGATTGGTTTAATGCTTCACTGCTGGTCTCTGGATTGGTTTAATGCTTAAAGCTGCACCACTGTATTCTGGATTGGTTTAAAACCCCACCACTATAATCTGGATTGGTTTAAAAATCCACCACTGTAATCTGGATTGGTTTAATGCTCCGCCGCTGGACCCTGGAGTGGATTAAATGATATATAAACATTTTCTCATTGGGACTCAGAGATTCTAATAGTACTTCTTTAGAGTTCTGGACAATAGCATTGCGAAAACAGTTAAATGCCCATCCATAATGACTTGACTACTTTCACAGATGATGGTACATCAGGATATTTGCTTGCTTGCTATGTGTTCTTTGGCTCCTGTTGTTGTGCACTGTTTCAGTAGGCTTAACAGCCAATTATCGCTCCCATCGCTGACCACCAAAGCCGATTAAACATGCTCAATCAGTCAAAATAGCGTAGATAAGAGCCACTGCTGAGAGACCCTCAGCAAAACTGCTGGCTGACAGTCAGCCTGATCTGTCAAGACCCCGAACTGTTTGTCGGTTAATGTTTTCAACATAACTTTTATTTGAAATTGTAGCTTCAAATTGGTTTCGGACATCATTTTCATGCTAAAGCCCTGCTGTTGAGCGGAAGAACTCTAGTAGAGTTTGGTGAGTCTAGCTCAGAAGGGGGCAGCGTGCATGGTTTAGAGAGTTTGGGATTACCAGCCAAGCCTCTCCACACGGCCTGTCGGAGCTCATCAGCTGAAGAGTGGGCTTCATCCAACATGTTTTCTGGCTCCTTGCCTTTTCTGGCTCTGTGGACTTCCTCGCACACCACTGTTTCTTCTCCGTCACCTGCTACTACCAGTACCTCTGTGTCCCCATGCTGGGGGAGGAGACCACCAACAAGCTTGTCTTTCCTGCTGCAACCTTCTGTGATGTAACCCTGAAGTATTTGTGCTTCCAAATCCTGGGATGTGAAGCAGGTTGGTTGAACGCAGACCTGTAGTACAAAATCCTGTACCATAATATCAATCAATCAATCAATTAAACTTTATTTATATAGCACCTTTCAGACAAATAAGATTAAAAATCAAGGTACTTCAAAGGTGAGTGAAGAAAATATAAAATAAGACGAAAGAATAATAATAATAATAATAATAATAATAAAAATAATAATAATAATAATATAAAATAAAACTAAGAATTTAATATAAAATAAAAGTGAATAATTAAGATGATAAAAGTTAATTAATAAAACAAGAGCAAACAAAATTATAAAATCTTAAAAGATGAGGGAAGAAAGAGAAGACAAAGAGAAAGTTTATAAAAAAACACTACATAAAAGGTAGTAAACAAATATGTTTTTAGTTTACGCTTTAAGATTTCAATGTTTTGAGCTTCTGTCACATCAGTTGGAAGGTTGTTCCAGCATTTTGGAGCATAGTGGCTAAAAGTAGCATCACTAAAGGTTCCTGTTTGGGGCTTGGATGTAACTTGTATACATCTTGTATCTTGTAAACACAGTTATTTGGGTTGATGGCAGTTACTTATGACTACAATAACTTTTCATGTAGGTTCGATTTGTACCATAAGAGTGTTCAGTGGGTGTGCTAAGTATATAAACTGAATTAAGGTAACACTGAGATGATGCTGACCTGTTTAGGGGGCAGTGCTGAGTAACGTTGGTGTATTAGCTGCGTGATTTTGGTTAATAAATAATACTCATTGTACACACATAGTTAACAAGCAATATGGTTAGATGGCTAATCTGGCCACTTGTGGCTTGTACTTCAGTAGTTACAGGCAGTGGACAATTAAATATTTAATCACAATTATTTCCGTCCATTAACTGTCAGCTGAAGTTTCAGGGTAGTGACAGTCCTGCTGCGTTGCTAAGGACACCTGTAATCTAACTGTATAGTGTACATGTGTGAAAAGGTGTTCCTGCTGTAGTGTAGACGAGTGGCAGGTTGTGGAGAACAGAGTCCACCACATGAAGAAGAGCACAAAGCCTCCAGGTAAGTTCCTACACCAGTTTATTACAGTTTTTTTCAGTTGCTAACACACTAAAATGACACGCATAGCATAATTATTTAAACTGACACACAGAGAGCAAAACCTCTTCTCAAGTCTCCAAAACTCTAAACTCGTTTTCTGCTTTACACACAGTTTGCCATTTAAAACGTCTCTTTTTAAACTCACTGAACACGGTTCTCTGCCTAACACACGACAATCTCACATACAGTCACATGTTTATATATCAAAACACTGCCATTCAAAATCACACTACATGAGTTAATGGGCAAATACATGCGCCACTGGACCCCAAAACACCTGAACGGTTAACTGTTACAACTTCAATCAGGAAGTAAACTCTATAAAACACCAGGTGAGCACCTTTTATACAACAACAATGGAAGATGTTGTAGAGAGAGGACGAGGGAGGGTGAGAATGAGAGGGAAGGAAGAGTGAGAGGTAGAGGTAGAGCTGGTAGAGGAGCTCATGGCTAAAGAAGACAACAACTTTCAAATGAAATCTGAGTAACATTAGTAGATCATTTCATCAACCATGCGCTGACGATGTGAGAGGCTGGAGAGAGAGTTCAGCCCAACCTGAGCTGTTTTAGTGGACTGGAGTTTATGTGTGTAACCAGAATGTCTGTAGTACCCCGTATCATAGTGTATCAGTTGGGTGACACATGTTTACTTCATAATTGGCTGATGTCATACACTGACTGTACAAGTTTCCTGTATATGTACTCCACTGTGGGGGAAATATCTTTAGGCTGCATCATCCAAGCTCTATATTTTAGTTTTTTGTGAGTTTTTCTTCACTCCACTGTAAATATATCTACTGTGCATATGTTGCACTGACTTGTTTGGTGAAAAATAAAAAAAATAACAGCAGTGTGTGTGTGTGTGTGTGTGTATCTGTAAATATCTCTGTGAATGTGATCAGTCTGGACTAGTTTAGTTTTATAGCAGAGCTTGCTAAAGATGAGAGTGCTGTTCATTAAGCCCAGCAGTGTGTAGTTGGTTAGACAAAACTCTGCTAGTATGAACAAAGTGTGTGTTGTTTGGTGTAAAAGTTTGGATTTTGATGATGCTGTATGTAGTTGCTTCATTTGTGCTTCATTTTTCAGGATATATGAGGTATTTAGTAGTTTGGGTATGTGGTTTTGTGAATTGTGTGAAGTATTTTGATTAAACCAACCTAGTTTACAAAATTGTGTTTTAGCAACTGGAACTGTAAACGTTCACGTAGACAAAGAGAAAAGAGAAACTGGACAAAAAGAAAATAAAACATAAACAGACTAAAGACAAACACTCTTATCCAGTGTCCCAGTAAAGCTCAGTCCCACTCGCTGAATCCTGACTGTACACGAAAGTTTGGAAGCCCAACAGTCTGGCTGGCTCAGATTGGCTACTGTTTGGTAGACCCCTCCTCTGCAGGTGTTTCTACTAGTGGTGGGTAAATGATACTGAGCTGGTGTGGAAAAATCCAGGAAGTGGTTTATGAAGCGTGTATGGAGGCTTCGTTAAGGTGAGCGACGTCACTGATGACGTCTGAAGTCTCGCTGGTTCTGGACGTGGTTCAAGTATTGGTGTGATTTATTGTTTCTCAATAAAAATTAAAGTCATCAAACCACCATCAGGCAATCACAAATAGTTGAAATGACAATAAAAGTTTTGGCCAGCAGGGGTGTTCATGTGCACATGAAGCTTATTAACCTTTTTTTTAATTTATTTTTTGATAAAAATTAATTTATTTATTTATTTATTTATTTATTTATTTATTTATTTATTTATTTATTTATTTATTTATTTAAAACCACCTTAAGGGACCCCTTCAATGATTCAAGAGGCTTCATCTGACAGTCACTAATTTCTACCTGCCCTTTTAAACATGTAGCCCCGCCCCTTTCTAATTGGGCCATACCAAAGTTACAGCTAGGGGTAACTTAAAGGTATACACACACACACATACACACACACAGTAATGTTGACATTACTTACATATACAGCTGTACAGATTTACAGACATGCCATAAGAGGGTGTTGATACATTTTTGTTTATTGTTTATATTTGAATTATTTTCTCTCCCAGTAAGTGTTCCAGTAAAGAGTCCCTCCCCCGTCTCGTACCACATCCTGAGCTCCCAGGACACTACAAGAACAGGAGCTGAGTGGGCCGCCATTTTCCCACAAACTCTCCTCCAGGACACCTACCAGGTAAGAAACCTTAACTATCTTTAGTCCCTTTAATGTCTTCAGCGGTATAGGTGACGTGGCCAGGCCTCAGTAGTGAGTACTGAACTGAATGATCATTAAAAGAATAATGAGGATGTTTGATGGTGTAAATGAGTTTATCAGTAGTCAGTAGTGATTATTAAACTGAGTACTGAACTGAATGATCATTAAAAGAATAATGAGGATGTTTGATGGTGTAAGTGAGTTTATCAGTAGTGATTATTAAACTGAGTACTGAACTGAATGAACATTAAAAGAATAATGAGGATGTTTGATGGTGTGAGTTTATCAGTAGTCAGTAGTGATTGTTAAACTGAGTACTGAACTGAATGAACATTAAAAGAATAATGAGGGTGTTTGATGGTGTAAGTGAGTTTATCAGTAGTGATTATTAAACTGAGTACTGAACTGAATGAACATTAAAAGAATAATGAGGGTGTTTGATGGTGTAAATGAGTGAGTAGTCAGTAGTAAGTAGTCAGCACACCCTTCTACTTTACAGTCTAGTGCACTTTATTTATTCATTTGTTTGTTTGTTTATTTGTTTGTTGATAGATTTTATTTAGCATTTACGTGACTTGGAAGTTCCCCCTGAGATGCGATATCTTCTCTGTTAAGGTGCTCTGGTCAAGATGGACAGCAACAAATAAGTAAATAATTTAAAAATAAACTTTCATACACAAATACAAGAGAAGTCAAATAACCCAACCAAAGAAAACCAACAATAGAGCAGACGCAGACGCAGTGGCGCTGTTCTATAAAGACAGGTTTTAGTTATGTGTGTTTTACTGCTGTGCGTGAAAGCCAGAGGTAGATATACCAGCTCTGTTTGAGGGGATGGGACTGAGATTTATTTTCTGGTGGTCCGGTGTTATGGTTACTGTGGTGATAGTGTCTATATATGCACTGCAGTAATCTGGTCAGTAAAGTTCTTGCAGTAAAAGTAAACCTATGAGTTTGTCCTCCGCAGACACAGTGAAGACCACTGGACCGTTATATACACGTTACAGTGATGTGCACAGGCACTCATTCCAGTCCGAACAGCAGCACAATGGATTCCATCCAGTTATTTCCCAAGAGAAGACGATGCAGACATAGAAATGACATCACTGCAGTTCAGTTGTTCCAGAAAGAAAAGCAGTAACAGGAAAACCTTTATAAACCAGTATAACAACTTGTTTTGTTTTAATATGAACCCTGAAGAGTCGCAGAGCCAGAGTTGACCCTCTCCGGAGTGTCAGTGGGTAATGACTAGGAATGAGTCAAAATCATAAAAGGAAACAAGAAACAGTAAAGTTCTCTTGATCAAGACCCCTCACCCCCAACTGATCTTTGTGTACTGTGCATAGGGCTGCTCGCCACTCCGGGCAAGTGTCCTCACTGCCCCTTGGGGTGTGTGTGTGTATGTCCGTCTTTTACTGCCCCGTAGTATGTGTCTTTACTTGTATGTGTGCATGTGGGTGTTCCAATGCTCATTAGTGTGTGTGTTCCAGTGCTCACGGGTATGTGGGGGTGGGTATGTGGGGGTGGTTATGTGGGGTGGGTATGTGGGGGTGGGTATGTGGGTGTTCCAGTTCTCACTAGTGTGTGTATATTTATGTGGGTGTTCCAGTGCCCACTAGTGTGTGTTTACGTGTGTGTGTGTGTGTATGTGGGTGTTCCAGTGCCCACTAGTGTGTGTTTACTTGTGTGTGTGTGTGTGTGTGTGTATGTGGGTGTTCCTGTGCTCACGTGTGTGTGGGGGTGGGTATGTGGGGGTGGGTATGTGGGGGTGGGTATGTGGGGTGGGTATGTGGGTGTTCCAGTTCTCACTAGTGTGTGTATATTTATGTGGGTGTTCCAGTGCCCACTAGTGTGTGTTTACTTGTGTGTGTGTGTGTGTGTGTGTGTGTGTATGTGGGTGTTCCAGTGCTCACGTGTGTGTGGGGGTGGGTATGTGGGGGTGGGTATGTGGGGTGGGTATGTGGGTGTTCCAGTTCTCACTAGTGTGTGTATATTTATGTGGGTGTTCCAGTGCCCACTAGTGTGTGTTTACTTGTGTGTGTGTGTGTATGTGGGTGTTCCAGTGCTCACGTGTGTGTGGGGGTGGGTATGTGGGGGTGGGTATGTGGGGTGGGTATGTGGGTGTTCCAGTTCTCACTAGTGTGTGTATATTTATGTGGGTGTTCCAGTGCCCACTAGTGTGTGTTTACTTGTGTGTGTGTGTGTGTATGTGGGTGTTCCAGTGCTCACTAGTGTGTGTTTACTAGTGTGTGTGTGTGTCGATGTTGGTGTTTTATGTGGAGGTCAAATAAGTGGTTCTTAATTCTAAAACAAGACTTATTTTCTACATAGAAAATAAAATCAGTCCCAAGATAGATCCCTAAGGAACACTTAATTAATTTTTTAACTTTCACTTTAATTTTTTTTTTATTTATATAAAAGAAAAAAATACATTTTATTTATTTAAACTCATAATATTATATTTATGATATATTTATCTTTATTTATTGGTGAATGGAGGACCAGTATAGTAAGAATTTCATTGTACAGTGTAACTGTCTGTTCTGCTGTACATTTGACAATAAAACTCTTGAACCTGTCCTAACACTTCCACATGCAGAGTTATAATTGATAATTATTTATTGATACATGCTGAGTTCTCCCAGTCACTAACTCATATATGTTTGAGACTTTGCAGAATAAGTCTTTGGTCTGGGACTGCTCGTGTGGCTGCTGTGATAGTCCTATGCCCTTAATTTAGAGTATTATTATTAGATAAAGAGTTTTATCTGTTCGTTCACAAGGAGTACTTTACCTGTACAGACAAAGGCAGTAATTATCTATTTAATAACGGAGGGAGAAATACTGACTTCAAGGAACAGGGGATCAAACCACAGCTTAGACTGAGGGCTAAAATGGAGGCAAGGAGTCTTGGGATTAAATCTGCTGTTATAAAATATATATATATAAATATATACATATGGCATAATCTGGAGCTTTACCAACTTAAATGGAAGAAATGGGAAAACTTAAAATTATCTGGAGGCAAAGGTAGTTCTTGAGTAGAAAGACAACTGGAGGAGATGGTTGTTTTGGAGGAGAGATCATTCTTGAGCAGAAGGATGTCTGGATGAGAAAGTAGTTCTATTGTAGGAGGGAGTCTGGAGGAGAACGTAGTTCTTGAGAAGACAGACGTTTAAAGGAACGTAGTTCTTGAGTAGATGGATGTTAAAGGAGAAGGTTGTCTGGAGCAGAAAGTAGTGCTGGAGTAGATGGATGTCTGGAGGAGGAGTTGATTCTTGGGTAGACGGCACCTGGAGAAGAAGGTAGTTCTTGGGTTCAAGGATGTCTGGAGGAGAAGGTAGTTCTTGAGCAGAAGGACACCTGGAAGAGAAAGTAGTTCCTGAGTAGAACAACATCTAGAGACAGTAGTTCTTGAGTACAAGGGCATCTGGAGGAGAAGGTAGTTTTGGAGTTGAAGGATGTCTGGAGAAGAAGATGGTTATTGAGTTGAAGGATGTCTGGAGAAGAAGGTAGGTCTTGAGTTGAAGGAGGTGTCATGGGCCCTGAGGATGACCCAACTTCCCAAATGCACTGAGCTCATTTAGGTATTTATCCAATAAATGAAGGGAGTATTTGCTTTTAGCATTTTATTGAATCAGTTCAGTGCATTTATTTCCTAACACGCTTTAATGTAGTCGCTTCCCTCCATCATTACTTCTATTAGCCCTGGCCCATATATCATCACTCTCTCTGATCGAGGATGAGACATTCATTAAAGCATGTTATCTTTACCTTTAACTCTAGACCTTTTCAGAGATGCATGCTTACTAATTAGGGCCAAGAGGGCTGTTTAAACATGATTCCATGCCAAACCAACATCCACCATATCACAGCCAAGCAGTGTGTCTGAAATCACTCTGTTTACTGTTTACCTTTCTATTCAGGGTTGTTCTAGCTTCTTTTCCTGCTGTCAAAACGAAGAGGCAGACCAGTTCAGAGTATAAGCTTTATTCTTGAGGATACCACAGTACAGACCTTCTTTGAGGAGACCTGGACATGGTCTAGCGTGGTCTATGCAACTGCAGTCTTATAGGCCTGCCTCCATGTTTCATCTGGCCCATGTGACCTGGGTTTGGGCTGCTTCCTTAGGGGGATGACCACCTGTCTCACTTTCATAGATGGTGTAACATGTAAGAAATATTTACAACAGGGTCTCAGCTGTTTTGTAGTGTTGTCCAAGTTTTCAGTGGACAATCAGATACCATATATGGTTCTCTACAGTATATAGTTACACCATCAAAATAGTGGGCAACCCATATTCACTACCTACAGGCTAACATACCACAACACACAGTGGTTGATCTTTCTACACGTGTTCCGGTCTGAGGGCTAAAAGCAGTAGAAATAATATTTAACTCAGTAGTTTTATTGACTACAGAGTCAAATATTAGACAGTAAAAACATTAGGACATTAAAATAACGTTACAGTGATGGAAGCTGATGATCCAGCAGCTCCACTGTTCTGGACTGTTTATATGCTGAAAGGTGGAGATGATCTGTATCCAGTGTACATGTCCTCCCCCTACTAATTCCCTTTACTGTCTCCCTCACAAGTCTATGTAGCGTTCTACCCAGAGCAGTCTATGTAGCTTTCTACCAGAGCAGTCTATGTAGCGTTCTACCAGAGCAGTCTATGTAGCGTTCTACCCAGAGCAGTCTATGTAGCGTTCTACCCAGAGCAGTCTATGTAGCGTTCTACCCAGAGCAGTCTATGTAGCGTTCTACCCAGAGCAGTCTATGTAGCGTTCTACCCAGAGCTGTCTATGTAGCGTTCTACCCAGAGCTGTCTATGTAGCGTTCTACCAGAACAGTCTATGTAGCGTTTTACCAGAACAGTCTATGTAGCGTTCTACCAGAGCAGTCTATGTAGCGTTCTACCAGAGCAGTCTATGTAGCGTTCTACCCAGAGCAGTCTATGTAGCGTTCTACCCAGAGCAGTCTATGTAGCGTTCTACCCAGAGCAGTCTATGTAGCGTTCTACCCAGAGCAGTCTATGTAGCGTTCTACCCAGAGCAGTCTATGTAGCGTTCTACCCAGAGCTGTCTATGTAGCGTTCTACCCAGAGCTGTCTATGTAGCGTTCTACCAGAACAGTCTATGTAGCGTTTTACCAGAACAGTCTATGTAGCGTTTTACCAGAACAGTCTATGTAGCGTTTTACCAGAACAGTCTATATGGTGTTCTACCAGAACAGTCTATATGGTGTTCTACCAGAACAGTCTATATGGTGTTCTACCAGAACAGTCTATATGGTGTTCTACCAGAACAGTCTATATGGTGTTCTACCAGAACAGTCTATATGGTGTTCTACCAGAACAGTCTATATGGTGTTCTACCAGAACAGTCTATATGGTGTTCTACCAGAACAGTCTATATGGTGATTTACCCAGAACAGTCTATGTAGCGTTCCACCCAGACCAGTCTATGTAGCGTTCCACCCAGACCAGTCTATGTAGTGCTCACTAACAGTGAACGAGTAAACGAGTGGACCTTTTCAGACACACAGTCGGAGTCATTGTTATACAAATGATGTAAAAGGTAACATGTTCCTTCTAAAAATGTATCAAGCTTTACCTTCATAGCATCTGACTTGTACAGACAGTGCAAAGCACTTCGCTTTACTGCTCAATTCAACACGAGCAAAGATCGCCACTCCCCCTCCTTTGTTCATGCCAACAGTCCTGTAGACTTTGCATCCAGTGTGTGTGATGTTATTTGGAATTGCTGGTTCCAGCCACGATTCTGACAGGACAGTAATGTCGCTGGTGGATTGTGGGTGTTGTGTTTATTAAACAGCGTCTGTTTAAGTAACTGAAGTGAGATTCATTCCTGTTTTTGAGATTGTCTAGTTTTCAGTTTGGGGCTTGGGCTGGATGTTACCTGATAGGAGGAGCAGGATAATCAACCAGACTTTTTCCGCTGGTCAAAACTCTCAGACGATGAGACAAACTAGTACAAACTCACCACCCTTCTCCACTGTTCCCTGCAGGTCTTTCCTTTCATGCAACCCAGTGAGATGCCCTCATCTCCAGAGGTTTAACGTACGTGGTTACGGTACGTGGGGTGGTCGTTGTCTGTAGAGAAGCACCCAGTATCCAGTCTGCCTCTGGGGAAGACAATGCAGGACTAAACAAGAAGGTAGACCAGGTCAGCGAACCACAGTGGTATGCAAGTCAGTATCTTTGTTAACATTGTGTATATGTGTATATATATATATATATATATATATATAGTATGTATGTGTGTGTTTGCATTTGTGGAGGAGACTTTCCAACTGAAGACATGTTTAAACATGATGCTTTTAGCAAAGTGATCCATCGAGTGTTTCAACTTTTGATATAATTTTGTAGAACTGGAATAAACCAGATGTTGAATATTGACACCATGAGCTTCTAGGACTAGATGTAACCAAGTCTCAATCATGACCCTGACTTGACACGTCTAGGTCTTGGTCTTGCCCCTGACTTGACACGTCTAGGTCTTGATGTGAATTGTATTCAATGTGTCCAGGCCTTGGTCATGACTTGGACTTGAGGTAACTAGGTCTCAGTCATGCTCTTGACTTGACACGTCCAGGTCTTGGTCATGACCTCAACTTGATGTCTCCAGTTTTCGGTCATGCCCCTGACTCATACCCATGTACAGTCCATTAAAAAGAGTGTTTCTGTGATGTTTTCTTAATACTGTTAACTGCAAAGGTTTGTATTTGTGGAGAAGACTAACTGACTTAAGACAGAGCTTGAGCTCAAATAAACATAATGATGATGCTTTTAGCAAAGTGATCCATTGAGGGTTCCAGCTTTTGCCATCATATCATATCTCTGGAATAAAGCAGATGTTGAACATTGAGATTTTGTTGTAGGCGTCCAGAAGCTCATGGTGTCAGAGCAGCATTTGTGTGTTGATAACACTTATAGGAACATGGCAGCTAACGTAATTGCTCCATGCTACTGCTCCCAGCAATTTTCATGACATTTTAAGATCCCTAATGTTACTTTCATTTGGCAAGTAATTTCATTAATGAGATTAATAAACCATCCTGATCTACACCATTAGTACACATGACACTGTGATATGTGAACACGGTTCTGGCTGTGCTGCTGAACGGTAACAAGTGTCAATGCCATAAACTTTGATATTCTCTCTGCTGCCCACATACAGTGCCAGATACAGTATCTCTATATGGAAGAAGCCTTTTTGGTGCTCTATAGAACCTCTGTTCATCTAAGTGACCATTTAAGCATGCAAATGGTTCTTTGAGTGATGACTGTTCTAGTTCTTTTTTGTTAAGAACCTTTAATGTATCATCTTTTTAAGAGGGACTTGGACTCAGTGTGTCCAGGTCTTGGTTATGACTGGGGAATCAAGGCTTGGACTTGACTTCAGTCAGGACTTGGGACTTTATGTGGTCTCGGCTGTTACTTGAAATTTGTGTCCGGATCTCAATTATGGATCAGGTCGTGGCCAGGACATGGACGTGACTTGAATTTGACATGTCCAGGTCTCTGTCATGACTTGATGTAACCAGGCCTCAGTCATGCCCCTGACTTGACGTGTCCAGGCCTAGTTCATGCCCCTGACTTGACATGTTTAGGTCTTGGTCATGACTTGGACTTGACGTGTCCATGTCTCAGTCTTGCCCCTAGCTTAACGTGTCTAGGCCTAGGGCAGGCCCCTGACTTGAAATGTCCAGGTCTCGGTCGTGACTTGGATTTGACATGTCTAGGTCTTGGTCATTACCCTGACTTAACATGTCCAGGTCTCAGTCATTTCCCCGACTTGACATGTCCAGGTCTCTGTCATGCCCCTGACTTGATGTGTCAAGTTCTCGGTCATGACTTGGATTTGACATGTCCAGGCCTCGTTCATGCCCCTGGCTTGACATGTCTAGGTCTTGGTCATGACTTGGACTTGACGTGTCCAGGTCTCAGTCGTGTTCCTGACTTGACGTGCCCAGGTCTCGGTCATGACTTGGATTTGACATGTCTAGGTTTCAGCCATGACTTGGACTTGTTATAACCTGGTCTTGATCATTTCCCTGACTTGATGTGTCTAGGTGTCCAGGTCTCGGTCATGACTTTTACATCACACGTCCAGGTCTCTTGTGACTCAGACTCGATGTGTCCAGGTGACTCTGACTTGCCTCTAGCGGTATCGACTGCAGTGCTACTCTACTGTATGACCATTTAATGAATAAACCGTCAGATGATTAAACCAGAATTTTGTCAGTGATGGCTGGATTTACGTACCTGCACTCCACTGTTGTTTCTTTGCTCTGACTCTGATATTGGACACAGAAGCTGGTATGGCACCTGTTAGATGGTTTCGAGACGCATGATGTATCTGAGTGTGTTCTGCTTCTTTTCTCAGTATATTACAGCTTTTTATGGAGTATAAAATCTCAACACTGAACAAACCCCTCCCCTCTAGATCCCCCCCTGCCCTTAACCCCCCCACTGTCTTGACAGAAGACGCTCGCTGTGGCCTGTGAAGGTTGGAGCGGCAGTGGCCGTGTGATCAGGCCCGCGCTGCCTCCGGGACGTGGTGAAATCTGCTCGTTTTGGGAAGGAGCAGTGCTCGGCCCAAGACTTTGAATCTGCGAGTAATCCCTGCCTCTCGCCTTTGAACTTAATCCTTTCAGCTGTCTGTGGCCTGAGGCTGGCGTGGTCTGTATGGGGTGTCGAGGATCCAGCTTGTATGCGTAGAGCTCTCTATTTATTGCGGAATCAGACCTTATTGAAATGGGTTATAACGGAGGTTTCCAGGGAATAATGATTTTTATTCATTTATTTATTTTTTTGTAGGCTATGGATACGACATCTTCTGAAGCCTTTGTACGAGTACTGTGAAATTAGAGAAGAACCGTTCTGAACAAGCCCTCTGTCTTCTTTTTTCCCCTCTTCTCTTTTTACCATAAAGGAACTAACTAGACTTCAAAGCTTGGAGCCCATTCTGTTTGAAGTCCCGGTCTCTTTCCATTTATTTATTTTTTTTTTATTTCTCTGCAGTTTCTATCGTTTTTGGACCACCTGTTTCACACTAGAGTAAATCTGAACGAGTGGCTGCTGTGAAAGGGAGCTCAAAGAGAAGGAGTTGGTAATCGTACATTCACTTCCAACATAAAGTACACACATTAAAGGGGAATTTCACCAAATTTTCCAAGTTTCCACATTCCAAGTTGCTTATACTGCCAGTTTGAGAAGATTTTTTTTAAAGAGATTTGATTCCAGTGTTCAAGCTGCTGCTGCTGCTGATAAACAAAAGTAGAGATTGCAGGGTCTTCAGACGCATCAGACTATCCAGAGCGATCTCAGTTCTCGCTACAAGCAGCCCTCTTTACAACCCACAGCCACATGCAGAGAGATTTTATCTTATTCTATCGTATGCACAGCTTAAATGATGTGAGTTATTTGATGAGTTATTTGGGTGCTTAAAATGCAAATCAAACATCAGACTGGAGGGGCAGTCATGAGCTGAAGGCGTGAGGGATCCAGACTTGTGATCGGAAGATCGCTGGTTTAGGACTTTAGCCAATAGGACTTGTCTGAAATGCCCTTGAGCAAGACACCTAACCCCCAACTGCTCCTTGTGCGCAGTGGATAGGGCTGCCCACCGTTCTGGGAAATTGTGCTCACTGCCCCTAGTGTGTGTATATGTGGGTGTTTCACTGCCCCCTAGTGTGTGTGTTCACTAGTGTATGTGTGGGTGTTTCACTGCTCTCTAGTGTGTGTTCACTCGTGTGTGTGTGTGTATATGTGGGTGTTTCATTGCCCCCTAGTGTGTGTGTTCACAAGTGTGTGTATATGTGGGTGTTTAATTGCCCCCTAGTGTGTGTTCTCTACTGTGTGTCTGGATGTGG
Source organism: Megaleporinus macrocephalus (assembly GCA_021613375.1). NCBI lineage: Eukaryota > Metazoa > Chordata > Actinopteri > Characiformes > Anostomidae > Megaleporinus > Megaleporinus macrocephalus. The sequence continues at coordinate 4,380,628 of CM038709.1, forward strand.
GTGTTTGACTGCCCTCTAGTGTGTGTTCACTAGTATGTGTGTGTATATGTGGGTATTTCACTGCCCCCTAGTGTGTACGTGTGTGTGTGTTCACTAGTATGTGTGTATGTGGGTGTTTCACTGCCCTCTAGTGTGTGTTCACTAGTATGTGTGTATATGTGGGTATTTCACTGCCTCCTAGTATGTGTGTGTGCGCGTGTGTGTGTGTATATGTGGGTGTTTCACTGCCCCTAGTGTGAGTGTTCACTAGTATGTGTGTATGTGGGTGTTTCACCGCCTGTGTGTGTGTTCACTAGTGTGTGTATATATGGGTGTTTGACTGCCCTCTAGTGTGTGTTCACTAGTATGTGTGTGTATATGTGGGTGTTTCACTGCCCCGTGTGTGTGTGTGTTTTAGGGTGCTTTTAGAGGTGGACGTCTGGTTCCATTGACCTCCACTCTGAAAGGTTGTGATGTTTCAGTAATTACGCTGAAAGGCTGAAAAATCAGTAGAACTGAAATCGTGTTTATCTCGTGGACGGTCCCGATGGCAGTGGAGTAGGAGGTCACGTTTTTTATTTAGTTTTTTTTTGGTGGCTGGGCGCTCGTGCGGCCCGACTGCGATGAGCGCGTCGTAATCGGTGAACTCCGGTGACGCTCACAGGCTCGTTGCGAAGCCGCGCGGGCTGTAATTGAAATGTTGGGTTGCTTCTTCATGAGGCTCGTTAAGCAACGCTGTTTGACTTAAAGGTCAATGTGCTTTTCTAAGTACGGTGATTAATAAGCTTATAACGGAGCCAAGATCAATCCTACAGTTCGGCTCGGCCGAGTACCATCATCTTTCTCTGAAATCTCTGAAATGCCAGCCCGTGTCTGCCGCAGCCTTTTCCGACGCCGCGTGGAAGACGCTGAGTGGGCTGGCGGCGGTGAGTCAGGTTGAATGGGGGGAAAAAAGAGGAAAATAAATAACAGTCGCTCCGTAACCGTCACAACGGCAACGACAAAGCGACGCGGATCGCGAGCAGTCCTGAAATAGCTTTGTTATTAAAGTGGCACAAACCTCCGGGTTCTCCCGTGGGGGGAGGTTTGGATGAGGACAGCTGTTAGGGGGAGAAAAAAGAGCTCCGACAAGTTCTCGGCGTCTTTAACGCAACACGGCGAGCGGCAACGAGACGTCAAACGCGCCGTGTTTGTAATTACAATGCCTCCAACGCGGTTTAGCTAAACCGACAGCGCTGGGTTTGTTGTCAGCGGATCCTGTACCGCGGCTGTTTGACACTAATACGCTCCGACATGCCGTCCTTATTTAGAGCAGACATATGGGCCTGAGCAATACACAATTAATCTTTTATTAATCACACTTAATCAGAGAAAGATTCAATTACTCTCTCTTTCAGACCCCCTCGTGGTGGAGGCGCTGGTCCAGAGGTTGGAGTGTAAACGATATTGCCGGACTCGGGGCTGAAGGGGGCTTCGTATGCAGCGTTATTGATCAATAGGTTGTTTGCAAATAACATCATTGCTGTGCTGTGAACTGCAGCAGGACCGGAAGTGCTTTTCCACATGGGGGCGCTATCACACTCAATGTCTGTGGATTGTCATTAGTTGCTAGAAACATGTGTGGGTGTTTTAACTGCCCGCTAGTGTGTTCACTAGTATGTGTGTATATGTGGACGTTTCACTGCCCACTAGTGTGTGTTCACTAGTATGTGTGTATGTTGGTGTTTCACTGCCTGCTAGTGTGTGTTCACTAGTATGTGTGTATGTTGGTGTTTCACTGCCCCCTAGTGTGTGTTCACTAGTGTGTGTATATGTGGGTGTTTCATTGCCTCCTGCTGTGTGTTCACTAGTATGTGTGTATATGTGGATGTTTCACTGCCCCTAGTGTGTGTGTGACTGGATGTGGGTGTTTAATTGTGCCCTGGTGTGTGTTCACTAGTGTGTGTATATGTGGGTGTTTCACTGCCCCCTAGTGTGTGTTCACTAGTGTGTGTATACGTGGGTGTTTCATTGCCCTCCAGTGTGTGTTCACTAGTGTGTGTATATGTGGGTGTTTCACTGCCCCCTAGTTTGTGTGTGTTCACTAGTGTAAAACTTGTTTCGGAAGTGTCAGTGTGGGACAGCTTTTTTTTTTTCATTTGTTATTTAGCTTCAGAAAGACAGATTTTAATGTTTCACATTGATTTTAAGAACATTGGCTAAAATAAACCTCTACCTACAGACTAAAATAAAGCTGCTTTGTTAGTGTGAAAATGTGGCACTGAAAAACGTTTTAGTTCAGAAAAATTGTTTCAGTAGTGACAGATTTGATTGTTCCACACTGATTTTCAGGGTCATGGCTAAAATAAACCTCCACGTACGGACAAACCTTTTGTTTTGTTAGTGACATGATGTGAAACACATTTTATTTGAAATTTAAAAATACTGATGTTCAGATAAATCTGTGTTGGCAGTGACAGCTTCTAATGTTCCACACTGATTTTTGGGGTTGTGGCAACAGTAAACCTCCACCTACAGACCAAAACGCTGGTGTTTTGTAAGTGAAATAAAAAATGTAGGACTGTTTGGAAATTCAATTTCTTACACAAGAAATGTTTCGGTAGTGACAGATCGTAATGTTTTAAGTTGATGTTCAGACTTTGCCTAGTGACAGACTCTTATGATGTTAGTGACATAAAAATGTGGGACAGATTTTATGTTAGTTCAGAAAATTTGTGTTTCGGTGGTGACAGATTTGAATGTTCCATGCAGCTTTTTTAGATTTCGGTCCACGTTTATTTTAAACCAATGCTCTCTAACTGCTGACTAAGTGGTCATAAGGGACAGGGATCCAGTCTTGGGGGCGTGGCTAAAGTAAGGCTAGAAGTCTTTGGGCCTGATTCACAGAACTTGGCTGTAGAAGCATTTCACCATGCACTATGTGTGTTGCGGTAAAGAGCTGTTCCTAAAGTCACCTCCGCGGTGATCAGCGTACACACTGCTGTATATTCACCGGCGTTCCCGACAAGAGCCAAAACCCACACGCCGAGGAGCTCATACATATTAATGCCCTGATGCTCCGGTTCACTGCCAGAAAACGAAAACAAAGAAACTTAAAACACAGCAGAGCTGCGAGCCGTACGGGAGGAAGTGCTGATGGGAGTAAATCATTTAATAAACAAACAAAAGTGATTTGTTGATGAGAAAGAAAACGAGTTGAGAGCTTAATAAAAAAAGTAGCTATTAAAAACAAGAACTGGGACCAAATATATGAAATATACCACAAATAACATAGTAAACAAAAATGTGAAACAAACATTAGTTTAATCGTCTTCAACTTTATTTATGTAGCGCTTTTTACAACAATGTTGTCAAAAAAACATAAAAGCATGAAGTCATAGCATTTATCCCCCTCTGAGGCGACGGCGGTGAGGAAACTTCCTCAGACTTGGGGAGAAAACCTTAGGAGGAACCTAGACTCACAAGGGGAGACCTGTCCTCCTCTGGTCAAAGAGTATCTACAGGTTAAGATAAATTGAAAGTAGAACTAAGAGTCTGAGTCTGGATGTTAAAAAGCTGTAGAACCTGCACAGGTAGAGAGGCAGCCTCTCACAGTCCCATCAAATCTCAATGCTGGTCCAGCTGGATGATACAGTGACTCTGTTGAGGTGTAGCAGATGGTACGAATCAAGAGGAGAGCTAGTTGGTGTCAGGTAAGGAGGAGGCCCTGATGGTCAGTCTTCCAGCAGCATTCAGCAGGAGAGACGCAGATCATGCCGGAGTGATCAACTACTGAACTTTGAGTCTCAGTCGTGGGCTGCTGGTTAGGAAGACAGGAAGGTCGCCAGTTCAATCCCATGACCAGACAGGACACGACTGAAGTGCCCTTGAAACAAGGCACCTAAGCCCTGTCTGCTGCCCAAGCCTCCCAAATGAGCAAACCTAGAAAACCTCTCCTGGATCAAGAAGAGGAACCTGTTAGAGTCCCATCAGAGTATCAGTGAGAACCAGCTCAGTGTTGGTGAGGCAGGAGAAGAAAATGTCTGTGAGTAAGTAATACAGCACCTGAGAGATGATCATACAGTCCATCGTCACTGTCCAAAGAAATACACGCATCTCTATTTTTGTTGAATTTTATTTTTCTATATTGTTTGAATGCAACAGCGGATGTTTACCTTGTGTGAGAGTTTCATGATGAATGGACCAATAGAAATGCTCCAAAAAAGCTTATGGAAAATTCTGGTTCCATTGACTTACATTGAAAGTAAAGACAGCTTTTCTGCTCTCCTCTAAAGTTACTATTTTAGAGATACTTTGTTTTCTTTAGACAACAATGATTATACATCACATGCTGTCTTTAACATCTTAATACTGATGTCAATTCTTCTGTAACGATGTTCTGCTGATGGCTTGAGGAAATCTTCGATGACTCTGACTTTGCTTGTATATAAATAATGTTTATTACAAAGAACAGAACAGCATCAAACAGATACATTGTCCTAATATATCTGGAGAGAGCTCTGCAAATCTAAGCTTCTCTGACTTGTGTAGATGTCTATTGGTTAAGTACACCAGTTGTTTTTTCCGGTCAAAACGTCTGGCGTGTGTCCTCCTCAACGAGACATATATGATGTAACATATGGAGCGACTATAGGAATAAGAAAAGGCCGTTCTCATGTTTTGATCTCTGGATTGTATATCACAGTTGCTGTCATATATATGTATGGGAAAATGTACTTTTCCTAATAGAAAAATAGTAAAGCAGCAAGAAGCCTCACTTCCTATAGGCCTCTTAGTGTGACTGCAGTGCTGAGAATGACCCAACACCCTATTAGTACCTGTTCTGTGGGGGTTCTGACCAATTAATGCACAGGGTAACAAAGTATACATAGAATCTGATGAACTACAGTCTGTAATGCCGAGTTCACACTACATGACTTTAGTCTGGTGCTCAGTTGCCGACAAAAACCTCTGCTCGGAGGTGAATCGGCGATCACTCGCGCTCGCTCAGTTGTGTAGTGTGAGCTGCTGAAAGACGCTCACTGAGCCGTCGCAAAGTGCTTGCCGACTAATCACAGACGCCCAGCAAACGCCTAGCACGTTTAATATAGTCCAGTCAGCGACTGTGAGTCAACAGCAGCGTCAAGCAACAGCCAATGGGATCACGTAGAGAGAGAACCGCATCATCGTTCACGCGATCTCTCTGCGGCTGAGGACGACACGTACGTTATCACTGATAATTAAATATTTGCCTCCAACTCTCTCTGCAGAACAGACCTTCCCTGCTGGCCCTGTGCCTTCATCCATCTTCTCATCCATCTTCTCATCCATCTTCTCATCCATCTTCTCATCCATCTTCTCATCCATCTTCTCATCCATCTTCTCATCCATCTTCTCATCCATCTTCTCATCCATCTTCTCATCTGTATTCGTTTCTTTCTCTTCTTTCATTTGTTGCTGCTGGTCAGCGCAGTAAACTCGTACTGCTTGTTTGTTGATGTCTGTTTTGGATATAAAGTATGGGCTCCGTGTTATCGCTAGTTCTCACATGCGTTTAGTTCTATGAGAGTTTAGTTTTCGTGTGTTTTCTTGTGACAAAAAACATGTTTTTGGACAGCAGCCAGATGAGTCGGCAGTTCCCCAAAGTGAAAGTCGTGTAATTGGTGACCCTGTGTTGCCAATCAGTCATGTAATGTGAAAGCCACAACAACTGAACGACTCACCATCAAACACTACGTTACTGGTTGTGCTGTAAGGTACAAAGACCTGACCACTCAAAGTTGTGTAGTGTGAACTAGTGAAGCTCCTGTATGATCACTGGAGCTGATACAGTGGACAGTGAGTGGAGGTCCTGTATGGTCACTGGAGCTGATACAGTGGACAGTGAGTGGAGGTCCTGTATGGTCACTGGAGCTGATACAGTGGACAGTGAGTGGAGGTCCTGTATGGTCACTGGAGCTGATACAGTGGACAGTGAGTGGAGGTCCTGTATGGTCACTGGAGCTGATACAGTGGACAGTGAGTGGAGGTCCTGTATGGTCAGTGGAGCTGATACAGTGGACAGTGAGGTGAGTGGAGGTCCTGTATGGTCAGTGGAGCTGATACAGTGGACAGTGAGTGGAGGTCCTGCATGGTCAGTGGAGCTGATACAGTGGACAGTGAGTGGAGGTCCTGTATGGTCAGTGGAGCTGATACAGTGGACAGTGAGTGGAGGTCCTGTATGGTCAGTGGAGCTGATACAGTGGACAGTGAGTGGAGGTCCTGCATGGTCAGTGGAGCTGATACAGTGGACAGTGAGTGGAGGTCCTGCATGGTCAGTGGAGCTGATACAGTGGACAGTGAGTGGAGGTCCTGTATGGTCAGTGGAGCTGATACAGTGGACAGTGAGTGGAGGTCCTGTATGGTCACTGGAGCTGATACAGTGGACAGTGAGTGGAGGTCCTGTATGGTCACTGGAGCTGATACAGTGGACAGTGAGTGGAGGTCCTGTATGGTCACTGGAGCTGATACAGTGGACAGTGAGTGGAGGTCCTGTATGGTCACTGGAGCTGATACAGTGGACAGTGAGTGGAGGTCCTGTATGGTCACTGGAGCTGATACAGTGGACAGTGAGTGGAGGTCCTGTATGGTCACTGGAGCTGATACAGTGGACAGTGAGTGGAGGTCCTGTATGGTCACTGGAGCTGATACAGTGGACAGTGAGTGGAGGTCCTGTATGGTCACTGGAGCTGATACAGTGGACAGTGAGTGGAGGTCCTGTATGGTCAGTGGAGCTGATACAGTGGACAGTGAGTGGAGGTCCTGTATGGTCAGTGGAGCTGATACAGTGGACAGTGAGTGGAGGTCCTGTATGGTCAGTGGAGCTGATACAGTGGACTGTGTATGTAGAAAGTGTGCTTAATGAACTGGTTGGTTGGTGTTGGTGGTGAATATTCCAGTTCTTGCTGCACCAGCCATTAGATGTCTAGGAAGCCAAACCACAGGAGGTCCTTCAGCCTAATAACTCATACACGTCTCACCGAGCGGTCGGTGTTGAAATGGTCTGTTAATAATCAGCGTTACTGTATCGCTCAGACGTACGGTTGCACAATAATACCCGTGTCATATCAGTAATGGCAGATAATTGCCTTGAGTCTCTCGTCTGGATTAGTTTGATATTTGGAAAGAGAACGATATTTGGAGTGCTAACACGGTGATGCTTTAATTGGCCTTCGTTCTGTCTGAGTGGACTCAATTTGCGAACGCATATGTCCGGCCCAGTCTGAGTGGGCACGAAGTTCAGTCCCAGAGCCTAATATATGGGTCACACTTGTTTTCAGGCCGAATCTGTACTCGGTATGTTCTGCTACACTAGTGCAGGTCTAGTCTGTGTGGAAAGATATCGGTGTACCAAGCATCTGACATCCATCCATCCATCCATCCATTATCTTCTACTTTATCCCACTACTCAGGGTCATGGGGGGGGGGGGGGCTGGGCTGGAGCCTTTCCCAGTGTCAACAGGTGAAGGCGGGGTACACCATGGACAGGTCACCAGTCCATCACATCACCAACACATACTCACTCGCACACTCACACCTACGGTCAGTTTAGAGTGAGGATCCTAACATGCATGTGTTTGGACTGTGGGAGGAAACCAGAGTACCCAGAGGAACCCACTCAAACACAGAGAGACCATACACACTCCACACAGAACCACCCAGACCGGGAATCCAACCCAGATCATCTTACTGTGAGGAGACAGTGCTGACCACTACACCACCATACTGACCACTACACCACCATACTAACCACTACACCACCATACTAACCACTACACCACCATACTGACCACTACACCACCATATTAACCACTACACCACCGTACTAACCACTACACCACCGTACTAACCACTACACCACCGTACTAACCACTACACCACCATACTAACCACTACACCACCGTACTAACCACTACACCACCGTACTGACCACTACACCACCGTACTGACCACTACACCACCGTACTAACCACTACACCACCATACTAACCACTACACCACCGTACTAATTACTACACCACCATACTAACCACTACACCACCATACTGACCACTACACCACCATACTGACCACTACACCATCGTACTAACCACTACACCACCGTACTAACCACTACACCACCGTACTAACCACTACACCACCGTACTAACCACTACACCACCATACTAACCACTACACCACCATACTAACCACTACACCACCATACTAACCACTACACCACCGTACTGACCACTACACCACCGTACTGACCACTACACCACCACACTAACCACTACACCACCACACTAACCACTACACCACCACACTAACCACTACACCACCACACTAACCACTACACCACCATACTAACCACTACACCACCGTACTGACCACTACACCACCGTACTAACCACTACACCACCGTACTAACCACTACACCACCGTACTAACCACTACACCACCGTACTAACCACTACACCACCATACTGACCACTACACCACCATACTAACCACTACACCACCATACTGACCACTACACCACCATACTGACCACTACACCACCATACTAACCACTACACCACCATACTAACCATTACACCACCATACTGACCACTACACCACCATACTAACACTACACCACCATACTAACCACTACACCACCATACTGACCACTACACCACCATACTAACCACTACACCACCATACTGACCACTACTGTTTATGGAGGATTGTGTTTCTGTATTAATCTCCTCTCTGTGTCGTCTGGAACATCTCTGCACGGGAACAGAAGGAGAGTCTCTCAGAAACATTAGATCAGACAGCCGGAAACTTAAAGCAAGCAGGTATCTGAAAGCTAGCAGCTCTCTGCTGTCTGATCACCTCGCTGGTGAAGAATAGGCTTGTTCTGTAGAGTTCATAGTTTGGTCACGTGTATAACCTGGTCTGGGATTGGAGTGAGGCGTCCCACTGACTGAACACGAAGCAGTTTAGTCTGCGTGCAGGTCTTCCTTTCGTTCTGTCTGTTTTTCTTTTATTAGATCTCAGATCTTGAATCTAATCTCTGTCTGATCTATGATTTGGTTGACAATGCTGGACGTTCATGGTCTTAGTACGGTGGTGTGGTGGTCAGTACGGTGGTGTAGTGGTCAGTACGCTGGTGTGGTGGTCAGTACGGGGGTGTAGTGGTTAGGGGTGGTTTAGTGTAAATGTAGTAGTTAGGGTTTAGTGTAAATGTAGGGGTTAGTGTTTAGTGTAAATGTAGGAGTTAGTGTTTAGTGTAAGTGTAGGGGTTAGTGTTTAGTGTAAATGTAGAGGTTAGGGTTTAGTGTAAATGTAGGAGTTAGGGTTTAGTGTAAATGTAGGAGTTAGTGTTTAGTGTAAATGTAGGGGTTAGGGTTTAGTGTAAATGTAGTGGTTAGGGGTGGTTTAGTGTAAATGTAGTGGTTAGGGGTGGTTTAGTGTAAATGTAGTAGTTAGTGTTTAGTGTAAATGTAGGAGTTAGGGTTTAGTGTAAATGTAGGGGTTAGTGTTTAGTGTAAATGTAGGAGTTAGTGTTTAGTGTAAGTGTAGGGGTTAGTGTTTAGTGTAAATGTAGAGGTTAGGGTTTAGTGTAAATGTAGGAGTTAGGGTTTAGTGTAAATGTAGGAGTTAGTGTTTAGTGTAAATGTAGGGGTTAGGGTTTAGTGTAAATGTAGGAGTTAGGGTTTAGTGTAAATGTAGGAGTTAGGGTTTAGTGTAAATGTAGGGGTTAGGGTTTAGTGTAAGTGTAGGGGTTAGTGTTTAGTGTAAATGTAGGAGTTAGGGTTTAGTGTAAATGTAGGGGTTAGGGTTTAGTGTAAGTGTAGGGGTTAGGGTTTAGTGTAAATGTAGGGGTTAGTGTTTAGTGTAAATGTAGGAGTTAGGGTTTAGTGTAAATGTAGGGGTTAGGGTTTAGTGTAAATGTAGGAGTTAGGGTTTAGTGTAAATGTAGGAGTTAGGGTTTAGTGTAAATGTAGGAGTTAGTGTTTAGTGTAAATGTAGGAGTTAGGGTTTAGTGTAAATGTAGGGGTTATGGTTTAGTGTAAATGTAGGAGTTAGGGTTTAGTGTAAATGTAGGGGTTAGGGTTTAGTGTAAATGTAGGGGTTAGGGTTTAGTGTAAATGTAGGGGTTAGGGTTTAGTGTAAATGTAGGAGTTAGGGTTTAGTGTAAATGTAGGAGTTAGGGTTTAGTGTAAATGTAGGAGTTAGGGTTTAGTGTAAATGTAGGAGTTAGGGTTTAGTGTAAATGTAGGAGTTAGGGTTTAGTGTAAATGTAGGGGTTAGGGTTTAGTGTAAATGTAGGGGTTAGGGTTTAGTGTAAATGTAGGGGTTAGGGTTTAGTGTAAATGTAGGAGTTAGGGTTTAGTGTAAATGTAGGAGTTAGGGTTTAGTGTAAATGTAGGGGCTAGGGTTTAGTGTAAGTGTAGGGGTTAGGGTTTAGTGTAAATGTAGGGGTTAGTGTTTAGTGTAAATGTAGGAGTTAGGGTTTAGTGTAAATGTAGGGGTTAGGGTTTAGTGTAAATGTAGGGGTTAGGGTTTAGTGTAAATGTAGGGGTTAGGGTTTAGTGTAAATGTAGGAGTTAGTGTTTAGTGTAAATGTAGGGGTTAGGGTTTAGTGTAAATGTAGGGGTTAGGGTTTAGTGTAAATGTAGGGGTTAGGGTTTAGTGTAAATGTAGGGGTTAGGGTTTAGTGTAAATGTAGGAGTTATGGTTTAGTGTAAATGTAGGGGTTAAGGTTTAGTGTAAATGTAGGGGTTAGGGTTTAGTGTAAATGTAGGGGTTAGGGTTTAGTGTAAATGTAGAGGTTAGGGTTTAGTGTAAATGTAGGGGTTAGGGTTTAGTGTATATGTAGGGGTTAGTGTTTAGTGTAAATGTAGGGGTTAGGGTTTAGTGTAAATGTAGAGGTTAGTGTTTAGTGTAAATGTAGGTGTTAGGGTTTAGTGTAAATGTAGGGGTTAGGGTTTAGTGTAAATGTAGGGGTTAGGGTTTAGTGTAAATGTAGAGGTTAGGGTTTAGTGTAAATGTAGGGGTTAGGGTTTAGTGTAAATGTAGGAGTTAGGGTTTAGTGTAAATGTAGGGGTTAGGGTTTAGTGTAAATGTAGGGGTTAGGGTTTAGTGTAAATGTAGGAGTTATGGTTTAGTGTAAATGTAGGGGTTAAGGTTTAGTGTAAATGTAGGGGTTAGGGTTTAGTGTAAATGTAGGGTTTAGTGTAAATGTAGGGTTTAGTGTAAATGTAGGGGTTAGGGTTTAGTGTAAATGTAGAGGTTAGGGTTTAGTGTAAATGTAGGGGTTAGGGTTTAGTGTATATGTAGGGGTTAGGGTTTAGTGTAAATGTAGGGGTTAGGGTTTAGTGTATATGTAGAGGTTAGGGTTTAGTGTAAATGTAGGGGTTAGGGTTTAGTGTAAATGTAGGGGTTAGGGTTTAGTGTAAATGTAGGAGTTAGGGTTTAGTGTAAATGTAGGGGTTAGGGTTTAGTGTAAATGTAGGGGTTAGGGTTTAGTGTAGATGTAGGGGTTAGGGTTTAGTGTAAATGTAGGGGTTAGGGTTTAGTGTAGATGTAGGGGTTAGGGTTTAGTGTAAGTGTAGGGGTTAGGGTTTAGTGTAAATGTAGGGGTTAGGGTTTAGTGTAAATGTAGGGGTTAGGGTTTAGTGTAAATGTAGAGGTTAGGGTTTAGTGTAAATGTAGGGGTTAGGGTTTAGTGTAAATGTAGGGGTTGAATTCACAAAGTATTAACCCTCTGATGCATGAATTATGAAATCCTGAGTCAAGATTTTTAAAAATGTATTTTTACTACTTTTAGGGAATTGAAAAAAAAACAAATATTAACTTATTAATTATTAATTAAAAATGTGATTCTTTCAGGATGTTGCAGTGGACAACAACATTGGACTACATTACCCAACAGACATATGCTGGAAATGTACTTAGCAATGCATTACCTCCACTTTGTTGGACACATGGTTAATCCCAGTTTCCTACTTATTTGAAATAAAATTTCCAAAACTAAAAGCATAATATTGTTATATAGATACTCCTGCATATCATCAATTTTTTTTTTACCGCTAGGGTTCTTCTAGAATAGAAGGATTGATAGGATATTCCAGCAGTGATCAAAGTGTATGGCTGTCAGTCGACCATTTTGGAGGTTCACTTGTAGTTACAACAATTAACCACTGAATAAACATCAATGGAGAGGGGCAGCATAGAGCATTCTCATGGTTGATAAGCAATTCCATCATAGAAACCATTGCATTAAGGAGAAAATGACTTTTAAACAGCTGTCCACTGTAGTCACCACTATGCGCCAGAGGGTTAAAATATGAGCAACCAGGCTGTAGATGATTCATTCACAATTACTGTGAATTATTTTATACATCTATATCCATTCTTAATAAACTGCACTCACTGATTAGGTTTATGATTATTTGTATTTCTTTAAGTCAGTGAGAAATTAATCCAAGGACTCAGTTTATGTAGCAGTTATGTAGTTATTAACAGTCATGGAGAAGCTGTTAGATGATTAATTTGCTGTTTATTAGGAACCGATATTAAAGTGTTGCTGAATGTTGTTTAATAACTGCTGCCCTGCGACTCAGTCTCAGTGTTCTGCAGGTGAAGCCCAGTGAGCTTCAGTGCTCAAGTCTCTAATATGATAATGCCGGTGCTGATTGGCTGCTGCAGCACATTGCATGGCGTCAGGGGACATGTCTACTGTCTAATTCCCCCAATCAGGACACAGCCAGGTGGGCCACTGGGGGATGGCGCATGTTGCAGCTGTGAGCTGAAGATGGACCCCAGCTGGAGTGTGGACTGCATGTTGATTTAATTTCCTCTCTTGGTCAGTGATGGCAGAATGTGTTAGCATTGGATGGTCTTCATCTTTTCATGCATATGGTGGCTGTTATTCATTTTAAAGGAGCAGTATGTAAAATATTACAAAACTAAATGAACTAAAACTATTGACAGATTGCATCAAAAACGTCTATGTACCGTGTTGCAGAGATATCTAACCAGCAACTCCTGGCTGATGATACCACTTTGTACCTGAAGTGGTGATAGTGAGATACTGTGGTCCCACTTTGTACCTGAAGAGGTAATAGTGAGTCACTAACACCTCAATGTACCTGGAGAGGTGAGAATGAGTCACTGTAGTACCACTTTTTTCCTGAAGAGGTGATTGTGAGTCACTGTAGTACCACTTTGTACCTGAAGAGGTGATAGTGAGTCACTGTAGTACCACTTTGTACCTGAAGAGGTGATAGTGAGTCACTGTAGTACCACTTTCTAACTGAAGAGGTGATAGTGAGTCACTGTAGTACCACTTTCTAACTGAAGAGGTGATAGTGAGTCACTGTAGTACCACTGTGTACCTGAAGAGGTGAGAGTGAGTCACTGTAGTACCACTGTGTACCTGAAGAGGTGAGAGTGAGTCACTGTAATACCACTGTGTACCTGAAGAGGTGATAGTGTCACTGTAATACCACTTTGTACCTGAGGCGGTGATAGTGAGTCACTGTAGTACCACTTTTTTCCTGAAGTGGTAATAATGAGTCACTTTAATACCACTTTGTACCTAAAGAGGTGATAGTGAGTCACTGTAGTACCACTTTGTACCTGAAGAGGTGATAGTGAGTCACTGTAGTACCAGTTTGTACCTGAAGAGGTAATAGTGAGTCACTGTTGTACTACTTTGTACCTGAAGAGGTGATAGTGAGTCACTGTAGTACCAGTTTGTACCTGAAGAGGTGATAGTGAGTCACTGTAGTACCAGTTTGTACCTGAAGAGGTGATAGTGAGTCACTGTAGTACCGCTTTGTGCCTGAAGAGGTGATAGTGAGTCACTGTAGTACCGCTTTGTGCCTGAAGAGGTGATGGTGAGTCACTGTATTGTGGAGCTGAATCAGTCCAGTATGTGAGGATGAGGAAGTAGTGCTGTGTACTCTGATCTCTGGTCAGTGGTGGTGAAGCTGCTGCTCCCGGTTAGATCATTTAAGACCAGACAGCCAATGAAAGAACAGTAAACAACAGTTAGGATGTTTGAGTGCAGACAGCAGGAGAAGAAACCAGATGTGAAGATCTGATGTTAGGCAGATATGCTAATGAGTTGCAGTGAACACTGGCCAAATGGCTCTGAGCACCAGAGTTAACGATGATGTAACAGCCTAGCCGTTTGCTGATTGGTCCTACATTTGTGTCACCACTTCCTACTGCTTTACTTCAACCTGAAGACTGAAGTGGTCAACTCCTACATCGTCACTGTCCAAAGAAAAACATCATCTCCAAAATTTAAACCCTACAGGAGAGGCCAAAGACCTTCCTCACTATTAATAAAGTCAATGGAACCAGAATTCTTTCCAAGCTATTTTGAAGCATCATGAAAACACTCTCCGGTCATTTCCCAGAATACATCACTTCATTGATGAATATAAATAACAGTAATTATCAGACTCGCTGGTTGGATCAGCTGACAGGAGCCAAGAGTCTTTACTAAACTGGGGAAATCTGCTTTTAGCTACAGTAACTACAGGAAACACTAAAACTCAGCTCACTGTCGCTCAATCATTTTAAACTTTTAATATCTAACCAGCCTGTACCTGTTTTACTTAATCTTACTTATTCTTAATGTTTAGGTCTGGCTTTAGCTTTATTTTCCCTTATTTTTTATTTAATTAGCTCTATTTTTGTATTTTATTTTAATGTTATTTTATTTTATTTTCCTATAAATTTTCTTTTTAACTTCAATTTCCTTTATTATTTCTGATCACTTACCCTCTTTTTATCTTAATGTCTTTCTAATCGAATCTTAACTTTTTAATCTATTTTTAGTATTATTATTATTATTTCTACTTTTATATTCACTGTATTTTAAAATTTTTCATTTAATGTGCATTAGCTACTTTCTTCTCAGTTGTTTTAATTCACAATGATTAAATTTTGTTTTTATTTCCTTTATATCAATCCCTGTTCATGTAAATGCTCGGTTACATTGAAATTGAGGGTTGCCCTCAATGTACATCCGAGCTTAAATAAAGATTGATTGATTGATTTATTCACACCATATGAAGATCAGCTGTCATGCTAAAATTATACATACATATATATATAAATAAAAAAAGCATTGCCAAAAATGGAGGTATATGTTTAGTAGTGATGTGTTTTTATTAGAGTAATTAAAACACTGGATTTTGAGTGCTTGTTTTGGCCGCTCTGGTCTTCCTAAAATAAACGATCTGTTGTGAAAGCTCCGAGGCGAATAAACATCCTCTATTAATAAGCTGTATTGTTCTCGCTTGATTGACTGACGCGCCACAAAAATGTTTATCTGTGAAACTACAGCGCAGCCTAATTAGAGTCCGTATTAACGCTCTCATTAGGAGTCGGATGGAATCAGCGACTCTGAGAGTCAAATAAGTTTGTTTATTTCCTGGTAAACAGATTTGGAGTCTGTTCTCCGTGCTCTCTCTGCAGCGCTGGCTGGAGGCCGTGTTTAGTTGAAGTTGCTGTGGTTTGGAGTATCCTGGCTGTTATTCGTGCAGCGCTGCTCTGAATATGTCAGCGCTGATGTCTCCGCTCTAATGGTCAGCTCAAGCTCCTTTGATCATGCTACGAGAAAGCATAGATGAAAGGGTCAAGGTTAATGACAGGTTCAGAACAAACAGCGTTCTCTCTGGAGGTAGTAGATGTTGGTTCTACGGCTCTGCCTCTTCTGGGAAGCCGTAGCGCCTCAGTCTGACCAAACAGTCGCAATTTATTTAAACATGTAAACGAGGCGAGGCAGGACTGAGAGCAGCTTGTTAGAAATGATGGTTATTGTTGCAGGAGGTGGTCACTTCTGGAAGAGAGTCATCTGCATAGTTTCCTCTCTGAGTGATTAGACAGTCCGATGTGAGACCGCTGGTGACCAGTGTGTGTTTTATCTTTATGATCGAAGCAGCTACAGAAAAAAACATGGCTGTTTTTGTTGTGCTTCCCAAAGTGGTTTCAGCAATGGTGAGTCGGTGAGTCAGTGAGGCGTTTAATCAGTCAATAAGTCGGTCTGTGAGTACTTTAGACAGTGAGGCAGAGTTAGGCAGTCAGTCAGTGAGGGAGACAGTGAGGCAGAGTCAGACAATCAGACATTTAATTAGTCAGTGAGTGAGAGAGTGAGTCAGTGAGGATATTTGATCAGTCAAAAAGTCAGTACATTGCCTCACTGTCTCACTGACTAGTCAGGCATTCAGACCTTTAATCAGTCAGTCAATTAATTAGTCAGTGAGACAGTGAGGCAGAGTCTGGCAATCGAACTTTTGATCAGTCAGTGAGTAAGTTAGTCAATGAGGCAGAGTCAGGCATTTAGACCTTTAATTAGTCAGTCAGTGAGGCAGAGTCAGGAAATCAAACATTTGATCAATTAGTCAGTCAGTCAGTGAGGCAGAGTCAGGAAATCAAACATTTGATCAATTAGTAAGTCAGTCAGTCAGTAAGGCAGAGTCAGGAAATCAAACATTTGATCAATTAGTAAGTCAGTCAGTCAGATTGACTTACTAACATATCAAATGTTTGATTTCCTGTCAGTCAATCAGTCAGAGAGTAAGTTGGCCAGTGAGGCAGAGTCAGGCAGTCCGACCTTTAATTAGACCTTTAATTAGAGCCACGGAGTCAATTTAACAAAAACACTGCAATACCCTTTTTGTGTGCATCCAATTTCCTAGACTCTTAAGTAGCTGTAAATTTGTCTGATAAGCAGTTACTTGGACAGGCGTCGTCTGATCTCTCGTTACTTTTTGACACATTAAGGAATTAAAAGGTCTGGAGTTGATTCTGAGTGTTAAATATACAGTAGCTGTTTATTAGAACTCTCCAATACGCAGACCGTAGAGGTGTCAGTGTGGAGTAAACGGTGGATCATCAGGCTGAATCATGATTCTCCTGTGAAACATGGTGGTGGTAGTATTATGCCATTGGAATACATGGCTGCTAGTGGAACTGCGTGACTGGTGTTGATGTGACTGCTGATAGAAGAAGCAGGATGAATTTTAAAGCTCTACTTTCTGCTTAGTCAAATGCTATAATGGATAATGACCCACAACATGCTGTGAAAGCAACTAGAGAGGCAACGACCACCTTAGGAAAGAAATGGTATTCTTAACTGGTAGAGTCAGTCACTTGACCTTAACCAGAAGCTGAGCACAAGCAGAGTCTGCTGACAAACCATCAATTTACTGTCCAGTATCTGTCGCTGTTGCCCTTTAAAGTTAAGACTGGAATTCTAGAAGTCGTATATCAACCACATTCAGTAACGCTGCTGACCTCTCTGGAATGAATGTGTCTTTAGGACAAAGAGGAAAAACACCATCCACACTGTTACCGGCATAAAGTTCTAAATCCATTGTTGTTATGGTTGGTGTTGGTGGCTGACCTGCACATGTGTGAAAGCACCACTAACCTAGATAGAAGAAAACATTCTGCCTTCCAGACGCCGTCTTTTTCAGAGTCGTGGCATTTCGAGAAAGCGTTCTACTACAGTGCAGGTGCTGGACTGACCTGCCTATGTTCCAGTTCTGGCTCCCATTGGATGTGTGTGCAAACTACTAAAGACCTTATACTGTTGCACAACTGCAGACTAGTATAACAGAAGTCTGTTATACAAGCCTACAGAAACCTGGATCAGTATCTTCGGCTTCCAAGAGATTATTAAGAGCTGTTAACATGGAAGTGCTGTAACACAGTGGTAAACTTGTGTACCAACTCGTTTGGAAGGCTTTGTAGGTGTGAATATTTCTTACAGACTGGCAGCTAAAATGCTTATGTTTATACAGATGACGTTGTGTGGTTTATGGCTCAGCAGACCCGGTTGGTTTATGGCAGGAACCTCCCAAGGTTACTGCCCCAAGCCCAGGTCCGGCCAGTCAGCTGGACTTAAACAGGGTACAGGTGGACCATTTTCAGACCTCCACAAGTCGTGTGTGTACTGCTGTATCTTCAAGAACAAAGCATGTGCTCTGAACTGGTCTCACTCTTCATTCTGACGGCAAGGAAAGAAGCTACGTGGTGTATTTTCTGTCTTTGCAGAAAAACAAGGACGAGGTCACAGGAAGTGAGGTTAATTGCTCCTTCGTCTGTACTATTTTCCCCATTAGGAAACGTACATTTTCCCATACATATGTATGACATCAACTGTGATGTACAATCCAGAAATCTCAGCTCAAAACATGAGAACGACCTTTTCCGTTTCCTGTTTTTAGTGTCTCAGGGTGTAGAGCTATAAGTGTTCCATATGTTACATCATATATGTCTCGTTGAGAGGGTCACACGTCATATACGTTTTGACCAGAAAAAACAACTGGTGTACTTAACCGACGGACTTCTACACAGCAGTCAGAGAAGCTTAGATTGGCGGAGCTCTCTCCAGATATATTAGGACAATGTATCTGAGAGATTAGTCTCAAAACAACTGACGAATGTGTAAAAGACAATTCACAAATTCCACACGCATCACACACGAGTTTCACTATTCACAAATAAATATCTCACAGCTCGCCGTTTAAGAATTCTGTTAAATTTATGAATATATATATTTTAGATTTTCATAGCTGAATTATAATTTATATGTGAAAATGAACACATTTGTCTATTTTCTTTTTGCATATTTTTGAAAAGACGAGGTCTTAAATGTTAAATTGATTTATAAAGTGTTGAATCTGCGTTTGTGGATCAAATGGATTTTGAGACTTTCGTTTCGGGTTTCTGAACAAGATCCACACACAAACGCAGCTCTATTTACAAATGTGGTGAATACGCCGCCGCTAGGGGGCGCTGCTGCTTTCGGCGGAATTATGTAAGGCCAATGAGGAAGAGTGGCTTGAGTATCACTATAATGAAGCAGCGAGTCGGATGGGTAATAAACTAAACTGACTATTTTTAAACTGGTTAAACTGGTTTAGTGGAGCTGATTAGCTAACTTCATCAACAGGTGTTGTGCTGAAATCCGACTCACAGCCAGAATCCGACAACCAGAATCCGACTCACAAGCAGAATCCGACTCACAGCCAGAATCAGCCTCACAGCCAGAATCCGACAACCAGAATCCGACTCACAGCCAGAATCCGACTCACAGCCAGAATCCGACAACCAGAAACTGACTCACAGCCAGAATCCGACAACCAGAATCCGACTCACAGCCAGAATCAGACAGCCAGAATCTGACAACCAGAACTCCCTGGACTCCCTATATCCAAGTTCACATTTGACGACCTGACACTGCATTTTGAACTAATTTCAGATATCACTGATTTATTTACACATCCGTGAATAGATCAGTGATATCTGCAGTGATTAATAAACATAAACAGTGAGTCATAAACACGCCTTATCTGTACTGCATATAGACTTGTTGTTTTGAATAAAACATATTTTTATGATCAGTTTTGGTTGTATTAGCAGATTTCACACAGTCAGAAGAAGTGTTTTAAACACGTCAGAATTATACTCCCCCGTCTCTGAGGGAGCTATGATTCATCTCAAACTCCTATTGTATTAACCAGGACTTCAGTTTCTGCCTAACATCCTCGTTGTTTTGGTGCCATGTTTTGGTCTGTAGATTGTGATCTGAAGTGCATGTGGACTCTTTGTTTGGTTTTATGTTCTGCTGAGCTGTTCGCTGTGAAGGAAAATGAAAGATTGGCTGTTATTTACTGATGGAAACAGAAACCGCGAGTATAAATGAAGCAGCCGTTTCTGTGTTCTAAGGCACGTGCACGCCAAGGTGAGTCGGATTCTGGTTGTCGGATTCTGGTTGTCGGATTCTGGTTGTCGGATTCTGGCTGTGAGGCAGATTCTGGCTGTGAGGTCGGTTTCTGGCTGTAAGGTGGATTCTAGTTGTCGGATTCTGGTTGTGAGTCGGATTCTGGTTGTGAGTCGGATTCTGGTTGTGAGTCGGATTCTGGTTGTGAGTCGGATTCTGGTTGTGAGTCGGATTCTGGTTGTGAGTCGGATTCTGGTTGTGAGTCGGATTCTGGTTGTGAGTCGGATTCTGGTTGTGAGTCGGATTCTGGTTGTGAGTCGGATTCTGGTTGTGAGTCGGATTCTGGTTGTGAGTCGGATTCTGGTTGTGAGTCGGATTCTGGTTGTGAGTCGGATTCTGGTTGTGAGTCGGATTCTGGTTGTGAGTCGGATTCTGGTTGTGAGTCGGATTCTGGTTGTGAGTCGGATTCTGGTTGTTGGTTTCTAGCTGTGAGGCGGATTCTGGTTGTGAGTCGGATTCTAGTTGTCGGATTCTGGTTGTGAGTCAGATTCTGGTTGTGAGGCGGATTCTGGTTGAGAGTCGGATTCTGGTTGTTGGTTTCTGGCTGTGAGGCAGATTCTGGTTGTGAGGCAGATTCTGGTTGTCGGATTCTGGTTGTGAGTCGGATTCTAGTTGTCGGATTCTGGTGGTGAGTCGGATTCTGGTGGTGAGGCAGATTCTGGTTGTCGGATTCTGGCTGGGAGTCGGATTCTGGCTGGGAGTCGGATTCTGGCTGGGAGTCGGATTCGGGTTGGGAGTCGGATTCTGGTTGTCGGATTCTGGCTGTGAGGCTGATTCTGGCTGTGAGTCGGATTCTGGTTGTCGGGTTCTGGCTGTGAGTCGGATTCTGGTTGTGAGTCGGTTTCTGGTTGTCGGATTCTGGCTGTGAGTCGGATTCTGGCTGTGAGTCGGATTCTGGCTGTGAGTCGGATTCTGGCTGTGAGTCGGATTCTGGCTGTGAGGTCGGTTTCTGGCTGTAAGGTGGATTCTGGTTGTGAGTCGGATTCTGGTTGTGAGTCGGATTCTGGTTGTGAGTCGGATTCTGGTTGTGAGTCGGATTCTGGTTGTGAGTCGGATTCTGGTTGTGAGTCGGATTCTGGTTGTGAGTCGGATTCTGGTTGTGAGTCGGATTCTGGTTGTGAGTCGGATTCTGGTTGTGAGTCGGATTCTGGTTGTGAGTCGGATTCTGGTTGTGAGTCGGATTCTGGTTGTGAGTCGGATTCTGGTTGTGAGTCGGATTCTGGTTGTTGGTTTCTAGCTGTGAGGCGGATTCTGGTTGTGAGGCGGATTCTGGTTGTGAGTCGGATTCTGGTTGTTGGTTTCTAGCTGTGAGGCGGATTCTGGTTGTGAGGCGGATTCTGGTTGTGAGGCGGATTCTAGTTGTCGGATTCTGGTTGTGAGTCAGATTCTGGTTGAGAGTCGGATTCTGGTTGTCAGTTTCTGGTTGTTGGTTTCTGGCTGTGAGGCAGATTCTGGTTGTGAGGCAGATTCTGGTTGTCGGATTCTGGTTGTGAGTCGGATTCTGGTGGTGAGGCAGATTCTGGTTGTCGGATTCTGGCTGTGAGTCGGATTCTGGCTGTGAGTCGGATTCGGGTTGGGAGTCGGATTCTGGTTGTCGGATTCTGGCTGTGAGTCGGATTCGGGTTGTGAGTTGGATTTCAGCACAACACCTGTTGATGAAGTTAGCTAATCAGCTCCACTAAACCAGTTTAACCAGTTTAAAAATAGTCAGTTTAGTTTATTACCCATCCGACTCGCTGCTTCATTATAGTGATACTCAAGCCACTCTTCCTCATTGGCCTTACATAATTCCGCCGAAAGCAGCAGCGCCCCTAGCGGCGGCGTATTCACCACATTTGTAAATAGAGCTGCGTTTGTGTGTGGATCTTGTTCAGAAACCCGAAACGAAAGTCTCAAAATCCATTTGATCCACAAACGCAGATTCAACACTTTATAAATCAATTTAACATTTAAGACCTCGTCTTTTCAAAAATATGCAAAAAGAAAATAGACAAATGTGTTCATTTTCACATATAAATTATAATTCAGCTATGAAAATCTAAAAAATATATATTCATAAATTTAACAGAATTCTTAAATGGCGAGCTGTGAGATATTTATTTGTGAATAGTGAAACTCGTGTGTGGAATTTGTCTCCATACTGTTCTATTCTTCACAAATTGGGAACTAAAGTGTAGTCAGTGTCATCAAAGATCTCTTCAAGACATTAACACAGCATCGTTACAGAAGAATTTACTTCATCTACAACATAATTTGGATCACATGAATATTTCAGAATAGAAGTTCATGAGATGGAGCTCCAAATGTTTTGGTTTTGGACAGTCTTCCTGTTGATACCAGCCCTTATTTGGTGACTGGGATTGTCCACTCCAGTTCTGAAGGCCTGAGTGGTAGAGGCTCTTCTGTAGTCCAGTTTACTGGACGGTAGCGTGTAGCTGAGGTGTGTGGGGATCAGTACAAGCTGCGGTTGCGTACGCAGGACGGGGGTTGGGTGATCTCAGTTACTGTTGTGTAACAGGTCAGCTCCTAGCTTCAGCATTGCTAGTACTCTTCATATCAGAGCTCATCATTAAGAGTTTCTTTGCGAGCCCGTAGCGTCTGTCTGTGTGTTTGGAGGACGGCGGTTGCCGCGGTGCTGCTCAGGGGTAAGCGAGTTTACGCAGGTTGGGAAAACGCTCCCCGTCCTTCTTGCCTGCGCTGCGTCCCGGGAGGACCCGGGAAGAGGCAGAGCGTGCTCGCGTGGACGCGCCTGGGCTGCGAAGCCTGTGGGAATCTATTTGTTTTCACTGACCTTCTGACCTGCTGGACGAGTAATTGGTCTCCAGATTATTCCTGTTTATTGTCATGCCGTGTTCATCAAGCAGGACTAATTGACACATGGACTTGGGCTACGGTTTCCGTTGCTTAGACGTGCATGAGTTGCGCCCTAATAGACACACTCTCTCTCTCTCTCTCTCTCTCTCTCTCTCTTTTTATTTTTTTTTCCAGAGTCTAATTAACTAGTGCGGGATTTCGAACCGGAGACCGAGCTTGTTTACGACGGCCGGATCTCTGCGCCCGCAGCGTGACCGAGACGCTGTAGACGTTGGACTTGTCAGTTTCCTCCCACGTTGAGAGATGTGGGGTTGAAAGAGGCTCTGGTTTGAAGAACGTACAGAAGAGAAAAGCTGAAGAAGCCGCGAGTCACACGCGCGCCGTAACAAAGAGAATCAACCTTGTAGATCAGTCGTAGCGGTCCGAGCTAGCCGCGCCGCGCTCCTCTTCTGGTTACGGCCCAGAGCAGGAGCTGACGCAACGACTTTTTTGCAACCAAACAGATTTGATGGGCTCTGAAGGCTTTGAGAAGGCTTTGCTGCAGTGGCTTCTACGAGCAGTTAGGAGAACGTATCTCAGTCCACTCGCGACAAACACAGCAGTGAGTCCTCAGAATTTAGAAAAATTTACTATTAATATTTACACACAGAGGAGTCTGACCCCCACGTTTAACCCCCTTCCTGCAGTAAAACAGTTAGACTTACACACACACACACACACACACACACACACACACACACACACACTAGTGAACACACTCACTCACTCACTCACACACACACACACACACACACACACACACACACTAGGGGCAGTGAAGCACTCACATACAAACTCATACTAGTGAACACACATACTAGAGGGCAGTGAAACACACACTAGGGGGCAGTATAGCACCCACATATTTGTATACACACACACACTCTAGTGAACACACACTAGTGGGCAGTGAAAAACCCACATATACACACATTAGTGAATATACACACAGACACACTATGAGGCAGTAAAACACTTATGTATACGCACAATAGTGAACACACACACTAGGGGGCAGTGTAACACACATACACAAAAGCAGCTTTTCTTTTAGTTCAGCTCAAACCTCTATCACATCATCATCACCTCTAACATCTACTGTAATCTCACCTCCATCTCCTCCACTCTGTTCCTCGCCTCCATCGCCTCCACTCTGTTCCTCGCCTCCATCTCCTCCACTCTGTTCCTCCCCTCCACTCTGTTCCTCGCCTCCATCTCCTCCACTCTGTTCCTCACCTCCACTCTGTTCCTCGCCTCCATCTCCTCCACTCTGTTCCTCGCCTCCATCTCCTCCACTCTGTTCCTCACCTCCATCTCCTCCACTCTGTTCCTCACCTCCATCTCCTCCACTCTGTTCCTCGCCTCCATCTCCTCCACTCTGTTCCTCGCCTCCATCATCTCCACTCTGTTCCTCGCCTCCATCATCTCCACTCTGTTCCTCACCTCCATCTCCTCCACTCTGTTCCTCGCCTCCATCACCTCCACTCTGTTCCTCGCCTCCATCACCTCCACTCTGTTCCTTGACTCCATCATCTCCACTCTGTTCTTCGCCTCCACCTCCTCCACTCTGCTCTTCATGCACTGCCTCCATCTGGATTTCCAGTGTGTTTGGAATGACAGAAGTGAAATGGACCTGCTGTATGTCTATGAATTTTTTATTTTTCAGTTCTTTTCATTAGTTGAACCTGAATTTTTATATTTATTATTGTTTAGGAAATATGAGTCTCTCAGACTGTCTTGTTTTTCTCTTTGATAATGTCAGGCGGAAAGGTGAACGCAGGGGGCTCCGGCTGCCCACCATTCAGGAGCGCACTCGACCAACAGCGTAGCTCGGGCTCGCGGTCTGAAGCTTTCGGGGTCTTTTCTATATCTCTCCTGCTTTGGTAAATACGGGGGATGTAATGAATAAAGTCGAGATGTTGTCATGCAGGGGGAACATTCCTGTTACTGGCTCCCCAAGGTATCCATGGCAACCCTAATTCCGCAGATACAGGCCGAACGCCGGTGGTAATTGCTTCAAACGGATGCATACTTTTACCAAATTAACCTTTATCAAAACCTTGAGACGTATTAATCTTCTGTTGTGTCTCCATTAATGTGGCTCGGCGAAGCCATCCTGATTTATGGCGGCGGACGGGAGGCTCCAGACGTCAGCTTGGGGGGGTGGGGTGCGGGTGCGGGGGGGCCTCCGAATGTCATCGTTCTCATCCCCCTGTTCTCCAGACAAGCGGCCCCCGGTGACAGCCTTTCAGGAATTGATCTGAGGCTATCACTTTAGAGTCCCCCGCCGCGCTCGTCTGCTCCACTTGATTTTTAGGACGTTGGTTCCCGTCCGCGGCGCGCTAAAAATAATGTTGATAGAAATAGAAAAACAAAACCGACGCCTGGGTTTGAAAAGCGAAGGTCGTAATCAATACTTCCTGTCTGCTAACGCTTGTTTTTAAAAGTTTACCACCACTTTAGAAAACAACATGAGCTTATTAATGAGTACCAGCAGTTATAACACGTTAATGAAGAGGGGATGTTTATATATATATACATACATACAGTGCCTTGCAAAAGTATTCGGCCCCCTTGAACTTTTCAAACTTTTGCCACATTTCAGGCTTCAAACATAAAGATATGAAATTGTTTGTGAAGAATCAACAACAAGTGGGACACAAAATTTATTGGATATTTTAAGTTCGACCCCTTTACTTTCAGTGCAGCAAACTCACTCCAGAAGTTCAGTGAGGATCTCTGATGATCCAGTGTTGACCTAAATGACTGATGATGATGAATAGAATCCACCTGTGTGGAATCAAGTCTCTGTATAAATACACCTGCTCTGTGATCGTCTCAGAGTTCTGTTTAAAGCACAGAGAGCACCATGAAGACCAAGGAACACACCAGGCAGGTCCGAGATACTGTTGTGGAGAAGCTTAAAGCCACTCTGCGTGGGTTACAGTCCAGATAGCCTAGCGCGGTGGACACTGATCAGAGAACAGTTACTGAACTGATAGACTCACCAGCACCGACGCGTCTGCTTCCTCAGAGCTTCAAAAGCGAGACAGTTCTCTGGATAAGGAAGCTCTGGTGCTGGTTCTCCTCCACAGAATGGTAAGAGGGTGTATTAAATTTAGGGTCTTCAGCCATAGACTTAGGTGGTCTTTGGAAGGCGGCCCCCCAACACTCTGATCTTTATGTGCTGTGTTCGTAACGCTGTTGTTCAAACCAAGTTTTCCTCTTCTTCCAATTACTGACTCCCTCTAACTGAACATGTTATTCTAGTAATTTTATGTTTGTTGTCGTTTTGCTTGTAATCAGTATCAACGTATCCGCGGATACACCAGAAGTTCTAACACAAAGTAAACAAAGATGGCCGCCCCAGTGTTGTCATGGAAAATAGCTTGAATAGTCATTGGCTGTCTGGTCTTAAATGATCTAACTGGGAGCAGCACCTCCACCACGACTGACCAGAGATCAGAATACACAGCACTACTTCTTCATCCTCACATGCTGGACTGATTCAGCTCCACAATACAATCTCTCACTATCACCTCTTCAGGTACAAACTGGTACTACAGTGTCTCACTATCACCTCTTCAGGTACAAAGTGGTACTACAGTGACTCACTATCACCTCTTCAGGTACAAAGCAGTACTACAGTGACTCACTATCACCTCTTCAGCTACAAAGTGGTACTACAGTGACTCACTATCACCTCTTCAGGTACAAAGTAGTACTACAGTGACTCACTGTCACCTCTTCAGGTACAAAGTAGTACTACAGTGACTCATTATCACCTCTTCAGGTACAAAGCAGTACTACAGTGACTCACTATCACCTCTTCAGGTACAAAGCAGTACTACAGTGACTCACTATCAACTCTTCAGGTACAAAGCAGTACTACAGTGACTCACTATCAACTCTTCAGGTCTTTCTTAATTGGTTTGAGTTTAAACAGTTCAGCACATAATCCTTGTGAACAGTGCAATGGTATGAGGTAAAGAGATGCTGGACAATGGATATATAAACAAATTAAAGCCTAACAAACTTTGTTTGCCGGGCACGTAGGACATGCAATATGAGGAATGTGGACACCATTAGGTTTTAAATTTTTGTTAAAGATGTTAAATGACATTTCTGAGCTGCTGTTAATGTCAGTCGTATCCTATCACTGATTGTGTGGTGATGGCTGTTAGATATTCGATGCCGGCTCCACCTCTCATGTCTATCCAAACTCTCGTACCGTATCCTGCACTGTGTGGTTGGTATTTGCACATACAGCGAGGGGCTCCATTTCAGTGTGCTCTCAGAATCCATTAGAAAGCAGAGTATTGCTTTATACGTGCAGGACCCAAACCCCCTCTGGTTATTACTCCTCACTGCTGGAGGAGATTGGAAAGATACACTAACCTTTTTATTAGAAGGGCTACCTCACTGAACACCGGCGTGATGAGTGAAACATAAACAGTGCTGTTTATGAGGGGCTGGGAAGTCACAGCGGTGGTGAGGCCAGTGTGGTAGTGCACGTGTACACGGACGCACCCACTTCTGCTGCGCTAGGACTCTATGCTAAGCGCTATTCTCTCACATCAGTATCTGATCATTATTTTCTGCCTTCTGACTGATCGAGATGTTATTGATTAGTAGGTTCCTCCCCTCCGGGCTGCTGGTGGGCTTGAGTAAATCTTTGGTTCATGTTGAGGCAGCACGAGTCGCTCGGAGAGGGTAAACCTGGTACATAGGAGTCTATTAGGGAGGTGGGTCATTCTCAGCACTGCAGTGACACTGACATGGTGGTGGAGTGTTAGTGTGTGTTGTGCTGGTGTGAGTGGATCAGACACAGCAGTGCTTCTGCTGGAGTGTTTAAACACTGTGTCCACTCACTGTCCACTCTATTAGACACTCCTACTACTTGCTGGTCCACCTTGTAGATGTAAAGTCAGAGACAGTAGCTCATCTGCTGCTGCACAGCTTGTGTCCCTCTAGTCCTTCATCAGTGGACACAGGACGCCGCTCACAGGACACTGCTCCACAGGACACTGCTCCACAGGACACTGCTCAAAGGACCCTGCTCACAGGACACTGCTCACAGGATGTTTCCCACAGTAACCCACTCACAGGACGCCTCCCACAGTAACCCATTCACAGGAGGACTCCCACAGGTAACTGCTCACAGGACGCTTTCCACAGTAACTCGCTCAGAGGACACTTCCCACAGGACAGTGCTCATGGGACGCTTCCAACAGTGACCTGCCCACAGGACACTATTGTCTGGATAGTTTTGGTGGTGGCACTTACAGGTGTTTAAGCACTGCTTGTCTGATCCACTCACACCAGCATAACATACATACAAACACCACCACCACCACATCAGTGTCACTGCAGTGCTGGTGTGTGTTGACTCAGTCATGGTGTGTGTTGACTCAATAATTGTGTGTTGACTCAGGTATGAGGTGTGTTGACTCAGTAATGGTGTGTGTTGACTCTAATGAGGGGTGTGTTGACTCAGTAATGGTGTGTGTGTTGACTCAGTAATGGTGTGTGTGTTGACTCAGTAATGGTGTGTGTTGACTCAGTAATGAGGTGTGTGTTGACTCAGTAATGAGGTGTGTGTTGACTCAGGTATGAGGTGTATTGACTCAGTAATGGTGTGTGTTGACTCATTAATGAGGGGTGTGTTGACTCAGTAATGGTGTGTGTGTTGACTCAGTAATGGTGTGTGTGTTGACTCAGTAATGAGGTGTGTGTTGACTCAGTAATGAGGGGTGTGTTGACTCAGTAATGAGGTGTGTGTTGACTCAGGTATGAGGTGTGTTGACTCAGTAATGGGGGGGGTGTTGACTCAGTAATGAGGTGTGTGTTGACTCAGGTATGAGGTGTGTTGACTCAGTAATTGTGTGTTGACTCATTAATGAGGGGTGTGTTGACTCATTAATGAGGGGTGTGTTGACTCATTAATGAGGGGTGTGTTGACTCAGTAATGGTGTGTGTTGACTCAGTAATGGGGTGTGTTGACTCAGTAATGAGGGGTGTGTTGACTCAGTAATGGTGTGTGTGTTGACTCAGTCATGAGGTGTGTGTTGACTCAGTCATGGTGTGTGTGTTGAGTAGTTACCTGTTGTGGTAACTGCGTATGGAGGTTCGTATGGTATCGTCTGTATGGAGAGATTCACAGTCCTGATCTGGGGACTGCTCTCCTCTCCAGCCAGTGGGTGTTCAGTCCAGTGTAAACATTACTTCCTATGAAATAAATCAAAAAGCAGGATCACAATGTGGACGTAATTCTCTCAGAGCTCTGAGTGTTAATGCCAGATGTCAGTGTAAAGGTCACGCGCTGAGAGATTCACTGTGTGAGAGAAGCTGCTTGAAATCTTAATCGCAGTGAGAGCTCAGCGTTTAGGCTAATGTGTGATAATCACTGAATCTGATATCATTATAATTCTTTACAAAATAATCTGTTGAGCATAACATCCTACAATTTCACCAGTTCTACTGTTACACTGTTTGGGTATGTTTCTGAACGACTACAAACAAACAAACAAAGAACATTTAAGGTGAAAAAAAACTCAAAACTAAAAAAAAAAACCTCAAACATGAAGCTGCTGAAAAAGAAGTTGAGAGGCGTGTACAGGAATGAGGCTGTTATGTGGCTGTTATGTAGCTGTGTGTATGTTATGTGGCTGTTATGTGGCTATGTGTATTATGTAGCTGTGTGTATGTTATGTGGCTGTTATGTGGCTATGTGTATTATGTAGCTGTGTGTATGTTATGTGGCTGTTATGTGGCTATGTGTATGTTATGTAGCTGTTATGTAGCTGTGTGTATGTTATGTGGCTGTTATGTGGCTATGTGTATGTTATGTAGCTGTTATGTGGCTGTTATGTAGCTGTGTGTATGTTATGTAGCTGTGTGTATGTTATGTAGCTGTTATGTAGCTGTGTGTATGTTATGTAGCTGTGTGTATGTTATGTAGCTGTTATGTAGCTGTGTGTATGTTATGTGGCTGTTATGTGGCTATGTGTATTATGTAGCTGTGTGTATGTTATGTGGCTGTTATGTGGCTATGTGTATGTTATGTAGCTGTTATGTAGCTGTGTGTGTTATGTAGCTGTTATGTGGCTATGTGTATGTTATGTAGCTGTTATGTGGCTGTTATGTAGCTGTGTGTATGTTATGTAGCTGTGTGTATGTTATGTAGCTGTTATGTAGCTGTGTGTATGTTATGTAGCTGTTATGTAGCTGTGTGTATGTTATGTAGCTGTTATGTGGCTGTTATGTGGCTATGTGTATGTTATATGGCTATATGTATGTTATGTAGCTGTTATGTGGCTATGTGTCTGTTATGTAGCTCTTATGTAGCTGTTATGTGGCTATGTGTCTGTTATGTAGCTCTTATGTAGCTGTTATGTGGCTATGTGTATGTTAAGCAGCTGTTATGTAGCTGTGTGTATGTTATGTAGCTGTTATGTGGCAATGTGTCTGTTATATAGCTGTTATGTGGATATGTGTATGTTATGCAGCTGTTATGTAGCTATGTGTATGTTATGTGTATGTTGTATAGCTGTTATGTGGCTTTGTGTTTGTTATGTGTATGTTATATAGCTGTTATGTGGCTTTGTGTCTGTTATGTAGCTGTTATGTGGCTATGTGTATGTTATGTAGCTGTTATGTGGCTATGTGTATGTTATGTAGCTGTTATGTGGCTATGTGTATGTTATGTAGCTGTTATGTGGCTATATGTATGTTATGTAGCTGTTATGTGGTTATGTGTATGTTATGTGGTTGTTATGTGTATGTTATGTGGCTATGTGTATGTTATGTGTATGTTATGTGGCTATGTGTATGTTATGTGTATGTTATGTGGTTGTTATGTGTATGTTATGTGGCTATGTGTATGTTATGTGGCTATGTGTATGTTATGTGGCTATGTGTCTGTTATATAGCTGTTATGTGGCTATGTGTATGTTATGTAGCTGTTATGTGGCTAAGTGTATGTTAGGCAGCTGTTATGTGGCTATGTGTATGTTATGTGGTTGTTATGTGTATGTTATGTGGTTGTTATGTGTATGTTATGTGGTTGTTATGTGTATGTTATGTGGCTATGTGTATGTTATGTGTATGTTATGTGGCTATGTGTATGTTATGTAGCTGTTATGTGGTTGTGTATATTATGTAGCTGTTATGTAGCTGTTATGTGGTTGTGTATGTTATGTAACTGTTATGTGGTTGTGTATGTTATGTAACTGTTATGTGGCTATGTGTATGTTATGTAACTGTTATGTGGCTATGTGTATGTTATGTGTATGTTATGTAGCTGTTATGTGGTTGTGTATGTTAGGTAGCTGTTATGTGGCTATGTGTATGTTATGTGTATGTTATGTAACTGTTATGTGGCTATGTGTATGTTATGTGTATGTTATGTAGCTGTTATGTGGTTGTGTATGTTAGGTAGCTGTTATGTGGCTATGTGTATGTTATGTGTATGTTATGTAGCTGTTATGTGGTTGTGTATGTTAGGTAGCTGTTATGTGGTTGTGTATGTTATGTGTATGTTATGTAGCTGTTATGTGGT
The DNA here is from genome assembly GCA_021613375.1 of Megaleporinus macrocephalus. Lineage (NCBI taxonomy): Eukaryota > Metazoa > Chordata > Actinopteri > Characiformes > Anostomidae > Megaleporinus > Megaleporinus macrocephalus. The sequence continues at coordinate 4,411,821 of CM038709.1, forward strand.
TGTGTATGTTATGTAGCTGTTATGTGGTTGTGTATGTTATGTAACTGTTATGTGGCTATGTGTCTGTTATGTAGCTACATGTAAGTTATGTGTATTATGTGTATGCTATGTCTGTTATGTCTATGTTATGTGTATGTTATGTGTATGTTATGTGTATGTTGTGTATGTTATGGATGTGACTATTTGGCTTCTATGTACCTGTTATGTAGCTAATCTGTGTCTTTTATGTAGCTGCTATGTAGTTGTTATTTATGTGTTTGTCATTTGTCTGTTATGTACCTGTTATATGTATGTTATGCGGCTGTTATGCAGCTGGTATGTGGATGGGAGGCAGCAGTCTGTGTACAACATGTTGAATAGTTTTAAATTCTGAGTTAAAGGTGTTTTTCCAGGTATCACTAGTTTCTGTTTGAAGTGTCAGTAGAAGCTCTGCTGTGTTACCTGGACTCTGAGTCTGAGCCCCTGTTTGGCTCCCCGGTCAGGGTGACATAACTCATCCTTGGCCTTTGTCATAATACATGTAACAACCACAATCGTGTATGTGTCCTGAAAAGGTCACCAGCAGAGGCTGACATGCGGATGAAGAATCGGTCCAGCGTCTAATGATACGACTGAGCTGCTTCTCCGTTTCCTGTTTCTGTTTTGTGGAGTTCACTGTGTGCTGTAGGTTTGTGGGCACCAACTTATCCAGAACTTCCTCTGAAATGGAGGACATTAAAAGCAGCTTCAGCCTCGCTTTGCGTTTAGTTTGTGATAATGTTAGAGATTCTCTGAAATAGTCAAAACGTCAGCCAGATGGCACTGCTCCACCAAATACACTATATTACCAAAAGTATTTGTTCGTCTGCCCTCACACGCATATGAACTTCTTAATCCATATGGGTTTAATATGTCGGCCCAACCTTTGCAGCTATAACAGCTTCAGCTCTTCTGGGAAGTCTCTCCACACGGTTTAGAAGAGTGTTTATGGGAATTTTTACACCGTTCTTCCAGAAGACCATCTGTGAGGTTAGACTCTAATGTTGAACAAGAAGGTCTGGCTCACAGTCTCCGCTCTAATTCATCCTAAATGGGTTCTATCAGGTCAGGACTGTCCTCACAATGTCAGGAGCATGAAATTGTCCAGAATCTCTTGGTCTGCTGAAGCATTAAGAGTTCCTTTCATTGGAACTAACCTCTTGAAAAACAGCCCTACACCATAATCCCCCCTCCACCAAACTTTTCACTCGGCACAATGCAGTCAGACAAGTACCGTTCTCCTGGCAACCATTAAATCCAGACTCGTCCATCGGATTGTCAGATAGAGAAGTGTGATTGGTCACTCTAGAAAACACGTCTCTGCTGCTCTAGAGTCTAGTGGTGGCGTGCTTTACTCCACTGCATCCAACACTCTGCATTGTTCTTGGTGATGCAGCTGCTCGGCCATGGAGACCCATTTCTTGAAGCTCTCTATGCTCTGTTCTTGAGCTGACCTGAAGGCCCCATGAAGTTTGGAGGTCTGTAGTGATTGACTCTGTAGAAAGTTGGTGTCCTCTGTGCACTATGCTCCTCAGTATCCGCTGACCCGCTCTGTCATTGTACATGTTCTACCACTTGGTGGCAGAGTTGCTGTCGTTCTCAATCACTTCCACTTTGTTAGAATACCACTGACAGTCCACTGTGGAATATTTAGTAGTGAGGAAACTTCAGCACTGGACTTGTTGTACAGGTGGCGTCCTATCACGGTACCACGCTGGAGTTCACTGAGCTCCTGAGAGACCCACTCTTTACTAATGTGTGTAGAAGCAGTCTGCAGGACTAGGTGCTGGTTTTATACACCTGTGGACATAAAAATGATTGGAACACCTGAACTCAGTGATTTGAATGGGGGAGTGAATTGTTTTGGAAATTATATAGTGTATGATGTAGTGCTCATGAATAGCAAACAAATAAAAAATGGCTATAATTTGGTAAAATAGTCTTCCAGTGTTTGTACAACCAGCTCATAATAAGAAGTGTTATATAGTGTCTCTGTCCAATGAAAAACACGCATCTTCATTTTTCTCGATTTTGAGTTTTCTACATCATACTATCACACGCCAATGGCCGTTTACATTGTTTGATAATTTTATGATAAATCGACCAATAGAAGTGCTCCAAAACAGCTTGTCAAAAATTCTGGTTCCATGGAATGAATGTTTTTGGCCTCTTCTGTGAAGTTGGACAGGAACAAAATTTAGGAGATAGAGCAAAAAGGGGTAGTATGAAGGCTGTGAAGGGGGTGAAGGGTATGTTTATAAGGCTACACTGTACCTACATAAGCTAAGTTTGACAACCGACATGCAGTGGAGTGTCTAATAGAGTGGACGATGAGTGGACGCTATTTAGAAACAAGAGCATTGGATACTTTTTGGTAGGTCTTAGGATGGATCTGAATACCCCAGCAAGTAACGGGTGAGGGGGCCTAGGTGACCATGTAGCAGATCAAAGAAGACCAGAACTGATCAATAATCGATTGACGAACACAGATCTGAAGGCGCGGTTCAGCACCAGGGACAGCTCTCTGAACATGTTGTTCAATGTGGTGGTTGTTGTAACTTTGTGTTGATAACGTTTGAACCATCAATCGATTTCTGATCAGTTCTGGTCTTCTCTGATCTGCTACACGACCACCTTCCCATTGGAAAAACTTGCCCTTGATCCAATATGGCGGCCACTTGCTGGGGTATTTAGATACATCTTCCCTTTCTGAAATAAAAGGGTGTCCTGAGACTTTTGACTCTCCCTGTATATAAAAAGAGCACAAACGTACAGAAATGGGTTAAATAATCCTATAATACTCTCCTAATGGGAGATATTAGCGGTATTGACTGGTTTTACTGTGTTTTGCTGGTTCTGGTTTATTCTGCAGTGTAGACCGAGGCCCGGTCCAGGATAGACTCGGAGAGTGTTGTCTCAGTCTGTCACGGCTGTGGTTCAGTAGAGTTCAGGCCGGAGCTTCTCCACAGCGCCCGCCAGCTGTTCTGCCGAGGTTTCCCAGCGTCAGCGTTCGGGCTGCAGTCGGAGGCAGAGCAGCAGCTTTAGTGTGAGTTTACAGATGTGCTTGATTAAATCCATCATAATCAGGCTGAGTTACGGGGGTCCGGAACAGTTAGCTGAGTTAGGGGGGTCCGGAGCGGTTAGCGGACGTTGTTTATGTGAGGAGCGTGCTGGTGATGAATGCCATGAAAGGCTCGCTCTGACTGCAGACCCCAGAGAAGGGTCCGCACGTCGTTCAGGAGATTAAACGCTGCAGAGCGCGCGTCCTCCACCTGCTGAAACGTCCGTGTCAGCCTTCTGTTCTCTGGCGGAGTGGAGGGGGGCAGAAGCGCTCGGTTTGGGGGGGACGCGGGGGGATGGTGGGGGTAGGGGGGGGGTAGGGGGGGGGTAGGGGGGGGGTAGGGGGGGGGTACTGAATCCTGAGATTATCTGTATGTACACGCTGCACCAGGAAAAACCCCAACCACCAATTTCACTGCATCACAACATTTTATCACCACCTGACGTGCAATTACTTTTTCTCCATTTGACACAAGACTCTCTCTCTCTACCTCTCTCTACTCTACCTCTCTCTCTCTACCTCTCTCTCTCTACCTCTCTCTATCTCTACTCTCTCTCTACTCTCTCTCTCTACTCTCTCTCTACTCTCTCTACTCTACCTCTCTCTCTCTCTACCTCTCTCTCTCTACCTCTCTCTATCTCTACCTCTCTCTCTCTACCTCTCTCTATCTCTACTCTCTCTCTACTCTCTCTCTACTCTCTCTCTCTACTCTCTCTCTACTCTCTCTCTACTCTCTCTCTACTCTCTCTCTACTCTCTCTCTCTACCTCTCTCTCTCTACTCTCTCTCTACCTCTCTCTATCTCTACTCTCTCTCTACCTCTCCCTCTACTCTCTCTCTACTCTCTCTCTACTCTCTCTCTACTCTCTCTCTACTCTCTCTCTACCTCTCTCTATCTCTACTCTATCTCTACTCTCTCTCTACCTCTCTCTCTACTCTCTCTCTACTCTCTCTCTATCTCTACTCTATCTCTACCTCTCTCTCTCTACTCTCTCTCTACTCTCTCTCTACTCTCTCTCTACCTCTCTCTACCTCTCTCTCTATCTCTACTCTCTCTCTACCTCTCTCTCTACCTCTCTCTCTCTACTCTCTCTCTACTCTCTCTCTACTCTCTCTCTACTCTCTCTCTACTGTCTCTCTACCTCTCTCTACCTCTCTCTCTATCTCTACTCTCTCTCAACCTCTCTCTACCTCTCTCTACCTCTCTCTCTCTCTCTACTCTCTCTCTACCTCTCTCTCTATCTCTACTCTCTCTCTACTCTCTCTCTACCTCTGTCTACCTCTCTCTCTACCTCTCTCTCTACCTCTCTCTCTATCTCTACTCTCTCTCTACTCTCTCTCTACCTCTCTCTCTATCTCTACTCTCTCTCTACTCTCTCTCTACCTCTCTCTCTATCTCTACTCTCTCTCTACTCTCTCTCTACCTCTCTCTACCTCTCTCTCTATCTCTACTCTCTCTCTACCTCTCTCTACCTCTCTCTCTATCTCTACTCTCTCTCTACCTCTCTCTCTATCTCTACTCTCTCTCTATCTCTACTCTCTCTCTACCACTCTCTCTATACCTCTCTCTCTATTCTCTCTACTCTCTCTCTACCTCTCTCTACCTCTCTCTCTCCCTCTCTCTACATCTCTCTCTCCCTCTCTACATCTCTCTCTACCTCTCTACATCTCTCTCTCCCTCTCTCTACATCTCTCTCCCTCTCTCTACATCTCTCTCTCCTCCCTCTCTACCTCTCTCTACCTCTATACCTCCCTCTCTACCTCTCTCTACATCTCTCTCTCCCTCTCTCTACATCTCTCTCCCTCTCTCTACATCTCTCTCCCTCTCTCTACATCTCTCTCTCCCTCTCTCTCTACATCTCTCTCCCTCTATACCTCCCTCTCTACCTCTCTCTACCTCTATACCTCCCTCTCTCTACATCTCTCTCTCCCTCTCTCTACATCTCTCTCTCCCTCTCTCTACATCTCTCTCTCCCTCTCTCTACATCTCTCTCCCTCTCTACATCTCTCTCCCTCTCTCTACATCTCTCTCTCCCTCTCTCTACATCTCTCTCTCTCTACATCTCTCTCTCCCTCTCTCTACATCTCTCTCCCTCTCTCTACATCTCTCCCTCTCTCTCTCCCTCTCTCCACATCTCTCTCCCTCTCTACATCTCTCTCTCCCTCTCTACATCTCTCTCTCCCTCTCTACATCTCTCTCTCCCTCTCTCTACATCTCTCTCTCCCTCTCTCTACATCTCTCTCTCCCTCTCTACATCTCTCTCTCCCTCTCTCTACATCTCTCTCCCTCTCTCTACATCCTCTCCCTCTCTCTACATCTCTCTCCCTCTTCTACATCTCTCTCTCCCTCTCTCTACATCTCTCTCTCCCTCTCTCTACATCTCTCTCTCCCTCTCTCTACATCTCTCTCTCCCTCTCTCTACAGCTCTCTCTTCCCTCTCTCTACATCTCTCTCTCCCTCTCTACATCTCTCTCTCCCTCTCTCTACATCTCTTTCTCCCTCTCTCTACATCTCTCTCTCCCTCTCTCTACATCTCTCTCTCCCTCTCTACATCTCTCTCTCCCTCTCTCTACATCTCTCTCCCTCTCTCTACATCTCTCTCTCGCTCTCTCTACATCTCTCTCTCGCTCTCTCTACATCTCTCTCCCTCTCTCTACATCTCTCTCTCCCTCTCTCTACATCTCTCTCTCCCTCTCTACATCTCTCTCTCCCCTCTCTCTACATCTCTCTCGCCCTCTCTCTACATCTCTCTCTCCCTCTCTCTACATCTCTCTCCCTCTCTACATCTCTCTCCCTCTCTCTACATCTCTCTACCTCTATACCTCCCTCTCTACATCTCTCTCTCCCTCTCTCTACATCTCTCTCTCCTCTCTCTCTCCCTCTCTCTACATCTCAGTCCCTCTCTCTCCCTCTCTACATCTCTCTCCTCCCTCTCTACATCTCTCTCTCCCTCTCTCTACATCTCTCTCTCCCTCTCTCTACATCTCCTCTCCCCTCTACATCTCTCTCTCCCTCTCTCTACATCTCCTCCCTCTCTCTACATCTCTCTCTCGCTCTCTCTACATCTCTCTCTCGCTCTCTCTCTACATCTCTCCACACTCTCTCTACATCTCTCCTCTCCCTCTCTCTACATCTCTCTCTCCCTCTCTCTACATCTCTCTCTCCCTCCTCACATCTCTCTCTCCCTCTCTCTACATCTCTCTCCCTCTCTCTACATCTCTCTCCCTCTGTACATCTCTCTCTCCCTCTCTCTACATCTCTCTCCCTCTCTCTACATCTCTCTCTCCCTCTCTCTACATCTCTCTCCCTCTCTACATCTCTCTCGCCCTCTCTCTACATCTCTCTCGCCCTCTCTCTACATCTCTCTCTCCCTCTCTCTACATCTCTCTCTCCCTCTCTACATCTCTCTCTCCCTCTCTACATCTCTCTCTCCTCCCTCTCTACATCTCTCTCTCCTCCCTCTCTACATCTCTCTCTCCCTCTCTCTACATCTCTCTCCCTCTCTCTACATCTCTCTCCCTCTCTCTACATCTCTCTCCCTCTCTCTACATCTCTCTCCCTCTCTCTACATCTCTCTCTACCTCTCTCTCTCTGTCTCTCTCTCCCTTGCTCTTCTCTCTCCTCCTTCACTCTCTCCCTCACCTCTTATTTTCTCTCCCTCTCTCTACATCTCTCCCCCCTCTCCCTACATCTTCTCTCTTCATCTCTCTCTCTCTCTCTCTCTCTCACGCACACACTCTCTATCAATCTCACTTTGTCTCTGTGCCTCGTACACTCTCATTCTCTCCCTTTCTCTGTCCTTTCTCTCTTCCTCCCATATTCATTCTCCCTCCCCCTGTCCCTCTTACTCTCACTGTCTCTCTCCCTCGCTCCGTCTTGCTCACTCCCATTCTCACTCTCTCTGTACGTCTTCACTCCTTTCTGTGTATGTAGATATAAATTCTCTCTCACACATCGTCACTCCTTCTCTTTATCTACTCCCCTGTGATCTGATGTGTTCTCTCTGTGTGTCTGTAGGAGGAGTAGGAGGACGTGGTGTTTGTGCTGCCGCTCGCTGAGCTTGTCCTGCTGCGTCCACTGTCATTTAAAAGAAATTTAATTTGCTGCTGAGCTTCACGCTTGATTACACGTTTGAAATGGAACAATTGTACTTTGATTTCATTCTCCAGCAAATAGAAACGCCATTAAGCTGTTTAATTTCAAAAGCAGACCCCGTCCCACTCTGTCTGTCCCCCGTCCCACTCTGCCCGACCCTCGGCCCGCTCTGTCTGTCCCCCGTCCCGCTCTGTCTGTCCCCCGTCCCGCTCTGTCCGACCCTCGTCCCGCTCTGTCCGACCCTCGTCCCGCTCTGCCCGACCCTCGTCCCGCTCTGCCCGACCCTCGTCCCGCTCTGTCCGACCCTCGGCCCGCTCTGTCCGACCCTCGGCCCGCTCTGTCCGACCCTCGTCCCGCTCTGTCCGACCCTCGTCCCGCTCTGCCCGACCCTCGCCCCGCTCTGCCCGACCCTCGCCCCGCTCTGCCCGACCCTCGCCCCGCTCTGCCGACCCTCGTCCTGCTCTGCCCGACCCTCGTCCCGCTCTGCCCGACCCTCGGCCCGCTCTGTCCGACCCTCGGCCCGCTCTGTCCGACCTTCGGCCCGCTCTGTCCGACCCTCGTCCCGCTCTGCCCGACCCTCGTCCCGCTCTGCCCGACCCTCGTCCCGCTCTGCCCGACCCTCGTCCCGCTCTGCCGACCCTCGTCCCGCTCTGCCGACCCTCGTCCTGTTTTGCCCGACCCTCGTCCCGTTTTGCAGATCCTTGTCATGTTCTGCAGAACCCTAGTCCCGTTGTCCCTGCCCCTCGTCCCTTTCTGCCCCCGAACCTCATCCTGTTTTGCTGACCCTCGTCCCGTTTTGTCCGATCTTTGTCCAGTTCTTCCGGCCCTCATCCTGTTCTGCCCGACCCTCGTGTCCCGTTCTGTTCAATCTTCGCCCCGTTCTGTTCGATCTTCGCCCCGGTCTTCAGAACCCTCGTCTAGTTCTGCTCAAATCTTGCTCTGTTCTGCCCAAGCATCACCTCTATGGCAATGTTTGTGATGATGATGGTGATGCTGATGATGCTAATGATGATGGTGGTATTGATGATGGTAAAGATGATGATGATGGTGGTTGTCATGATGGTGATGATAAAGATGACAATGATAATGATGGTAGTGATGATGATGATGGTGATGGCGATGATGATGATGCCTGAAATGGGACTGAGAAACGTTTGGCATCTGAAAAAGCTACAGACCGAGCGCTGTGGAGGTCTTATTTACGTTATATTTGCTGATCATCTTAGAGTAATCTTCCTCAGCTAGCGTTGGCCGGTGACGTTAGCAGAGATGAACACGCTTCCATTAGTTTTTCTGTGTTTTCCTGTTAGCCGGGAGTTCGTCTCACATCCTTTTATCTCTTTCAGCTCTGGCCAGTGAGTGAAAGCCAGTCCGAGACTTACTCCTGTCTCTTGCTCTTTATCTCTTCCTCTGACAGCATGTTTTAGCGCGTTAGCTTAGCAGTTTAAACTGGATAGACGACTCACAGACCTGTCCGATGTTACAAATATGAAGATACTCTTATACATCACTACTACTCACACTGTCATTAGAGACACTTCATATGAAATTAGACTGAAAGACGTCTGGTTCCATTGATTTACACTAAAAGTAATGTATGACCCCCGCCCCCTGTAGGGTTATCTATTTGGAGGTACGAGGTATACGGTATGGTATTGCCTGTTCCAGCTAATCTAATCAACTGATCATGTCTGAGTTTAATACTGAAAAGCTGAATGTTAAATGAATCTCTTTAATAAGCTCAGTACCTGTTCAGCAAGTCATATCACTGAAAGACTATTTTATAATCTCTCTCTCTCTCTCTCTCTCTCTCTCTCTCTCTCTACCTACACCCCTCTCTCTCTACCTCTCTCTCTACACCTCTCTCTCTCTCTCTCACTCCTACCCCCTCTCTCTCTCTCTCTCTCTACCCCTCTCTCTCTCTCTCTCTCTACCCCTCTCTCCTCTCTCTCTACCTACACCCCTCTCTCTCTACCTCTCTCTCTATATATCTCTCTCTCTACACCCCTCTCTCTCTACCTCTTTCTCTCTCTCTACACCCCTCTCTCTCTCTCTCTACCCCTCTCTCTCTCTCTCTCTACCTACACCCCTCTCTCTCTACCTCTCTCTCTACACCTCTCTCTCTCTACCCCTCTCTCTCTCTCTCTCTACCCCTCTCTCTCTCTCTCTCTACCCCTCTCTCTCTCTACCTACACCCCTCTCTCTCTACCTCTCCTCTACACCTCTCTCTCTCTCTTTCTCTCTCTACCCCTCTCTCTCTCTCTCTCCCCCTCTCTACCTCTCTCTCTCTCTCTCTACCCCTCTCTCTCTCTCTCTCTACCTACACCCCTCTCTCTCTACCTCTCTCTCTATATATCTCTCTCTCTACACCCCTCTCTCTCTACCTCTCTCTCTCTCTCTACACCCCCCTCTCTCTCTCTCTACACCTCTCTCTCTCTCTACACCCCTCTCTCTCTACCTCTCTCTCTCTCTCTCACATCTCTCTTACATCTCTCTCTCTACCTCTCTTTCTCTCTCTATACCTCTCTCTCTACCTCTCTTTCTCTCTCTACACTCTCTCTCTACCTCTCTTTCTCTCTCTACACCTCTCTCTCTACCTCTCTTTCTCTCTACACCTCTCTCTCTACCTCTCTTTCTCTCTACACCTCTCTCTCTCTCTCTCTCTCTCTCTCTACCTACACCCCTCTCTCTCTACCTCTCTCTCTAATATCTCTCTCTCTACACCCCTCTCTCTACCTCTCTCTCTCTCTCTCTCCTCTACCTACACCCCTCTCTCTACCTCTCTCTCTATCTCTCTCTATATATCTCTCTCTCTCTACACCCCTCTCTCTCTACCTCTTTCTCTCTCTCTACACCTCTCTCTCTCTACACCTCTCTCTCTCTCTCTCTACACCCTCTCTCTCTCTTACACCTCTCTCTCTCTCTACACCTCTCTCTACACCTCTCTCTCTCTCTACACCCTCTCTCTCTACCTCTCTCTCTCTTACATCTCTCTTACATCTCTCTCTCTCTACCTCTCTTTCTCTCTCTACACCCCTCTCTCTCTACTCTCCTTCTCTCTCTCTACCACCTCTCTCTCTCTCTCTTCTACATCTCTCTCTCTATCTATATACCTCTCTACCTCTCTTTCTCTACACCTCTCTCTACACCTCTCTCTCTCTACACCTCTCTCTCTCTACACCTCTCTCTCTCTCTCTACACCTCTCTCTATATATATACCTCTCTCTCTACCTCTCTTTCTCTACACCTCTCTCTCTACAACCTCTCTCTACCTCTCTTTCTCTCTCTACACCTCTCTCTCTCCACCTCTCTCTCTCTCTCCACCTCTCTCTCTACACCTCTCTCTCTCTCTACACCTCTCTCTATATATACCTCTCTCTCTCTCTCTCTCTCTCTCTCTCTCTCTCTCTCTCTCTCTCTCTCTCTCTCCATAATTACATTCAAATCTTTTCTCTGTGATCATCAACAACGTCGCATTATATCTGTTTTTGTTCCATAAGCACCATTAGGGCGAGCGGCGGAGCTTGATCTGCTCGGCCTCTCCCTCGTTCTCTTCAGCTCTGACCCTAAAGCTGTTTGCGATCCGAGAGGAGTCGAGAGGGGATTCAATTTGCTGTGATGACTGGGCTAATAGTGTTTAATGAGCTGTGTTTTGGCATGATGATGTCTTCCGGAGCTTGTTTGTGGAGTGAGGTGACGTGACATCAGAACCCCAGTGAGAGAGCATGTGTGTGTGCGCGAGAGAGCGAGCGAGCGAGAGGGAGCGAGAGGGAGAGTGTCTCTGTCGTGTTTAATAGAGGCAGATTTGCTGAGCTCTCTCTGAAGACTCTCCGAGCAGTATCTGGGCTGCAGTGGTGGCTCGGCTCCGCTCGCCACACATCACAAACTTTATCAGCGCCGGGCCGCTGGCGGAAAAGCTTTTAATGTGTGTCTAAGATGCCAGTCATGAGCTCAGGCCACCGGGTATGTCCTGAAATGAAAGTCAGACTTCATACGCTGTGGCCTCGCCGGACCGGAGAATATCAAAGCGCCGCTGCATGTGTCCCGGCCAGGACGTTCAAGCACCTCCGTTAGAGCGTTCGCCAAAAGCTGTACACAGTTTACGTTAATCAGAGCCCTGAAACATGTGGCCACATCAGATCTGCCTTTAACTTTGATTTAAGAGCTGCTGACTCTCAATAAACTGACTCTACTGTGAATCCCCTCACTGCAGTAAGACTCTACAGTGAGTCTCCTCGCTGCAGTAAGACTCTACAGTGAGTCTCCTCGCTGCAGTAAGACTCTACAGTGAGTCTCCTCGCTGCAGTAAGACTCTACAGTGAGTCTCCTCGCTGCAGTAAGACTCTACAGTGAGTCTCCTCATTGCAGAAAGACTATAGTGAGTCTTCTTGCTGCAGTAAGACTCTACAGTGAGTCTCCTCGCTGCAGTAAGACTCTACAGTGAGTCTCCTCACTGCAGTAAGACTCTACAGTGAGTCTCCTCGCTGCAGTAAGACTCTACAGTGAGTCTCCTCGCTGCAGTAAGACTCTACAGTGAGTCTCCTCACTGCAGTAAGACTCTACAGTGAGTCTCCTCACTGCAGTAAGACTCTACAGTGAGTCTCCTCGCTGCAGTAAGACTCTACAGTGAGTCTCCTCGCTGCAGTAAGACTCTACAGTGAGTCTCCTCATTGCAGAAAGACTATAGTGAGTCTTCTTGCTGCAGTAAGACTCTACAGTAAGTCTCATCTCTACAATAAGGCTCTACAGTGAGTCTCCTCGCTGCAGTAAGGCTCTACAGTGAGTCTCATCTCTACAATAAGGCTCTACAGTGAGTTTCCTCGCTGCAGTAAGGCTCTACAGTGAGTCTCATCTCTACAATAAGGCTCTACAGTGAGTCTCCTCGCTGCAGTAAGACTCTACAGTGAGTCTCCTTGCTGCAGTAAGACTCTACAGTGAGTCTCCTCGACTGCAGTTAAGACTCTACAGTGAGTCTCCTCGTGTGCAGAAAGACTATAGTGAGTCTTCTTGCTGCAGTCAGTAAGACTCTACAGTGAGTCTCATCTCTACATAAGGCTCTACAGAGAGTCTCCTCGTTGCAGAAAGACTCTACAGTGAGTCTCCTCGCTGCCACTGAGGACTCTACAGTGAGTCTCATCTCTACAATAAGGCTCTACAGTGAGTCTCCTCGTTGCAGTAAGACTCTACAGTGAGTCTCATCTCTACAATAAGGCTCTACAGTGAGTCTCCTCGTTGCAGTAAGACTCTACAGTGAGTCTCCTCGCTGCAGTAAGACTCTACAGTGAGTCTCCTCGCTGCAGTAAGACTCTACAGTGAGTCTTCTTGCTGCTGTAAGACTCTACAGTGAGTCTCATCTCTACAATAAGGCTCTACAGTGAGTCTCCTCGTTGCAGTAAGGACTCTACAGTGAGTCCTCCTCGCTGCAGGTAAGCTCTACAGTGATCTCCTCGCTGCAGTAAGACTCTACAGTGAGGTCTCCTCGCTTGCAGTAAGACTCTACAGTGAGTCTCCTCGCTGCCCTAAGACTCTACAGTGAGTCTCCTCGCTGCAGAGTAAGACTCTACAGTGAGTCTCCTCGCTGCAGTAAGACTCTTTACAGTGAGTCTCCTCGCTGCAAGTAAGACTCTACAGTGAGTCTCCTCGCTCTGCCCGTAAGACTCTACAGTGAGTCTCCTCGCTGCAGTAAGGACTCTACAGTGAGTCTCCCTCGCTGCAGTAAGACTCTACAGTGAGTCTCCTTGCTGCACTAAACCTCTACAGTGAGTCTCCCCGCTGCAGTAAGACTCTACAGTGAGTCTCCTCGCTGCAGTAAGACTCTACAGTGAGTCTCCTCATTGCAGAAAGGATCTTAGTGAGTCTTCTTGCTGCAGTAAGACTCTACAGTAAGTCTCATCTCTACAATAAGGCTCTACAGTGAGTCTCCTCGCTGCAGTAAGCCTCTACAGTGAGTCCCTTGCTGCAGTAAGACTCTCCAGTGTGAGTCTCCTCGCTGCAGTAAGACTCTACAGTGAGTCTCCTCGTTGCAGAAAGACTATAGTGAGTCTTCTTGCTGCAGTAAGACTCTACAGTGAGTCTCATCTCTACAATAAGGCTCTACAGTGAGTCTCATCTCTACAATAAGGCTCTACAGTGAGTCTCCTCGCTGCAGTAAGACTCTACAGTGAGTCTCCTCGCTGCAGTAAGACTCTACAGTGAGTCTCTCGCTGCAGTAAACACTACAGTGAGTCTCCTCGCTGCAGTAAGACTCTACAGTGAGTCTCCTCGCTGCAGTAAGACTCTACAGTGAGTCTCCTCGCTGCAGTAAGACTCTACAGTGAGTCTCCTCGCTGCAGTAAGACTCTACAGTGAGTCTCCTCGCTGCAGTAAGACTCTACAGTGAGTCTCCTCGCTGCAGTAAGACTCTACAGTGAGTCTCCTCGCTGCAGTAAGACTCTACAGTGAGTCTCCTCGCTGCAGTAAGACTCTACAGTGAGTCTCCTCGCTGCAGTAAGACTCTACAGTGAGTCTCCTCGCTGCAGTAAGACTCTACAGTGAGTCTCCTCGCTGCAGTAAGACTCTACAGTGAGTCTCCTCGCTGCAGTAAGACTCTACAGTGAGTCTCCTCGCTGCAGTAAGACTCTACAGTGAGTCTCCTCGCTGCAGTAAGACTCTACAGTGAGTCTCCTCGCTGCACTAAAACTCTACAGTGAGTCTCCTCGCTGCCGTAAGACTCTACAGTGAGTCTCCTCGCTGCCCTAAGACTCTACAGTGAGTCTCCTCGCTGCAGTAAGACTCTACAGTGAGTCTCCTCGCTGCAGTAAGGCTCTACAGTGAGTCTCCTCACTGCAGTAAGGCTCTACAGTGAGTCTCCTCACTGCAGTAAGGCTCTACAGTGAGTCTCCTCACTGCAGTAAGACTCTACAGTGAGTCTCCTCGCTGCAGTAAGACTCTACAGTGAGTCTCCTCGCTGCAGTAAGACTCTACAGTGAGTCTCCTCGCTGCAGCTAAGACTCTCTAAGTAGTCTTGCGCTGCATAAGTAAGACTCTACAGTGAGTCTCCTTGCTGCACTAAAACTCTACAGTGAGTCTCCTCGCTGCAGTAAGACTCTACAGTGAGTCTCCTCGCTGCAGTAAGACTCTACAGTGAGTCTCCTCATTGCAGAAAGACTATAGTGAGTCTTCTTGCTGCAGTAAGACTCTACAGTAAGTCTCATCTCTACAATAAGGCTCTACAGTGAGTCTCCTCGCTGCAGTAAGACTCTACAGTGAGTCTCCTTGCTGCAGTAAGACTCTCCAGTGAGTCTCCTCGCTGCAGTAAGACTCTACAGTGAGTCTCCTCGTTGCAGAAAGACTATAGTGAGTCTTCTTGCTGCAGTAAGACTCTACAGTGAGTCTCATCTCTACAATAAGGCTCTACAGTGAGTCTCCTCGCTGCAGTAAGACTCTACAGTGAGTCTCCTCGCTGCAGTAAGACTCTACAGTGAGTCTCCTCGCTGCAGTAAGACTCTACAGTGAGTCTCCTCGCTGCAGTAAGACTCTACAGTGAGTCTCCTCGCTGCAGTAAGACTCTACAGTGAGTCTCCTCGCTGCAGTAAGACTCTACAGTGAGTCTCCTCGCTGCAGTAAGACTCTACAGTGAGTCTCCCTCGCTGCAGTAAGACTCTACAGTGAGTCTCCTCGCTGCAGTAAGACTCTACAGTGAGTCTCCTCGCTGCAGTAAGACTCTACAGTGAGTCTCCTCGCTGCAGTAAGACTCTACAGTGAGTCTCCTCGCTGCAGTAAGACTCTACAGTGAGTCTCCTCGCTGCAGTAAGACTCTACAGTGAGTCTCCTCGCTGCAGTAAGACTCTACAGTGAGTCTCCTCGCTGCAGTAAGACTCTATAGTGAGTCTCCTCGTTGCAGAAAGACTCTACAGTGTGTCTCCTCGCTGCACTGAGACTCTACAGTGAGTCTCATCTCTACAATAAGGCTCTACAGTGAGTCTCCTTGTTGCAGTAAGACTCTACAGTGAGTCTCATCTCTACAATAAGGCTCTACAGTGAGTCTCCTCGTTGCAGTAAGACTCTACAGTGAGTCTCCTCGCTGCACTGAGACGCTACAGTGAGTCTCATCTCTACAATAAGGCTCTACAGTGAGTCTCCTCGCTGCAGTAAGACTCTACAGTGAGTCTCCTCGCTGCAGTAAGACTCTACAGTGAGTCTCCTCGTTGCAGTAAGACTCTACAGTGAGTCTCATCTCTACAATAAAACTCTACAGTGAGTCTCCTCGCTGCAGTAAGACTCTACAGTGAGTCTCCTCGCTGCAGTAAGACTCTACAGTGAGTCTCATCTCTACAATAAAACTCTACAGTGAGTCTCATCTCTACAATAAAACTCTACAGTGAGTCTCCTCGCTGCAGTAAGGCTCTACAGTAAGTCTCATCTCTACAATAAGGCTCTACAGTGAGTCTCCTCGTTGCAGTAAGACTCTACAGTGAGTCTCCTCGCTGCAGTAAGACTCTACAGTGAGTCTCCTCGCTGCAGTAAGACTCTACAGTGAGTCTTCTTGCTGCAGTAAGACTCTACAGTGAGTCTCATCTCTACAATAAGGCTCTACAGTGAGTCTCCTCGTTGCAGTAAGACTCTACAGTGAGTCTCCTCGCTGCAGTAAGACTCTACAGTGAGTCTTCTTGCTGCAGTAAGACTCTACAGTAAGTCTAATCACTGCACTAAGACTCTACAGTGAGTCACTGCAACGAAAGAGACACTCTACAGTGAGTCTCCTAGCAGCACTAAGACTCTACAGTGAGTCTCCTCGCTGCACTGAGACTCTACAGTGAGTCTCCTCGCTGCATTTTATTATTAAAAATAAATTATTATTATATTATTATTTACTATTATTACAGTGTAATAATACATATGCTGCTCTTATAATGTATATGTAAATAGAACCTTCTCACATGTACTATCTGTGGTTATTAGCTCTGCTATAACACTATTTATTCTATTCTGTTTAACGAATGTCTTTAGTGCAGTATGTGTAGGACTGTGGTGCTGCAGTGTCCTTCAGGATCAGTGCAGTGTTATTTTATCACATCACGTTTGGGAGGCGTATGAAATTCTGATGAGGAATAAAACAAACCTTTACCGAGTCGGACATGTACACGTTCTTTACTCCAGTAATAAAGTATTAAACGTTGGGCACCACTTTAGAATAAGACCCCTGTGAAGGTTTATGAATAGATTAAAAGAGATTATTAATTTCTTTAGTAGATAATAAGCACCTTAGAATCATTAATAAGCAGTTAAACCATAAAAATATGATTAACAGTGACCAGTTATTACAATAACAGTGAACTGTTAAAGCTCAGATGTTGATGTTTACTGATTTACTGACTAATATCTCCTATTCTATTGTATAGGAGTGTTTATTGGGAGTGTTTATGGACTAATCTCCTATTCTAGTATAGTTGAGTGTTCATTGAGAGTGTGTATGTACTAATTTCTCCTATTCTAGTGTATAAGAGTGTTTATTGAGGGTGTTTATGGACTAATATCTCCTATTCTAGTGTATACGAGTGTTTATTGAGGGTGTGTATGGACTAATATCTCCTATTCTAGTGTATACGAGTGTTTATTGAGGGTGTGTATGGGCTAATATATCATATTCTATTGTATAGGAGTGTTTATTGAGAGTGTGTATGTACTAATATATCCTATTCTAGTGTGTAGAAGTGTTTATTGAGGGTGTGTATGGACTAATATATCATATTCTATTGTATAGGAGTGTTTATTGAGGGTGTGTATGGACTAATGTTTCCTATTCTGTTGTATAGGAGTGTTTATTGAGGGTGTTTATGGACTAATATCTCCTATTCTATTGTATAGGAGTTTTTATTGAGAGTGTGTATGGACTAATATCTCCTAGTGTATATGAGTGTTTCTTGAGGGTGTGTATTGACTAATATATCCTGTTCTAGTGTATGTAAGTGTTTAATGAAGGTGTGTATTGACTAATATCTCCTATTTTAGTGTATGTAAGTGTTTATGGACTAATATCTCCTATTCTAGTGTATGTAAGTGTTTATTGTGGGTGTTTATGGACTAATATCTCCTATTCTAGTGTATGTAAGTGTTTATGGTGGGTGTTTATGGACTAATATCTCCTATTCTAGTGTATGTAAGTGTTTATGGTGGGTGTTTATGGACTAATATCTCCTATTCTAGTGTATGTAAGTGTTTGTGGTGGGTGTTTATGGAATAATATCTCCTATTCTAGTGTATGTAAGTGTTTGTGGTGGGTGTTTATGGACTAATATCTCCTATTCTAGTGTATGTAAGTGTTTATGGTGGGTGTTTAAGGACTAATATCTCCTGTTAGTGTTAATGTGGGACTGAAAGTTTTAGGGATGGCATTGTTTCTGATGCATGTTTCTAGTGGTTGATTCTCATGGGAGTAAATAATCCCAGCTCTCTGCAGTCCTGCAGGTGGAGTCGGTCAGCGGTCAGACAGATAGGGCATGCTGCACCACTGGTGATATTTTTTAAATGTTCACGCTTTTTCCCCTCGATATTAAAGGTTCATTTCACGGCGCGGCTCTCAGTGTTCAGTCTCTGAGTCTGACAGTTTAGCTGAGCGACCTGGCGGGAGAGCTTAGCAGAGACGTGCTGAGCTGTGAACTGCACACTGATTCAGGCGCCGCCCTAATTGTGAGCAGCCTTTTCTTATTATTCGACATCCATAAGGTGTGACTAATAGAACTAAACAGCAGGACGCCGTATCAACACTAAAGACTCAGGCTTCTTCTCCACTCAGCACTTAAATAGCTTTGGAGCACAGATGCCAGTGGTAGTGTGCATGTATTTGAAGTCTGGGTGAATGTTGTTGGTGTATAAAGGCGCATTCTCTAAAGAAAACATTTTTAATGTACAATTCCTGTTTATTTACTGAATTTAACATATAGGGGGATGAAACATGGGCCCTGTGTTTGATTTCTTTCCAGTATTTGGGAGACTAAATGAACTGCACACAGATAATACAAAGGAGACCATACAAACTTTAGACAGACCCCGGGAGACCGTACACACTCCACACAGACACTGGGAGACCGTACACACTCCACACAGACACTGGGAGACCATACACACTCCACACAGACACTGGGAGACCGTACACACTCCACACAGACACTGGGAGACCATACACACTCCACACAGACACTGGGAGACCGTACACACTCCACACAGACACTGGGAGACCATACACACTCCACACAGACACTGGGAGACCGTACACACTCCACACAGACACTGGGAGACCGTACACACTCCACACAGACACTGGGAGACCGTACACACTCCACACAGACACTGGGAGACCGTACACACTCCACACAGACACTGGGAGACCGTACACACTCCACACAGACACTGGGAGACCGTACACACTCCACACAGACACTGGGAGACCGTACACACTCCACACAGACACTGGGAGACCGTACACACTCCACACACACTTGGAGACCGTACACACTCCATACAGACACTGGGAGACCGTACACACTCCACACAGACACTGGGAGACCGTACACACTCCACACAGACACTGGGAGACCATACACACTCCACACAGACACTGGGAGACCGTACACACTCCACACAGACACTGGGAGACCGTACACACTCCACACAGACACTGGGAGACCGTACACACTCCACACAGACACTGGGAGACCGTACACACTCCACACAGACACTGGGAGACCGTACACACTCCACACAGACACTGGGAGACCGTACACACTCCACACACACTTGGAGACCGTACACACTCCACACAGACACTAAGCTGATAGTGTAAAAGTGTTTATCTGATCAATAAGTGTCTGATCACCAGTAAGATCAGCAGATCTGATTAGAACAGATGTAGATAATCAGACATACAATACAAAGTAACATGAATATGTTATTGTGAGAGAAGTAGATCAGATCTTGATCCAGTTTGAAGAACAAAGTTAGGTTCCAGATTTCTCCTGGACGCCCCAGACATTGTATGAATGTGTTCAGTTCCTTCAGCAGCAAATCTTGATTTATCTTAATGAAGTACTGAGCAGTCAAAGCAGGTATTAGATTAGAACTGATAATAATACTGGGTTGTTTAGGAGAAGCTTGGAAAGGGTTAAATAAACACACTGACGTATGTAAAACACTACTTACTCTATTAATACTGATTAATATTTAATAATATTTAAATTGTGTTTACTGAGTAAATAGAAGCTTCCTGTCTGGCAATAATAGATTTTTAAATATAATAATGTTCAGAAGTGACTGAGTGTATGGTTCATGATTGAGCCGGTAGCTGTGGTCTCTTCTGTGGTCTTTGGGTTTCTATATTTTTTAACTATTATTAAGAGGCCTTTAAGAGACGCCGTTGTTCTGTTGAGGTGTTGAAGTGCTGAAAACGTGAAAATTTAAATATTAAAATGGTTTGGAATGGTTCTGAAGCGGACCTGCAATATTTATCTCTCTCTCTTTCTCTGGCTCGGCTGAGCTAATGGCAGAGACGCTCTTCACAGAGCTCATCGGAGGAAATGAAAGAGCTCCGTCGTTGGCCGGGTTCGACTGAATTCTTAAATGAAAGCTCTTTATGAGGACTCAAGGTTCCGGGCCGAGTCCTTGACCTTAGCGCTCGGAATGAGAACGGTGGAGTTTTACCTATGCAAAAGACTCGGCCCGATTCTTCTCCGAGCTTCAGCGCTTCGTGAAATTGCTCAATTTCCCGAGAGCGGCGTGCAAAATGTCTGTGACACGTCTGCGGCAACCTAATGAACCCGAGAAGATTCCGGCCCGAGAGCCTGTATTGCTTGAAGCCCCTCTTGATGGACTTTTCGGGCCCCTTACTTTCTATGAATGACTTAATTCTTTAGTATCACTCTGACTTTCACGTCATCCTACGGTGGATCGTTCTCTCTGATATATTTGAGGAGAAGGAAAAAGATCTCGGCCATAAAACCGGGTTAATCACCGCGGCTCTGGTCTGAGTGACAGCTTTACGGGTTTTGGAGACCGGGCTCTGGTTCCGCCCACAGTTTTGCTGCTGCACGTCGTTCTTCTCCTGCGCCTGCTTGATGGGTTTAAAGGGTTTTTTTATGGTAACGTGTGTCCATTAGCGCTGCCACATTATACCTGCTTCCTCGTGTGGTATTTTGGTCTGTGAGGACTCTGAAGGGCTCTACATGACGTGCATGTGTATTACAATATGATCAGCTTTGTTGTGATCACTCCAACACTGTCAGGCACATCTTGCACCCTGAGTCTTTATGGAGGTTCAAACAGGCTACGTGCTACAATGGAGTCGCGTCCTTATGAGCACCAGCTAGAATTTAGAACTAGAATTAACCACGTTTAACCCATCCATGCAGTGAAACACCCACACTAGGGGGCAGTGAGCACACGTGCCCGGAGCAGTGGGCAGCCCTATCCACAGCGCCCAGAGAGCAGTAGGGCTTAGGTGCCTTGCTCAAGGGCACCACAGTCATGGCCTGCTGGTCCCGGGGATCGAAGCCCGGATCCCTAACCTTCAGGCCACGACTCCCCCAATACAACCAGAGTAGCCACCATGTGCTTGGAGACTCCTAAGGTCCTAGTAGGTGGTCACAGGTATCTGGAGCCATGCCCACAGCTGCTGGAGGAAGCTATAGAGCCAACACTAACATCCAGGTGGTCCCACAGATGCTCAGTTGGGTTCAAGTCTGAGGAATTAGGGGTCCAGGGTAGTACTTTGGAAGTCTTGGTCAGCTCCTCCAACCAGTGTGGGACATTTCTAGCCGTCTGACGTGTCTCACTGTCTTGCTGGAAGATCCCGTTCGCCCCAGAGAAGACCATCAGCATGTGTGGTGCACGTGATCTACAAGGATGGATTCAGACCCAAATCAGTCTTCCACATGGATGAGTGGGTTCACGAAAACGTTCCCCAGACCAGAACACTGTCCAACGTGGGATTTTATTACAATAAGCTGACTCGACTGTGTTGTTTCTTGTGAGACATACTGGTTTCTCAATGAAAGGACGCCAGTTTGACTCCCGTGTGGGGTAAGTCAGCCCCCTATTACACATCCATCAGTCTGAACCATCACATTAATTCAGACCTGAACTGTTGAACCTGCTGGAGCTGACCAGAGAAGTAATAGAATATTTTGTATTGTGATATGTTGTCTATAAGCTGTACTCAGGAGGACAGTGAGGTTTAGTTATGTTGACCGATTGACTGATACATACGTCAGTGTGTTTATTTAACCCTTTCCAAGCTTCTCCTAAACAACCCAGTATTATTATCAGTTCTCATCTAATACCTGCTTTGACTGCTCAGTACTTCATTAAGCTAAATCAAGATTTGCTGCTGAAGGAACTGAATACATTCATACAATGTCTGGGGCGTCCAGGAGAAATCTGGAACCTAACTTTGTTCTTCAAACTGGATCAAGA